>CM053785.1:824469075-825001575 GCA_028749045.1 Cupressus sempervirens
TACATAGAAGGAAGATGATCCACTAAAATCCCCATAGTATTTTCTATTCTATTTGAAATAATCTGATTAGTATTGAAGATGTAAATTTTTTATTTGTTCTAATTGATTTTTTGACCATAGGCTATACTATAAAGATCCAAAACATGTTTAATTTATTCGGCTTCTTCAACATTGGATGACCCAAAAACTAAGGTATCATCAGCAAATAGAGAATGGGTGACTGAAATATTTGAGTCCCCAATCTTTATACGTTGCCAAAATCCAAGAGCATGCTAAGTTTAAATATATCTGCCAAATACTTCAGCCATTATTATGAACAAGACTAGGGACAAAGGGTCACCCTACCTCATTCCTTATGTAGATAGAAAAAACCTTGTTGTCACCCCATTGATTATAACTAAAAACCAAGCTCCTAAAACATAAGCTCTAATCCATTTACACCAACTCTTTAAAAATCCAAATTTTTGTAATACTTTGAAAAGGAATTCCTAATAGACTCTATCATAAGCTTTCACTTCCATAGTTTCTCTCCCAAGTACAAAGCCACCTTGCTCTTGAGAAATGAGTTTAGGAATTAGATGTTACATTCTCATATAAATAGCCTTTGTTATGATCTTATATTTTGTGTTGCATAGTGAGATACACCTAAATTCTAAAAACATTTTGGGGGTTTTCACCTTAGGGATGATGACTAGATATTCGTTGTGTTGAAATATTTAAGCATAGATTTTATTTTTCATGATTCTTCAATTGCTCCAAGAAAATCTTAACCAATAAAGTCTTAATAGATTTGAAAAAATAATATTGTGAAGCCATCTGAGCCATGGGCTTTTCCAGGGGCATGGAAAAAAATAACCTTTTTGAGTTCATGAATTGTGAAAGGAGCCATTAATGATGTGTTATCTGAGTTTGAGACCAAAGAGGTTATAGCATCAAGGTCTTGAGAATTAACTTGAGTAGTTGTTGGCAGGTTAGGTGGATCTAGCAGATTTTTAAAACCCTTACTCCTTCTTTGGTCATGTTGATCATGTACAAGTTTTTTTTTGTTCCTTAAAATAATTTCTTTTCCATTTAGTACATTCTTCCTAGCTAGACCTCAAAGGCATCTTTTATTTTTAAAATTTGTCTTATTCCATTAGTGATTGTTGGAATGTGTGGGTTCATTTTGTAGTTCCATAGCTTGTAGTTCATCATTTACAATAATGATTCTACATGTTGTGTTGAAAATTTCTTTCTCTAATGTGTTAATTAATTGTTAAATTTGTGAAAAATTAAGTCAAATGAATGTATTCCAAGTTTTTGACTAGCATGAGGACAAGCTTAAGCGCAAATTGCTTGAATTATAAAATATATTTCATTCACCTCCAGATTTCTCATTCTTTTAATTTTGATTTGTATATATTTTTTTTCTACAAATATGAAACTAAAATTAATATTTGGAGGCTCCATCTTCTCTTTTTCTCACATTATTTTCTTTTTGTTCAAGACAACACTCTAGATTAGAATTTTTTTATGTATATAAAGCTATAACAAGTGTTATGATTTTGTTATATGTCACTATCTCCTCATACATTTTCAACTTTTGTTTCTCACTCCCTGCTAAATATACCCAAATTTATGTGATAATAGAGAGAAATAGGATATTCTAGCAATTGTTTCAAATTTCAATTATCAAATTTCTTCGATAGTATTTTCTTTGCATGAAATATAGATAGTTGGTTGGAGCTTTCATTCTATTGCTTGATTCATTTTTCTAGCATTCTCTCAGTTCATTATTTCTTACATTTTTTCAAACTTGTCTAGTTTTGTTTGCAGGATGGAAGGATCATTTCTTTGATACCACTATAATGACCCGTAGATAAGAGCTCTAATATTTTTGCAAGAGAAATTAAAATATATTTCAAACTATCTTTCCTTCCTTGTTTCCTTCTCCTTTAAATATATATTAATCTTTGTGGTCATTTCTTTTGGAACTAATAATTAATTATATTATTATTATTACTACTCTATTATATGGATAGTATTAAAAGTCCTAAGCATTATAGTTTACTTTTTTAGTTAATGTATATTTAATAAGTAATTAGTCATTCCAATACATATTCAAATTTAATTGATCATTTTACTTTATCAAAATTAGTAGTCAATTTCATCATTGGTGAAGTGATGCATCATTGTATTTAATATGTATTTATATACATTAACGGGTGTATTTGACAATTTATTTCTTATCACTTAATCTATCATTTTTGGCTCTTGACATAAATTAATTATTTAAATAAAGGAAAATAGAAAATAAAAGGAAATAAATGATAGATTTGTGTTAAATGAATGCTAAACCTTCATTAAATTGGAGTCTTTCTAATTTCAGATGATACACCATCTCAACCATATCAAATAAAGCATCTTTGCATCAATGAACATGTCATAATCAAATGAGGAAAAACAAGACATGTGGACTAGCATCTGTTCTATTTTTGAGATTCCTTTTTGAGCCAACAAGACCCTATGCCCAATGGAAAAGCTAAGGAAAGTAGCCATGATTCTTAGCAAGAAAGAATTCAATATAAGTTGCCAAAAATGTTACCATTTTTTTATTATGATTCAATTAGTGATAGCTAGAGGCCTATTACTAGGTGAATTGTTTTCTACAATATCCTAGTTTATGGTTATTATGTGATCTTGATTAAGAGTTTCGTTCATTTTTCTTGATAAAGGATAAATCAAGGTACATATGTGGTAAAAAGGATAGGGTTGCCATTGTACCAGAAGATCAACCTTTTGATGCCCAATACAACCAATGCTCTTATAGGGACACTGGCCCACTACCAATAATATGTAGATATAAATTAGCTTAAATGAATGTACATACTAAAGGGGATATAAAGTATAGTATATAATCTATGAAATTGTGAGTGTTATGTATGTATTTAATGGAATACCAAATGTACACAATAAGAAGTGCATGTAATGATGATTATAAAATCACATGGGCTCACATAGGTTGTGAGTGTAGTCAACAACATACTAAACACCCTAAAGATGAGTATATTCATACATAAGAATAAGAGAGGTTCAAGATACTAGCCATTGCTTAAGAAGAAGAGGTAGATGTTGATCCTTTTCTTTGACTCTCACATCCTTCTAGCATCTAGCTTACCATAGAGCCTACATTAGTTTCAGCATAGAAAACAAGGGGGGTGGGGGTAGACTTAGAAAATATAAGCAATGCCTCATAGCCTACAAGTGATCTTACAACCATGCACATATATATTCATCTCGAAAGAATCAAATACCTATGACATTAACAAGAGGCCAAAAATGAAGTAGAGGAAGGAGATATCATGTTTTATTAAACTTTTTTGTTCCATGCGCAAGCGCAAGTGATGTTGACTATGTGTTTTCCAATGCAATAAATTTTGTTGCCTAGAAAAAAAACAAATTTTTAAGGGGAGCTCTTTGAGCACCTTTTGGGATTAAGGGTCTTCTAGGTAAGAAAACCTTTGGGAAAGTGAAAAGGTCTCTCTTAGTGCTCCAAATTAGTGTTGTGAGGGAGACTAGTATTTTAGCAAGAGTTACTAGGATCACTCCAACACCAAGGAGTTGCATTATTAGAATTCAAAGACAATCATACTAGATGACTATGGTTACTAAAGGTAGAGAATGATAGACATAGAGGATCACATAATTAAAAGAAATTAATAAATCAAGAAAAGAATTCAAAAGTACTACATCATCATGAGATTAGCGATATAGGAGTAAAGAATCCCACATTCATAATCTAGAATAAGAAAGTGAAGAAGAGAAATGCAAATTTTGCATCAAGAAAAGAACATCTCATAGATATGTACATAATTAGAGAGCATGCACATTTTACCAAATGGATAAATTATGTTCAAATTTTAATAATGGACTAGCCATCATGATGCATCAATTACACATGTAGAATTTATGCCAAGTTCAACAATATAGTTCCAACATGCTTGTAAAGATAAAAAAGAATCCAAAAATATATGCATATGCATGTTCCATCTCAAGTTAAGGCCAAAGTTATTAGGTACTACTATAGAATGAATGCCAAGATCATAAAACATAAGTATAACTTGCATGTAGCTATGTGTATAAGAATGATATAAAGCAATAGAAGATGAATCAACCAAAGCATGTGAAGAGAGAAAGAATGCAAATGGAGGGCATGTCTCACCATGCATTTAAAATACCATCATATTAATTGAAACAAAAAAACATGTGTATGGATAGCACTCCTCTTAAATCTATATTTTGAGTTCATTTTCAAGTCCAAAACATGGAATAGAATTAGACACATGATTCAGCCCTATATTTTCTATCATGAGGAGAATTAACTACAACACATGATGAAAGGTAAATAAGAATGTATGTTAAAAGATTACATTAATTTTTGGTCTTTAAAATACATATCCACTACTTGAACATCAAAGGAGCATGTATATAGAAGGTATGATCTTATCATGAAACCAAAAGAATTCATCCTTCATGTTCAACAAAGGCTGATACTAATAAAAATATACATTGAAAGTATGATCATATATGGAACCAAGTCTTGATTAGATGCATTCATACCTATAGACCTAAGCTTAAATGCATCTCTATGATCTCATGGCCCATACATGATTTTCCATGATGAAGTCTACAAATATGTAATAAAGATAGAAGGAGAACCTTCAATGGCATACACGAACAACAATTATATATATGCACAAGATAAAAGTTATCATGTAAATACAAGAACAAAGTATTCTAAATGCATTTCAAAGAATTTAACTTTAGAAATCAAAACCCTCATATATGTGATCAAATCAAAACAACCACAATCATTCTTTCCCAAGAAATCAAAGTAGAAGACAACATAATAGAGGCACATGACCTTCTCTACAAAATTTTTTATGGATACAATCATTCTACATGTAGGCCTTGTCCTAAAAAAAGTCTCCACAATAGCATAAAGAAGAATGATTCTACAAGCCACATACTATAATTTTCAAATAGAAAATGCAATAAAATCATATGGATCAAGAAATGATGCCCTCAACTCAAGGCATTAAGGCCTAAAGAAAACATAAAGACCTCAACATAGAGAAATAAAAATACTATTGTCCCATCTAAATAATAATATCAAATCATTCCACATTAAAAAAAAGAGGATCCATGTAATGCCCCGCCCGGAGATCCTTGGAAATAAGGATGAAAAACAAGCCAAAACAATTTTTTTTTTACAAGTGTAAGTGCACATGATACAACCTACACAAACCAAAAGATCGCAATGAAAGACTGAAAGACAACCAAGCACCAACGGATCTCCAAATGCCACTACTAACCAGAACAAAACCATGAAAACCAAAAAGACCTACCAAGCTGAAAGACATAAGATGACTCTTGGAAATTGGCTAAGTCTGAAATCCTGAAGCCCTGATTTTTCCTATAATCTACACCTTAGCTCATAGAGGTCTGAAACCCATCTCAAATGAATTGTCACATATATTAAAATATATCTTAATTATATATGTCAACTTATACTTAAACGATATATTTTAAACCCTAAAGGACTACAACAGAAACCCAAAAACTAAATTTCAAAAGAAACCTCCTGAATTCAAAATGCAACAACATAGGCTTGAAGAATGCCCAAAACGGTATCCAGATCAACTATCAAAATGATCAGAACACTACAAAAAGTTCTTGTTGTTGGCACGCACAGGTTTTAACCAAAGGGCATCTGACACTTTTTACTAAGGGAGGGCGACACTTTTTCCTTAGTGCGTGCGACACTTCTCAAGAAGGTGTGCGATACTGGAAAAGTATCGTGCGGCATTTCTCATGAAGCCGTGTGACACTCTTCCAGTGTCGTACGATACTTCTCCAATAATGCATGCGATACTTTATAGTATCATACGACATTCTTTCTATGGGCATGCGATTCTTTAATAGTGTCACACAATGCTGAACAAATGTCGCCCATAGAAAACAAAAACACTTCAAGAAACTCAAAAAAGGCCAAACACACAGAAAAAGCTCCACACCAGGGAGTACCGGATCCACATTCCAAGGTGAGAGCACTCGAACAGTAATAGAGTAACTGAAAGATAGAACACTAGAATCTAACCATCTACCAAACAAACAAGGGAAAAAGTACAGAAAGGAAACATCACATTCAACTAAAAAAAACATCGCAATAACATAGTTAACATTGCAATGAGCAAAATAACCAACTAAGTACGTGGTTCCTCCCAACCGTCAATGGCATCATAGGACCATCGTGGGCCCTAGCCATCCCCCGCACATAACATCCCAAGCCACCGATCAAATCATGGGTGTTGTCGTAATAGGGACATCACTACTAAACATGCTACAATGAAAGTAAATAAAATCTAACATGCTAGTAGTAAGCATAAGATAAAACTATAATCAGATAACATCATCTACTACATGCTAATCATCATAATGAGGAATGCGTTAAAACTAACATCATCTAAACATGATAACATCCTAATGAGAGCATAAATCACAAGAAGCATACTCCGTAAACTAAAGTACCAAGTGACACATCCAGCTACAGTCGTACTAGGACAATAGACCATCTCTGTACACTAGTCCCTAGCAGTGGTGAAGGTAGCTATGCCTCCCAACCACGTGGCACCCATAGGTCCACACCTGCCATGCTGATGGAGATAGTGATCCAACTACAAACACACAAAAACACAACAACCATGGCTAACACTCATGCCAAGTAGTATGATGACTGAAACCAAAACCTAGACAATGCATAAACTACAGGTCTTGGTTAGACACCTCAATGGGCTTACTATGTAGGGACTTACATCATGGAGAGTCACTTGGCATCAAAAAGCCCAAGCTAGGACTTGCACAGATTCAACATCCCTCAACGGAAAGGCTCTTGCACCCCAAATATTTTATTATCTTAAGATTATTACCACCCAATATTTATTTAATTTTCACTTAATTAAAACTTCCTTTGCCAACCCTCTAGGCACAATGATCACTAGGCTACGAGGTAGAAGCCCCCTCCATATGCTACCCTACCCTACCCATGCTCATCCTACGACAAGTGCCCATGGGCATGCATACTCCCATGCCAACCCCAATGATCATAACTTCCAGCAAATCCATGGAAGATTGGGCCTCACAAGTCGCCCAACAAATGTACACACATGTACTCATGTGTGGCGCACCACCATCACGAAGATCACAACACAAGGATAGGAATGAGAACACAATGCAAAGAAAAAACCCAACTGAAAGCAACATGGGAAGGATGGATTCTACACGAATCCCAAAGCCAATAAAACCATACATCATAAAATCACTCAATTGGGCTCAATCTGAGAGTATGGATTCTACAAGCATCCAATGATGCGACAAGACCAAATATCATGAACTTACTCAACCAACCTCAATCTGAGAGTATGGATTTGAGAAGAACCTCCTTATAGCAATATCGTGAGAATGCTCGAAATAACAGAATATAAAGTGATAGCAGAACTCAGAATAAATCTACTGATCGCAGGCCACTTCGAGGGGGTAACCTCCTTTGAGCAAGCTCAATACAATAAATTCGTCCGTACCCATCAAGGGCCTCAACCTATTCTTATATACTGGGTACGATCTAGAAAAGTAATACTACCTATGCATGTGGGATAATAAAATAAACTCACGGGACGACTTACAAAGCATATGCGTCCAACAACTCTACTCTAACAAAATAAACAGAAGGAACACACAGGTTCCTAACATCCCCTCTCCCTTAGAAAAAAGCTTTGTCCTCAAAGCTTAAGGTGTGGAAATTGTTGTTGAATCTGAAGAAGGGGTTCCCAGGTAGCATCCTCTGGTTGCATGCCATGCCACTGAATCAAGACCTCAGAGATGGAGCGAGAGCGAAGCTGGCGAGTGCGCTGGTCAATGATTGCCACCGGCTCCAGGATAATGGATCCTTCCGTATCCATTTCAGGGAGAGTAGTTTGTGCTCTGACAGTGGTACCCAGAACTTTCTTTAGACAAGAAACATGAAAAACTGGATGAATGCGGGAAGAAGGAGGAAGTTCCAGTTTATAAGCAACTGAACCAATCTTCTGCAGAACCTGATAAGGCCCATAAAATTTTGGGGCCAGCTTATGACGCCCTTTCAGCTTTAGGGAGGATTGTTTGTATGGCTGTAGACGAAGAAAAACCATATCCCCAACTTGAAATGAGCGCTCAGAACGGTGTTGATCTGCTTGCTGTTTCATCCGATTACGGGCCATGTGAAGATTATCCTGTAAGGTACGAAGAATCTGATCCCTGCTGCGGAGAACTATGTCAACTGCCTGGACTGGTGAGCTGTTGGGAGTGTAGGGAAGGAGCACTGGAGGTGCCTGACCATAGACTGCTTCATATGGAGTCATTTTAGAGGCAGTGTGGTAAGAGGTATTGTACCACCATTCAGCTAAAGGGAGCCACTTGGCCCACTGATGTTGCTGTTCGGAAGTGAAGCAACGAAGATAAGTTTCCAAGCATTTATTGACAATTTCCGTTTGACCATCAGTTTGTGGGTGATAGCCCGAACTCATCTTCAGTTTGGTGCCAGTTTTCTGAAACAGTTCAGTCCAAAAATGACTGGTAAAAGTTGCATCACGATCAGAGACAATGGAAGAAGGGAGTCCATGAAGACGAAATATCTGGTCCATGAAGATTTGTGCAACAGAGGAGGCAGTATAGGGGTGGTTGAGGGCACAAAAATGACTATATTTCGAGAGACGATCAACCACAACCAAGATCACTGTCTTGCCACCGGATTTAGGAAGCCCTTCAATGAAATCCATAGAAATATCAGTCCAAATCCGTGTAGGGATGGGCAATGGTTCGAGCAAGCCAGGAAGGAGGGTCGTTTCACCCTTGTGGCGTTGGCAAGTATCACATTCAGCCACCATCTGTTGAATCGTCTGTTTCATTCCTTTCCAAAAGAAGTTTCTCCTTGCCCGCTCATAAGTTTTGAGGAAGCCTGAGTGCCCTGCTGAAGGAGAAGCATGGAGTTCATAAAAAATAGCCTGATGTAGAGCTGGGTTCTGAGGAAGCACTAGCCGACCCTTGTATCGAAGAGAAGCACCATCCCAAGAGTAATGTGGTATAGCAGAAGGATTATTGGCTAGTTGGTGAATGATTTGAGATAAAGAAGAGTCACTGTCATAGCCCTGCTGAACAGACGCTAACCAATTGGGAATGGGCTTAGAAATAGCGGAAAGGGAAGCTTGATTATCAAATGTGCGAGAAAGAGCATCTGCCACAATATTCTCCTTACCCTTCTTGTAGGTGATCTCATAATCATACCCCATGAGTTTGCTGACCCATTTCTGTTGTGTAGGAGAGGATACCCGTTGTTCCAGGAAGTATTTCAGACTTTGGTGATCGGTTCTGATGCAAAAATGACTCCCTAAGAGGTATGGCCGCCACTTCTGTACAGCATGCAAAATAGCCATCATTTCTTTTTCATAAGTAGAGAGGGCTAGATTCTTACCAGAGAGGGCTTTGCTAGTGAACGCAATAGGATGGTCATCTTGCAGGAGAACAGCACCCAATCCATTGCCGCAAGCATCACTCTCAATAGTGAAGGGTTTGGAAAAATCTAGCATCGCGAGAACAGGTGTACTGCACATAGCCTGTTTCAGTTGTTCAAATGCAGTCTCAGCAACAGGGGTCCAGGAGAAGGCATCCTTTTTTAACAGAGCTGTCAATGGTGCTGCAATTTTCCCGTAATCTTTGACAAACTTGCGGTAGTAGCCAGTCAACCCCAAAAAACCCCGAAGGCTCTTGAGAGTTTTAGGATGCGGCCAAGTTTTCATGGCATCTATTTTTGTAGGATCCACCCGCACTCCATGGTGTGCAACAATATGCCCGAGATACTCCACTTCCTCCTGGCCAAACACACATTTAGATAGTTTTGCACAGAGTTGATGATCAGAGAGAAGTTGCAAGACAAGCTCCAGATGATGGAGATGCTCAGCCCAAGTTTTGCTATATATGAGGATATCATCAAAGAAGACCAGAATGAATTTCCGGAGGTATGGTCGAAATATGTTATTCATCACTGCCTGAAATGTTGAAGGAGCATTCGTGAGGCCAAAGGGCATGACTAAAAATTCATAGTGACCATCATGTGTGCGGAAGGCAGTTTTAGGTATATCCTCCTCATTAACCCGAATTTGATGATACCCAGAACGAAGATCTAACTTGGAGAAAAAATGAGCCCCATGAAGTTCATCAAGAAGTTCATCAACAACTGGAATGGGAAACTTGTCCTTTATAGTGAGATGATTAAGTGCTCGGAAATCAATGCAGAGTTGCCATGACCCATCTTTTTTGCGAACAAGCAGAACTGGAGAAGAAAAGGAACTGGTACTAGGGCGAATAATACCTTGCTTCAGTAAGTCACGGACAAGTATCTCGATTTCGGTCTTCTGATGAAATGGGTAGCGGTAGGGCCTGATGTTGGGCGGAACACTGCCAGGAAGGAGCTGAATACGGTGGTCCTCTGGACGAGAAGGAGGTAATCCCACAGGTTCAGCAAATATACCAGAATACTTGTCCAAAATGTGTTGGAGATCGGCAGGAGTGCTAGAGACTGCTGATGGCTGCATCTGAATGGAATGGAGCTGAGCGATGACACCATGTGAATTCTTCTTAAGAAGTTTTTCCATACGGTGTGAACTGATGATGCTGAGAGACCCAGGTTGTAAGCCTTTCAAAGTGTGTTGGTGCCCCTCGGCTGAAAACTGCATCCAAAGTTCAGCAAAATCCCAGAGAATGGGGCCAAGAGTGCGTAACCATTGGGCACCCAAAACCACATCACAGCCACCTAAGGGTAAGGCAAACATGTCAGAGCGCATGTTATAATCTCCAATAGAGAGACGCACATTGCGACATTTCCCTTTACAAGGTAAAGTGCCCCCATTGGCAATCATGACTTCAAAGCTAGAGCAGGGATGGATAAAGCAATCAGCCTGTTTGGCTATGCGTGGATCAATGAAGTTATGAGTGCTACCAGAATCAATGAGTATAGTAAGAGGGAGCTTCTTGAAGAAACCCTGGACCCGCATGGTTTGTGGAGTAGTGACTCCTGCCAAAGCATGGACAGATATCTCTGGTGGAGCTTCTGGGGAAGGAGGTTCAGGCTGGTGAGGCTCAACCTCAGCATCCACTGTTTCTTGAGCATCTACATATTCTTCCAGTTCCGGTGGAGAATCCACATCCAAGAGATAGAGCTTTTGCTGAACACATCTATGGCCCCGAGACCATTTCTCATCACAATTATAACAAAGCCCTTTGTCTCGCCTAACTCGCATCTCTGTTTCAGACAAGTGCTTGATCGGAGTAGTTCTGGGAGCTGGTATGACTGGAGGGTTGTGAGAACCTGTATTTCTGAATGGAACAAAATTAGATCTGGAGCGTTGTAGAGCACTAATCTTGTCTTCCGCTAACTTAGCCAACCCAAGGGCTTCCATCATTGTAGTAGGTCGAAACATTTTGACTTTTGAGCGAAGTGCATCCTTCAGACCACTGACAAAACAACTACGAAAGAATTCATCAGACAAGCCCTCTGTGTGATTAGCTAATTTTTCAAACTCTGTCTGGTATTCTCTTACAGTGCCTGTTTGACGCAGTTTAGTGAGTGCTCCTGTGAAATCATCAAAGGAACTAGGGCCAAAGCGCTCCAAAATGAGGGTGCACAATTCGCTCCACGTTGGGCCTACATTAGCCTTGATGTACCAACGGAACCATTGAAGAGCTTCATGTTCCAAATGAAAAGATGCAAGGGAGACTTTGTGGTTATCCAAAGTATTATGCAAGCTGAAATACTGCTCTGCCCTATAGATCCATCCAGTCGGATCAGAACCATCGAAGCGTGGAAAATCAAGCTTTGGTCCACGGAAATTGCCAGAAGAGGACCCAGTATCTCCTGAATGGTTTCGGCTCATGGCTGACTGCTGAAAGTTAAGACCCAGAATTTTGTCATCCAGATCTTGAAGTCTGGTTTTGAGGGATGCAATTTCCTCTTCCATGATTTTTGCTCCTATACGCGTAACAACCATAAAACAAGGTTTTTTTTTTTTTTTTTTTTTTTTTTTTTTTTTTTTTTTTTTTTTTTTCTCCTGTACGTGTAACAACCATAAAACAAGGTTTTTTTTTTTTTTTTTTTTTTTTTTTTTTTTTTTTTTTTTCCTGAACAGTCGACTTAGAAAAATTCACTCACAGACAGAACAACTGAAAAGAGTTATTGCAATAACAAGAGATATTAGAAGTGAGAGGAACCTGAAGGCCACGACAGAAAAAATTTGATGTAATTTCCACCCAGCGAGCCCAAGAGAGTGCTCTGATACCAGATGAGAAGAACCTCCTTATAGCAATATCGTGAGAATGCTCGAAATAACAGAATACAAAGTGATAGCAGAACTCAGAATAAATCTACTGATCGCAGGCCACTTCGAGGGGGTAACCTCCTTTGAGCAAGCTCAATACAATAAATTCGTCCGTACCCATCAAGGGCCTCAACCTATTCTTATATACTGGGTACAATCTAGAAAAGTAATACTACCTATGCATGTGGGATAATAAAATAAACTCACGGGACGACTTACAAAGCATATGCGTCCAACAACTCTACTCTAACAAAATAAACAGAAGGAACACACAGGTTCCTAACAGGATTCTACACGAATCCTAGTGTTCACGAAACAAAAGCAAGGGTCTAAAAGAAACAATAACATAAGGTATAAAATCACTCAACCGAACACAACATCGAGAGTACGAATGCAACACGCATCCCAATGCAACATAAAAGTGTAATAGTGGTCTGATTGATATCCAAACAGATCATCCAGGTCCACGACCCACATTGTGCCAAGAAAAATCAAGAAAATAGGGTGGCACGCAAAATGAGGTAAAAACCCCAAATTTTGGAAAACTTTCAAAATTAAAACCCATTTGGCCTTTGGGTTCAAAAACCCCAAAAATTTAAAAATAAATAAAAATGGACACCGTATGCAAAAATGGCCAGCATAACAGCGTAAAAACCCAATCCCCCATTTCAAAAACAGGGAAAACGTTCATACCTGATCAACCGAGCAGAACCAACAAACAGAAACAAAGGGGAACACTAGTTCTCATCCTCCTAACATACAGCTACAAGAAACAAAAGCAGAAACAAAGTAAAACCAATAAAATGGGAAGACCCTACCTGATGGAAAAAGGGGCAGAAATCGAAACCCGCACGATAAAATAATCAATCCGCCAAAACTGTTGAAACTGATGGCAAAGCAAGAACTCCTCAAGCTGAATCCAATGAGACCAACCTCGCAAAGATCCCATGCTCACAGCTCCCATAACGAACAAAACAAGAATCCTATAGAAGAGGATTTCCAAATTGCTCTCCAAATTTCAATTTCCAAATTGTGATAAGTGATTATGAAATCACTTTTCCAATACTTATTCACTTTTTGGGTGAATAGTTGATTCTGGAAAATAGCTAGTTGGAGTAGTTAAACTCTAAATAAACCCAAACGAAAATAGGTTATTATCCGCAACGGGATTTCACCTAAGGCAAAGCTACCAAAAATTAAATCTGAAAAGATTAAAACTCGAAAACCCCAAAAAAATAGAAAAGTACTTAACACTTTCATGACAAATGCGAATTGCTAAATTCATAGACACACTCACTGGTCTAATCACATAATGCAAATGAGTTCAGATTTACTAATCACCAAAAGGTTTTGATCTAAACATTAACTATAAGGGTACGTCGACCATATAGGAATGACATGGGTAAATATGAATAGCTGAGTCACTAACTCTATGTGCCACTGGCAGGGATATAAATCCTGCACACTAAACAACACGATCAAGTGCAATTGCATATAATAACATATCCGAAGCAATAAATGCATTAAATCACCTAATTTAACCATTTATTTAATTATATTAAAATAATCTATTTACATCACTCACGTTCACATAAAGCATAACAACGCAGGAATGAAGTAAATAACCATAGCATTAATTCCATCACATAAAAAAATTAGAGGTATGTCCAAATACCAGATAACTAGATATCATCATAAAACACACTGTCATCTCAAAATGGCATCACCATGCAATATGATTAACTGAATAGCATTGTAGTCTAAAATCCATGATACTGGAATCAAAGTGTAACATTTGACCCTCAAGTCCTCTCAAATGTAAACATAACATGAGTAACAAATATCTCTCCAATCAGAAATATAACAAGGTAAGTGTCCGCAGCACATAACCAAATAATCCCACATGAACAATCCATTTCTAATCATTAATGCATTTAATAAAGATTAATTACTCTGCATTAAAAAGGCATTTAAAACACATAAGCAAACATAGTCATAAACATGACTAACCACTGCTATAGGAACCTAGTCCAATGTAGCATGGTAAAAGAACATAGTGCAATCTCTGCACGCATCTTAAGGTAATCACAAAACAACCTCATGATACCACATCGATCCTGGTAACCACTGGCACAAATCTCAGTGAACCAAAAATCACATCATAATCTCATAGATCAGTCAAAAGCATAATCAAAGCAACTGATACAGAAACATAAATCCAAACACCTCGACAGTGTAGACCACTCAGGCTCACAATCCTGATCCCATCTCAACAAAAGATCAACAAGATTGCATCCATCGGGATGACTTACAAAAGTCAAATGGGAGAGGCACTACAATCCATTCATGAATCATGCTTAATATAAAGATGTAGGTCAGTACCTAACAAAGGTCACAAATATTGGAAAGCAAAAACATGAAAAAACTATTGCAACATCTTAGAAGTTTATAGCCTCCATAGGCTCTAGTGTTAGTTTGTGGTGACTGATCAGGAAGTACTATACATACATCATTATTCTTTGGAGTTTGGGGCCTATTTTATCGCTAATATTTTATTGGCAATTTTATTGGCTCTCTTTTATCGAGGCCTATTGTATCGATAATATTTTATCAGTAATTTTGGGCCAACATATTGTAATTAACTATAACCCTAAAGTTGAAAAAATACTTGTATAAAAGGGCTTAGGGTTTGGGATTTTTCCATAAGGTGTGATGCAAAAATTTCTTCTTGCACTGGTATTGTGTTGCGAGGGTTCATAGATTGTAATTAGGTTGTAATCACTAGATCATAATAATATTAGGCTTGCTATTTGGTGGGTGTAGTCCAAGGTTTGGATGAACCATGTTAAATCTTGGTGACTTGTGTTTTCTTTTGTGCAATTAAATATTTTCTAATATTGTTTATATTTTCATGTAATTCTTAGTTTTGTTTGTGGTTT
The DNA here is from genome assembly GCA_028749045.1 of Cupressus sempervirens. Taxonomy (NCBI): domain Eukaryota; kingdom Viridiplantae; phylum Streptophyta; class Pinopsida; order Cupressales; family Cupressaceae; genus Cupressus; species Cupressus sempervirens. Next base: position 824,484,458 of record CM053785.1, read on the forward strand.
AATTCTCACATCTAGTTCAAGAGAATAGAAATGGAGATTTGCATAACATGAAAAACATGAAGATAAAATTGTAGGCTATGGCATCAAAGTTTCTTTGAAATTCAAACAAGAAAATGGAAAGGTAGAATAAAGGAAAATCCTACATTATATGTCCCTATTGTTGTTTCCACTTGTAAACTTCACAAAACTGATCCAACACTAGTTCAAAATATTAACTTTCCATTCATATTGTAGTCTCATCTTGAGTCAATCCTAAAGCACAATTTTGTTGTTGTTGCCCAATTTCAAAATATTTAAATTTATGCTCATCCCATAGATCGAGTTTTGGGTGGAAGTTTTGAGATCTTTTTTAATGTACGTAAAATGTTTGGATTGTTTTGGGGGGTTTGGGGGCAGGGGCGGGGGGGGGGGTGGGGGGGTTGCTTTCTTTTATTTGAATTAAGTATATGTGTAAAAAGATGCTTTTTAGTGGTGATGTTTTAATGTATATGGGGGGTATTTTAATAAATTGAAAGTAAGGTGTTTTAGAATTCTCAAATGCTTAAGTTGTAAGAAAGAGGTTTGTTATCTCCATGGAGTTATAACAATATTATATTTGAATGAAAGCGAAACATGTGTATGTGTAGGTCCTTTTGAGGGAGGATTTTAATGTAGGAGAATCTTGAGTTTCCTTGCAATCCTATTCATTTTTTGTTCATTCAACCAATTACTATTGAGTTCCAGTTCATGTTAAGTTCTAGTGTCTACTGAGTTCCAGTTGCCACCGAGTTCCAATCACTATCAAGTTCTAATTTCTACCAAATTCCAATTGTTTTTGAGTTATCTAGTTTTGGCCAAGCTTTCTAGTGTTGGCCAAGTGTTCCTTAATGTGTTGAGTGAGCTAGTTATTTTTTTATGCTTGATTCCTTCTTTGGATGAGTTGTCTATGTTTTGGTTCTTAGTAGGAGCTTACTTTTGTATTTAATTTGGATCATGAATTTAATGATAGGATCTTATTTAGGGATGAGTGTTGACCATTTTGGGGTTTTCCTTTCTTTGATGTAATGTTTTAGAATCAAGTCATTTTGGCAAGTATAAATAGGATTCTTAGGCTTAGGTTAAAGGTAGAACTTATAGGACTTAGAAAGTTTAAATAAAATGTGTCTGGAAATGTGAATTTGAAGCTAGATCATGGATGTTGAAGTTGTATTTTGTAACTAGCTATAATCTAGAAGTCCTTATAGTTGGCCATGTATGCTGATAATTTGATGAATCAATAGAAGTATTTTGTTATCTATATCCTTGATGTTATTTGCTATTGTTTTCATCCATTGTGTTTACTCTACAAGGTGGTTTGGATAGATTGGTGTGTCCCTTGCCCTAGTTACCTCATCTATCCTTGCACTAGCTGGTATTAGAGCTTAAGGCTTATCCTTGTGGAGATTGGATCAAGTAGAACCCTAACTGAATTTTATTGTAGGATTGAAATTTTTTGGATTTGACCTATAACTTGTAGCGGGTTATGATGTTGTAGGAACTTGATTGTAAAGATGGTTCAAGGTAGAGGAAATGTTGATAATTCCATATTGGATACTTGAGACAAATTACAACTAGATCAGATGCTATGGAGATAGTCCAGAGGAGAGGAGCACATCTTGATGATGTGATTAATGATGAAGAAGTGACACCAAACCCTAATCTAGAACATGAAGAAGATCAAAATGAGGAAATATTGTTAAGAGTATTGTTTAGGGCACATTCAAAGCCTACTATAGTGGTTGTTCCTTATCATGGAAAATTAGACACCAATGTTGTGATTGATTGGATCTCTAATATGGAGAAATTCTTTGAGTTTTAAAACACTCTTGATAATAGGAAGGTGAAACTTCCAATTACTAGGTTGAAAGGTCATGCTTTGCTATGGTGGGAGCATTTGCAAACTAATAGACAAAGAAGAGATAAGGAGAAGATCAAGACTTGGCTGAAAATGGTGAACAAGGTAAAGAAAAAATTCCTTCTTGATGATTATCAAGTTAGCTTGTTGAAAAAGATATAAAATTTGAGACAAAGAGACATGACTGTGAAGGAGTATACTAAGGAATTCTATAGATTGGACATCAAATCTAGACATGTGGATGATGTTGTTGAGAAAATTTCTAGATATCTAAATGGATTGAGATCTAGAATCCAAGGAAAAATAAGTTTTGTGAAATTGGAAAGTGTAGAAGAAGCATACACAATATGCCTTGAAAGTTGAGGAGATCTTGACAAAGAAGCATGAACAAAGACAAAGAGGTAGAGGTGGTAGATTCTAGAGAGGTAGAGGTAGATCTTATGGAGAAGGTGGTAGGTCTAATAGTTCTATGGAAGATAAGGGAAAATTTGAATGGAAAAGTGATGAAAAAAGAAAGGCTAAATGGAATGGTGGTAATTCTTATCAAGGTACTAGTTCTTAAAGATGAAGAAGTAATTCTTATTCTAGAGGTGGTTTTCATGGTAACTATTTTAGATGTAGCAAGGAAGGGCATATATCCTTTGAATGTAGGTTCTCTAAAAGTGGGTAAGGTAACATAAATATTGTGATTCAAGGAGACACTAAGGGTTCATAAAGTGGACCAAAGGCTGGAGAAAATCTAATGGTTAGAAGAACCTTATGCAATAAGGGAATTGATGAGGAACTTGTCCTAAGGAGAAGTCTTTTCAAAAGTAGATGCAAGATGGATTGAAAATGTTGCAAAGTGATCATTGATAGTGGAAGTTCAACAAATTTGGTATTAAAGGAGTTGGTTACAAAGTTGCAATTGCTGAGACTAAATCATCTTAAATGCTATTGTGTTTCATGGATCAAGGATGAGCATAAGATATTGGCAAGTGAACAATGTATTGTGAAGTTCAAGATTGGACATTACTTTGACGAAGTTTTGTGTGATATTATGCTTATGGATTGTTGTCATATTTTTTTGGGTAGACCTTGGCAATATGTTAGATAGGCTATACATGATGGAAGATTGAATCAATATACTATTTGGGTGAATGGGAGAAAGAAAATATTGTTGCCTTTGATTGAAAGATTAGATAGGGTTAATTATACTACTATGATAGTTTTTATGGTTAATGGGAAGCAATTTTGAAAGGAAGTGAAGAAGAATAAAATATATTTTTCCATAATTCCTAGGAGACTATGTTTGGGTAGTAATGACTGAGTAGCAGAAGCTGCTAGAGACCAAGTGATAGTAGCAACTAGCAGAGACCAAGTACCGACAAAAATTGAATGCTTGTTGAATGATTAATAGAATATTGTTATGGAGGATATACCTTATGGTTTACCACTAGCAAGAAGTGTAAGTCATTGTATGGATCTAATTCTTGGAGCTAGTTTTCCTAATAAAGTACCATATAGATTGACACCTACAAAGAATTAAGAGCTTAAAAGACAAGTGCATAAATTGTTGTAGAAGGGTTTGATTAGAGAAACTTTGAGTCAATGTGATGTACCTATTGTATTAGCACCTAAGAAGAATGGAGAATGGAGAATGTGTACTGATTCTAGAGCTATCAATAAGATCATAGTGAAATATAGGTTTCCTATGTCGAATATGGATTGCATAATGACTTTTTTGAGTGGAGAAAATTATTTTACCAAGATTAATTTGAAGAGTGGCTACCATCATATCATAATTAGAGATGGTGATGAATGGAAGACCGCTTTCAAGAAAAAATATGGTTTGTATGAATGTTTGGTAATTCCTTTTGGTTTGACTAATGCACCTCATACTTTCATGAGGTTAATGAAAGAAGTTCTCAAGAGATTCTTGGATAAGTTTGTAATTTTTTATTTGGATGATATTCTGATATTTTTTAAGCCTAAGGAAGAACATCTTGAGCATGCTAGACAAGTATTGTAGAGATTGAAGGAGGATAAGTTGATGATTAACTTGAAAAAGTGTTCTTTTATGCATGAAGTTATTGTGTATTTGTGATTTGTGATTTTATATTATGGTCTAAGAATGGATCCTAAGAAGGTTAAATAAATTTTGGAATGGTCTACACATGAGAATGTGGGTGAGGTAAGATCATTTAATGGTTTGGCTAGTTTCTATAGGAAGTTTATAAAGATTTTTAGTTTTGTTTATAATGCTTTAACTAAGATAATGAGAGGATATAAAAAATATTTCAAGTGGACACATGGATCTAATAAGAATTTTGAAACTTTGAAACAAAAGATTTTTGAGTTACCTATATTGGCTTTTTGTGATTTCAACAAGGTATTTCAAGTTGAATGTGATGCAAGTGGTACTGTAATAGGAGCTATGTTTAGTCAAGAAGGTGAACATTTTTATTTCTTTAGTGAGAAGTTGAATGATGCTAAAAGGAAGTATTCTATGTATGATTGAGAGTTTTATCCCATTATTCAAGATTTGAAGAAGTGGAGACATAATTTGATTCCTAAGGAGTTTGTTTTGTATACTATTCATAAAGCTTTATAGTACTTGGGAAGTCAATGTAAATTGAATCAAAGACATATGAAGTGTGTTGAGTATTTGTAGAGTTTCATATTTGTGATCAAGCATAAAATAAAAGTCACTAACCAAGTTGCTAATGCATTGAGAAAAAGACATTCTTTGTTGACCGAGATGAAGGTTGAAGTTCTTGGTTTTGATCAAATGAAAGAGTTGTATGATAGTGACCCTAATTTTTAGAGGCATAGAGAGAGTGTAGAGCACCAAATTTATCAGATCACATAAGTATGATGAATATTTCATTCAAGAAGGTATGTTTTTCAAAGGAATTTAGTTATGTATATCAAGAAGTTCTATGAAAGTTAATTTGATTAAGGAAAAGAATTGTGGTGGATTGGTTGGACATTATGGAATTGATAAGACATTGAGTTTAAGGATAAGTATTATTGGCCATAGATGTATAAGGATGTTCAAATTCTAGTAAGAAGTTGTGGATTTTGTCAAGTTGTAAAAGAAATAAGTCAGAATACTAGATTATATACAAATATTTTTGTTCCTAAGAATCCTTGGAGTGATATTAGTATGGATTTTATTCTTGGATTACCTAAGACAACAAAGGGGTATGATTCTATATTTTTTGTTGTGGATAGATTTTCTAAGATGTCACATTTTAAACCATATAAGAAGACATCTAATTTTGAGAATGTTGCTGAAATCTTCTTCAAAGAGATTGTTAGATTGCATGGATTACCAAGAAGTATTATTTTTGATAGAGACAGTAAGTTTTTTGGTTATTTTTGGAGAACTTTGTGGGAAAAAATGGGTACTAAATTAAGATTTAGTTCTATATTCCATCCATAGATAGATGGAAAAATAGAGGTTGTGAATAGAAGCTTGGGTAATTAGTTGAGATGGTTAGTTGGAGATGAACCATATAATTGGGAGATGGTATTGGCACAAGCTGAGTTTGCATATAATAATTATGTGAATAGGACTACAAGGAAAACACCTTTTGAGATCATTACTAGAATGTAGCCTAGAGGAGTACCAAATCTAATGAATGTTTTTGGTGAAGAGAGGAGAAGTGATATAGGGGAACAATTTTTTGATTTTATGGTGGCTTTGCATAAGGAAGTGAAACTAAAATTGGAACAAAGTAATTAGAAGTACAATGAGAATGCTAATAAGTCTAGAAGGCATCATGTTTTTGAAGTTGGTGATGAGGTGATGGTTCATTTGAAGAAAGGAAGATTTCCTATTGCAACATATAGTAAGTTGAAGATGAAGAAGTTTGAACCTTGTAAGATCTTGAAGAAGTTTGACAATGGTAATTCTTATGAAGTTGAGCTACTTGATGAGATTGATATATCTCCTATATTCAATGTTTCTAATTTGTATAAGTTTCATGAGTCTAATACTAAATTTTATGTATTATATGATTACTATAACAAGAAGATTGAAGAGGTTGAATAGGTATAAGATCAAAGAGTTTGAAAGAGCACAAGAGGAAAATATTACTATGAGTATTTGGTGAAGTGGAAGAATAGACCAATGGAAGATGTTATATGGATTTCTAAATCTGAGTTGGATTTAGATCAAGTTGTGACACCTCAATGATTTAGGAGAATTGTTTCTTTCTACCCTTGTTAACTAATGTAGGGGTATCCTGGGTTTCCTTGCAATCCTGCTTATTTTTCTTCATTCTACCAGTTACTATTTAGTTTTAGTTACTATTGAGTTCTAGTTGTTGTCAAGTTCTAGTTGTCATCGAGTTCTAGTTGTTGACGAGCATTCTAGTTTTGGCAGAGCTTTCTAGTGTTAGTTGAGTGTTCCTTCATGTGCAGAGTGAGCCAATTTTTGATGCTCAGTTCCTTTTTTGATTGAGTTGTCTATGTTTTGGTTCTTATTAGGAGCCAACTTTCATTTTAATTTGGATCATTAATTTAATGATAGGATCTTGTTTAGGGATGAGTGTTGACCATTTAGAGTTGACCTTTCTTTGATGTAATGTTCTATAGTCTTTTGTAAGTCATTTTGGAAAGTATAAATAGGGTGCTTAGGCTTAGGTTAAAGGTAGAACTTAGAGGACTTAGAATTTTGAAGCATATGTATCTAAAAATGTGAATTTGAAGCTAGATCATAGATCTTGAAGTTGAATTTTGTATCTAGGCATAACCCAGAAGACCTTATAGATGGGCATGTATCCAAATAATTTGATGCATCAATAGAATTGTTTCATTCTCTCTCTCTCCTTAGTGTTGTTCTCTATTTTTTTCTTCCATTATGTTTACTCTACAAGGTGTTTTGAATAGCTGGGTGTGCCCTTGGCCCTAGTTATTGCATCCCTCCTTACACCAGATTTTTATTTTGCACATATCTTTAATGTAAATGTTTAAATGAATGATGTTATATAAATCATTCCATTTGAATGTAATCTTTGAATGCAAAAGTGAGGAAATGGTGAGATTTGATTATACCAAATTCATGGGGTTTGGTATTTGACTAGGTGGGAAAATTTTCAAGAGACAAACTATATTCTTCCATATTATCCAAACCTGCTATCTGCTTATAAGGAGGTTGTTAGTACTCTATTTTGACTAACATAAATCATGGAGTTAGGATCTCATGTGAAAATTTTAAGATTGTGTAAGGAAACTTACAACAAAAATATATAATTTTTTCCACATAACCCATAACAGATATGAAATAAATATGAAATTGAAATCCACACGCAAGAGATCAAGCAACATAACCACAAAAATATGACATGAGATATACCCTGGGAAACCCTCATTGAGGGAAAAAAAAAAGCCTCTAAAAGCATTTATCATCATGTATTATTCAACAAAAACACCATTGCAATACAACCACGAAATCCTTAAAAGCCATAATCATAACTAAGAAATCCATGTGAACAAGCATGAATACACACACATACCATGCCATGCTTCCAACCTTCAAAAATTCCCTTAGCTAATTTGTCAAGCCTTGTCTTGCTCAACTCTTGCCTTTTTCCCTTTTGTCTTGTCTCTACAACTATCTTTGTAGTTGCTTATATAGTAGAAAGTCCCACAAAACCACCAAGTGGTATTACATAAACCTTGTGATACTTAACTCACTATTGACCCATATTTAATATTGGACATTCAATTCTTTTCACAAGTATTAAATAATTACATCAAATATTATCACAATGTTACAATACAACTCATCAAGAATATTCCATGGGAATTTTTACATTTTGCATGTCCATCTTGGTGCTCCTAGGTGCAACATTACATAATAAAATAAAATAATTAATTATAGAAATATTATACAATTTGTGCAATACCCATTATCTCAACAATTTCCCACTTGCTGTATACATTGCATAGGGTCAATCCATAGCAACATAAATGAATAAGGGAATAATCCCTTCTAGCACATCCATCATCATGGATAAAATTACATCAAGTGCTCTATCCTAGTACCCACAATAAAATCAAAGCATCCACCCTCTCAAACATGAATGATGTCACCTTCTATTATGTCACTTCCATCAGACATACATAGAAGCCATCCAAAGAGAAAGCCACCCAACCTTTCACTTAAGAATCATAAAATTATGTATCAATTGATATTCCAAGTACAAAAACCTGATCCAAAGGTAATCACAATCATCTATAGTTATCCCAAAAACTCCATAGAAATAACACCCATAGCAAATGACAACCAATCCAACTATCCATATCTCCAAATGTATACCAAGTGAATCTCACAACATCAACATATCTAATCCATAATCTGCAATCACAAGCTTGAAGAGAAATACTTCCCAAATTTATACCTTGAAGATCCCATTGCAAAAGATAATGTCAAGTTTCTAACCAATCCACTCACAACATCTCAATGACATGAATCCATGTAGTATCAAGGATGTCCATAATGCATAGACCAATATCCTACAAGAAAAACTCTCATAACAAGTCTCCAACACTCTCCCAAGTTCTCCACAACCAACAAAGAAAAGGGATAAAGGAGTAACCATTTCATCTCTCACATGACATACATAAAAACATACCAGTGATCACAATCTCCACCCAATCTCAAATATAATGTAAGTGAAATTAAACATCCAAGAAGATAACCAAGACCAATGAGAAACCATGCATATAATATCATGTATCATGTCCTTTTACATATGCCTATAGCTATAAACTATGCAAGTATGATATCCTCCATATAACCCTAACCAAGAAGCCATAATAACACCCAAAGCATACCATATAACTAATCATGGATGCATGCCTCTCACAAGAAGATCAAACTCATATACCATTCATAAACCATGGAATAACCATTTGTAATCCAAGGAATATTCCCAATACAAAACTATCTCTAAAAGTCAACTAGAATAATCACATATGCACATGGAGATAACCGATGCTTAACCATCTCTTAAATGAACCCTCTAGAACTAACTCATGTACCATAGCTCAAGACCCATATCCATGAAAGATACACATAAACATAATGCACCTGAGAGAAATAATGGGCTATACCTACCAAGTAGTAACTATTATGTAGATCAAGAGTGGGGAATTAGAATGCTCATCAAGATATCCAAGTCTCTAACCAAGAATCATCTAAGAACAATCTCCTCACAAGTCCATATCAAGTGAATGCCCCTCAAACTTCCTAATGAAACCATCAACCATCCCAATAGATATATCTCTAATCAAAAGAGAGATCAACATCACCACTATCTCTAAGTATCTATGAGCACCTATAACCAATCAATCCATGCCAACTCTAAATGCAACATACAAATATCATGAAGTATCCAAGATATGATCAATGTACTTGTCGTTCTTTCACAATGCATGCCCCATTTCCCCTAGAAATGGGGAAGCCCTAGTAATTTTTTGTCTCCCAAACCCCTAGTCTGGGGCTAGGATCTTGGAACTCCCCTAGGAGTCTGGGTCAAATCTTTGTCTCTAATTGAGAAGCCACGTGATGTTTGAACTAGAATAAATTGAAAGAATAAGTTTTTTTGTGCATAAAATTGCACTAGTGCACTTAGCACACATGCACACCTATACTAGGTGTGTAGGTGCACACTCATTTCCCTTTTGAGATGCACACATCCACACCTACACATGTGCACACCTCCAAAGGGTGTGCACACTAGGTCTAGGTCTAAATAAACTCGAGACCCCTTCCCCTCTCCTCACTTCTCTCTATACCTCCTTCACCACCAAATTTTTTCACCTTCAAAGGTGTACTACACCTTTCACAATACACAAAACACTTATGTGTTAAACCTCAAAGGTATACACATGCACACCTATTCAAGTTGTACATTTGTGCACCTTTGATCAACTCAAAAACCTTAAAAATGAACTTAACAACTTAATCACCTAAATAAAAGTTTTGCATGTGTTCACCTCCCCAAGGTGCACACATGAAGACCTTTTTACACCAAATTAATGCATACATAAGGGTACACACATGTGCACCCCATCAAGGTGAACATGTTCACACCCTTTCTATACCCAAAACTTGAGAAACTAAATTAAGTCCCCCCTTTTCACAATGCACTTGCCAAGTGCATGTGGGCACCTCACTAGGATGTGCAAGTGTGCAACAATGCTAAAATGGTCTTAAAATGACCATTCAATGCACTTAGTGTTATTTTTCATTCCAAGACTTATAGGGAGATTGAATTGTTTTTTCACTATTTTGGAACATTTGGGCTAGGGTTTTAGTAGTTAGGTTTTATTTTAGGTTTAATTTTTTTGCTTTCCAAAATAATGTGTTTCTCTTTTGTGTATAGATAAAATTCCATCTTCATCATCCTCACTTATAGAAAAGATGGCTTTCAAACTTATAGTGTTCAAATATCAAGGTACACCAAAGAGATCCTACTTTCAAGATGGACACTCTGAAATTAGAGGCACTAAGCTTGGACACATTGACTGGAACACCTTCCTCACCATCTGCAATAAGCTAAGAGAAAGATCTACAATGGTGTTGGAACTTATCTAGTTAGGGTGAGTAAATCCAAGATCACATCCTACTTTTGCACAATCTTTAGAACTCATCATGGCTCTCATTGAAAACTATGTCACCTAAGAGAAGGTTTCCAAGAGTGTCATAGGTTAGATAGTCTTAGACCTCTGACCTCACAACATTGAGAAAGTCTTCCACTTACCAAGAGATGATCAGTATGTATACATATCTTATGAAGGGGTAGAAAAATAGTATTGTGATCATGAGAAGGAAGCCAAAGAGATAATCCAAACATCATTTCTTATTTATAAAACAGCAGTGGGCCATAGATTAGGTAAGGTGGACATGACCTAGGGATATATGAAAGATAATTTAGGAGATGCCATCATTCTTTTGAGTAGAGTCATGGGTCTACTGGCAATTGTACATCTCATTATATGGATGGTTTATTTCATAGAAGTCATCTGAATGAACAGGATACCAATTGACTCAATCACAATGCTGAGTGATAACTTGGATGAGTAGTTGGTAGCTATTAAGGCTGACACTAAATTCTACATGACATCATATTTGGTGTACTTTTTTGTGGCTAGAAAAATTGACTACCTAGGACTTTACAAAAAGGGTAGCATGCAAGCTGCTAATGCATGGCCCTATGTGGTATATCCCTAGGTAGTAAAGAAGAAACTTTTAGATTAGTGAAAATAATACATGATAGTGAATGAATTTTTTATATTCACAATCATCTAATTCATAGAGGGTGATTATGCCAAACATATTTTAGTAGAGGTAGCAAACATAATCATAGATAACAATGCCTACTACATTTAGGTCAAAACATTCACATACCCAAGGGTATCCAACAAACAAGTAAAAATAATGAAGCTCCCAAGACATCCTTTAGATAGGCTAATTTTTTTGGAGATTTTTAGGTAACTCACATTTTCATATGACAGAGTGAGGAAACAACACGAGAAGATGTGGGTGTGGCCAATCACCATAGGTTCTTTTGAGGTCAAGCAGAAACAAGATATCATGACCTTCAGTTATGAATGGGATCAATATCCCTTAGAAGAGTACAAATCCCCTCATCCATTCTTCAATAATATTAGGATAGTGTAGCATTAGGTAGGGAAGGATTTTTTACATGAAGATGCATTGGAAGATAATTGGATGAATGCAATAGATGACTATGATATCTGAATAAGGGATTATTGTAGAATGAATCTATATATGGTAGAAAAGGCCTTCAAAATGAAGATCTTGCTTAAGATTGACAAGAAAGACACTGAAGATGTCTTGGATCCCTTATACAATCAAGACAAAATCTATGATAGCCAATCATAAATGCAGAGATTGGTAGGAATGAGAATGCGAACATTAACAATAGAGCCTACCATATAGTCCACCTAATGAGGGAATGGATTAAGAAGCCATTTAAACTTGATCTAGTTCTATATATTTCTCCTCTACAAACCAAAACATGGCCTATTAAAGGAAAAGGTGTGAAGGTCATAGTACCAACTTTCTCGGCTCAATCACCAGTGAGGGAAAACATGGTTCATTGAAATGAGTAGGAAATTGAGTATTTTGAAGTAGATAGAGTGAAAAGGAAGAGAGTGACAAAAGGTAGAAAATAAGTAGCTGAGGAAGAACATAGGGTTCCACTGATAGGTCAAGAGGAAGAAGCCTCTCCCTTAGTTCCCAAAATGGCCACGCTTAAGTCCACTGTAGGAGGGTCACATAGGAAAAGTTAAAGAAAAAGAATACTCCTCCCCTGTAGGTGCCTAAAACCATTCTAGAAGTTGAAGTAAAAGAACAATAAGGGGAAAAAATTGAATATGTCCACTTGAGTCAGAGGACTCACTTGGAAGGAAACCATCATCCATTCTAAAAGAACTTATTTACATTACTACTTCAAAGAATGAGCAACAACAATGGATTATGAACATGGAGGATCAAGAGATAAATATCTTTTGACCTCTCAGGTTTTGATTTCATGTCTATGGGCACTAAGATTGTGGGGGATAAGATACAAGATACTCCTATGAGTCAATCCCTAGGAGAGGATTTGAACCAATTACTACCTCTACCTCAAGGACCTCTAGGTCTACCACCACTACCATCTCTAGATTTTTCATTCTTGGACAAAGGCTCAACAATGCCACTTCATCTTGTAATATATTCTAAAGAACATGTAGCATAGGAAGAAGAGCCTAAAAAAATGCTAGCCAATGAAGTATTAAAGGAGGGGAAAATACATGAGGAACCTTAAGAAATTCCTCATGATACTAAGGTTGGGGCCCAAGTAGAAACAAAGACTCAAACTGGTAATCTCTCTCAACAAGAAAATACTCTAGAGAGGATTCATAAGGGAAAGGATCTTGTAGTGCAAATCCCCTCTTCAATCAAATATATTTCTCCAATGGGCACTACACTTGCTTGGTTGAAGAAGAAGGTCATGGTTCAATAGAAAAGGAAGTTGAATGCAACCATAGAGGAGGGAATGGAAGAGCTAGTAAAAGTCATCAAGAAGCCTAAGCCACCTATGAGTGATGCACAACCACTGGCCTTCATTATGAAGAACCAAGATTAAGATTTTCTTACACACATAACCAAACCTCCTCCACATGGTGACACTAAGGATTTGACTCCTAAAAATTACCAAATTAAGGAGGTCCTATTAGGAAGGCCCATTGTAGACACTATGAAAGTACTAATTTCTATAGGCATAAAAGATGTGTTTAAGAATATACATAGAAATGAGTTTTAACTATTGATGTTGCAAAGACAAAATGAGCTTATGAAAGGCTATCTCTATGGAATAGTGGGCTCAATATACCTATATCATCTAGATATAACTCTTGTTGTGGCACTAGAGAGAAAAGAAAATGGGATGATATAGATGGGTTCATTTTTGGGAGCATGTCAGTAATGTCATGATAATTTTGAGGAGAAGGGTGTACAAATAACATAGCGAAACTTGAACCTATTGCACTACATTCATTTGAGTGTATATAAATTGGTGTCCATAGTGAACCAAGATTTTGGGTTTATGGATGAGTTACATACCTGGGCAAACCACCTACAAATTTTGACATTAATAATAGGTCAAAGGTATTGTACACTCATGGAGGTATATATAGAAAAAGAGCTTGATAAGCTCAAGGATTGGATTAGGAAGAGAGCTACCAGAAATAAGGTCATGGAAGGACTACGTGAGGATATTCAAAGGTTAAGAGACTAGACTCAAGAGCAGATTTTGGAAGAAGAGAAGTTCTAAGATGCTGTTGCCCTTGAGATTTTTGAAGATGAGTCAAAAATAAAGCTCAATTCAATGCAATCAGTTTTCCAAAAATTCTAAAGAACTTTTGAGAATGCTTCATCTAATAAAGATATCAAGAAAGCATTTAAGACTGAAGACATATTGTTGGAACTAGACACTAAACTTGAGGGATTTCTAAAAACCTATATGGAGGTTAGTAACTACCAACAAAGAGTTAAAGATAAATGTATTTCTTTGGATTTTTCAAAAGCTACCCAAGTAGTAGAGATCATAGAGAAATTCAAGAATAAAAATATATAAATTGCTTTGGGATAAGGAAGGAAAAAACCCAAATGTTGGAAATTCAATTTTTGACACTTGGGAAATTTCAGATTTTTGGAACCTTTCATCAAGGTGCACTATTCACAAAGGTGTGCTGATAATTTTGAATAAGTAATAGTGCACTGACAATTAATTGCCAGTTCCTAAATTAGAGCATTCAATGCACTATAAACAGATTTTGGCGATGGTTCAACTCCTAGAGATTCTCTTGCAGCTTCCTTCTTCTTATCTACTTCTTCTTTCTTTGCTTTAAGTCATGTAAAGGCTCATGCACCCATTAATTGATATAAACAAGGATGGAGACCTACTTAGCACCATTTTAGAGAGTCATGTTGTATATAATTAGATTTGTTTTATTAGCTTTTAGCATGTGTTTTCATTTTAAGAGCTCTCACTCTCAACACAAAAAGAGATGATTTCTTATAAATACATGGATGTAATATGTACTCCAGAATGTTATCTTGATGCAATAATATATGCTATTTGTGATTTCATTCTATGTGTAGTTATTCTTGCTAGAGTGTGTTATTTTTGTGAATACATATTCATGAATAATAATGGAGCTTATGGTTTTGTTGTGTTTATTTAATTGTGCAATCTTTTAGTTTTAGTTTTTGCCTCGTGTTAACAAATTCTTCCGATGTACCAAGTTGGAGAAAAGATAACCTATTGATCCTAAATAGCTTCTTACCTCACATGAGTGCACTTTTTGTGGCCTTGCAATTTGATGAGAAGTGAAACATCTTTTAGTTATTATTGAATTCCCATCGACGATTGCATTAGTGGAATTAAGGAAGCACTACTCCTATTTTGGTTGGTTTCCTACCCAATTATTTTGAGGATTTAGCTCACAAACATGTTGTTATTGTGGTTTATATCTGTTAGGAATTTTCCTTTCAAGTTATTTACTTTAAATCATTCATTACCTTATCTTTATTATTTTCTTTCCTAACACTTAGTTAGAATGAGAATTCATATAGTTGCATCAATAAATTGCACTCATCATAAAATAGAAAATACCAAAAATATATCTCTTTTGTGGTTACTTTTGAAAATAGTAAGTAGATCAAATGTCTTATCCTAAATTGGTTTGAACTATAAAAGGCATACTCATGAACATACACATTTATCTTCAATTGAGTGGATTTCAGTAGGTCACAAGATCACCTGAAACCTTGGAGTTGCTCCTAGATTAGATTTTCAAGTGAGGAGTTTGAAAGGATTCTTATCATTAAGCATCATGCAAAATGGTAGTTCAAAAATACTAAATACCAAGAAACTAAATCAAGATCAATGTCAAAGTTCCAACCATGACCTCTAGAATAAAAATATGGCAACATGATGTAAACCATCTCAACCAAAGAGATAACATGATCCATATGAATATACCATAACATCTGAAAACTCTAAATGTGTATCAAGAGTATAACATGACATAATAATGAAAGCATCCTAACACCAATGATAACATGTCAAATGAAAGCATAAACCACATCTTTATCGAGAACCTTACGAGTCCTCAAGATGCAACTATTTCCACACACCACGAAGAACCATCTCGATACACCATGAAGATAACCAAGAACCCCATGAGTCCTCAAGATCTAACCATATCACACACCATTAAGATAACAAGTGCACCATGCAAATTTCAAAGATGTTTGGAATTAACAAGTGGGAAGTATACTTTTGAGAAGGGGGGGTAGGGTGGTGAATTAGAAGTATTAAACTTTAACCAATAGAACTTTTAACTTTTAAAACATTGCTTACATAAACATATGATATTAACATGTAAAGTAAATTCATCCACACAAATTCTTGAAACCAAATACGATTACCTAGAAACCCTCCAATGAAAAGGTAAAACTAGGATGGGGATGACACCCACAATTCTTTATTACTACAGCAATAAAGTTCACCTGTTAAGGTTACATATTTTTACCATTCTCATGATATTCCCTATGAAAGGCTTGCCCTATTAAAAGGTTACAAGGATTTTTAGATCCTACCCTATTAAAGGATTTTAACACTCTATCAAAGGTGTACCTAGCTAAAGGATTTACAAAACATTCACTTGGAATGTCACCCAGTTAAAGGCTTTATACAATGGTTGTTAAACCAACCTATCCCCATAGGATTTCATTCTACTAATATAATTATTAGAAAGTGTAGTATAATGTTTGACCTAATCACTTGCAATCTACTATTGCTAATTTTAGATCCTTGTTCTATCCAATCTAATCCTCACTGATCTAGTATAAAATTATTGTAACATTGATTCTCTATTCTACTAACTAATTATGCAATGTTGTCCTTCTTCTAAGTCAATTCACCCCTTTTCACTTCCTTTAAACTTCTCTAGTATTCTCTCCTTGTATGCATTCTCCTTTTCACACTCTTTCTTCATACATATTGAATTATGGGGCTTTGATCTGCTTAAAAGGACTTTGTGACTTAAGGTTAGGTATGAATATATGATTGAGATTCATCCATCTTTCTCACTCAAATCTTTCCATTTTTCTAATTAGTTGCATATTGATTGCATGGGAATGAAAATAGATTCATTCTTATCTTTTAATCCTTTGATATTTATCCTTACATTAGATCAAAAATAATTTACATCTGAGTTTGTGAAGGCACAAACTCTTATGCTAATTTTGTGTTACTAAACACTTACTAATTACTGATACTTGGCACATACTAAATTCTATCTTGATTGACACTTGGACTTTGCTCAACATCTATTAGTCACTTGGCATCTTAAACTTGCTTAGAATCTAAATGACTCAACACCTATTGAATTTTTGGTTCGGCACATATTGTAGCTTGGCATCTATATTATACTTGGCATCAACTTGGAAAATTTTTTAAGTGTGTTGACACTCAATTGTCAAAACCAATCTGAGATCAACAATCTCTCCCTTTGACATGAGTGTCAAAAACACTTAACTATACATAATGAATCTAACCTCCTTAAGTATAATATACATTCTATTTGGCATATAGGCAAAACATCAAAATTGTTCAAAATTTTGTGAAGGACTATATACCTCAAAATTTTGTATCTCCCCCTGAGTTGATGTGTCATATCCTTGTAACCAAAATATCTTTGAATAGATTGATGCGCCTTAGCTGATACTCCGTGTCTTCAATTCTAATACTCTTTATTTGATGTGTTCTTGTTTTTCTCTATTTTTGCTCCTTCTTTGCTTATTTTATTTCTCCCCCTTTTATTTTTTCTCTCCCTTTCACATGTTCCCTTTTTAGATTAAGTGTTCTTCTATCTTTTCTCCCCCTTTTTTAACACTTATGTCAAAGGGTCTTAGACAAATATTTAGCCAATAAGTTCTTGGCCACTTCCATTACAACTTTCAAAGCAACATCCTAAGTTTGTATTGCAACTTCTAGGGATTTATTATGAATGGTTGTCTCTACTACAAGGTGAACTAAGACATATAATGTCAAAAGATTGGGATCTTTCTTTATCATATTCTTTGCATAGGCTAGTTCTTTTTGCAAAATTTCCATGTGAGGAGTTAAGGAGGCTTGTATTTGCACCAACTTGGCTCTTGTGTTAGCCTCTTCTACTGTTAATATAGCTAGTTCCTTTTGAGTGTGAAGCATTGTATTAAAGTGCTTCTCACTTTGAGTTAGATCATTGGGTAGTTGCATACTTGATATCTTTAAGTTCCTCTCCAAGTTCATGATTATCTACTTGACTTCTTGTGTAAAGATGGAAAGATCACACAATTTTGAGTACAATGAGAATATTTTCTCAAGTACTATCTTCACCTTTTCAATTTTCTTAGCTAGTTCTACTTGAGATAGTGCTATCTCACTAGATATTCTTTCATTCACCTTTGTTTGAAACATCCTTTCTAACCATTCCATCAACTTGTCATTTGTATCATGGTCTTCACTTTGCACCTGGTCCACTATGTTTGAAAGTTGCTTCATAATGGGCTTTGTTTCATCAAGTTCTTGCAAGCTAAATGCATCTAAAAGGATTTACTTTATTTCAATCAATGCTTGCCTCTATTTATACTCATTCTTGAGTATCTCTAGCTTCTTTTTCCTCTCTAGTGCCTCTTGCACTTCATTGATTTGATCAATGTTCATGGTTTCATAGTCATACTTAGGAATGACTATTTCTTCATCTAGTGCAGTGTCTTCATAGTGAAGTACCCTTCCAACCTTTGTAGAGCTCGAGCCTAGTGTTGATATTTGAAGTGGTACTGCTTCAGTGTTCAGCTTTTGTAAAATTTTTGTTGGAGTCCTAGAGGTTGGAAAATTAACCAAATTTTGAATAGCTACTTTCTCCTTTTCCTTTGGGATCTTCTTCTCCTCCTCAATTTTATCTTTTCCAATAACTATTATCTAAGGTGGTGCACCTTGTACTTGTGCAGTAGGAACAAAAGTATCCATCTATCCTAATTTCTCCTTTACTGACTCCTTAGTAGTTGTGGTGATTTTAACTGTGGAGTCAACCTTAGTTGATGTATCTTGTGCAACTTGCTCTTTGGGTTGTTCACTTATACCTATAAGGATGACTAAAGATGTTTCATGTGTTGCCATCTTATCCCTAGTCAAGTTAGATATTGCTTTTTACAATTCATCTACCTCGACCAACACTAGATTACTAGGTAATCGAGCTTGTAGAGTTGTTTGGTCAAGGATCTTTTTGAGATCCTCTGCAGTCAATGGATTTATGTTCTGACCAAATTTTTTGGGAACATCCTTTACTTTTATAGTTTCTGTAGGTGTAGAAGTTTCATGTGGAGGACTTTGAGGTGGTAATTGTGTGTCTTGCACCACTCTATTCTATTTTCTACTCTTCAACAGTTGCCATCACCCTTTTGTGTTGCCTTTTCCACTGTATATGCCTTCTCTTTTTCTCCTTCACCTTCCTTTTCATGTTCATCCTCTTCACCATTATTTCTCCCTTCAAAGGGATCTTCTTCTCCTTCTTTTATAGTTGTGATTCCATAGATTAATTTCCACATTTGTGTGGACTTTTTCACAACATCCTCAATCTTATTCTAGAGAATACTGAATGCTCTATATTTGGGTGCAAATTTGCTCCCATGCTTCTTACTTGCCTTACTTATTTTCCTTTTTTTAAGTTCAAGAATTACCTAAGCCAATATTGACTCTCTTATTTCTTTCTCCATATTAAGATAATAAAGCCATTTATTTTCTACAATAGAATATAACTCTTTAGGCATTGAATTGTCAAGTTCAAGTGGAGTGTTCTTGAACTTGGCCATCATAGTGTAGACTAATTCTTCAACTATGTTCTATTCTTCTCTATTCAACTTATTAAAATTAATGCTTTTTAACTCAAATAAGTCTACATTATCTCTAATGTTATCACATATATTTCCTAAATCAGACTTGGTGGTATGACTTACCACTCTAAATTGGCCATTGTCATCATATTCAGTCCTTTCCTCATCTGATTTAGGAGGTGCAACATAATTTCTTCTTAGCTTCTTCTTATTTGGACCTTCCTACTTAGTAGCCTTCTTCTTCTCTTTCTCCTTAGCCTCCTTTGATGTAGCTCTTGTACTTGCCCTTGTAGTAGGCTTTGTTGGGTTTGGCTTGGCCATCTTCTTGCCCTTGGGCTAAGCTACAAGCTATTTTTGAGCTTTTCTTTTCTTTGGCTCTTGCTTGGTAGGTGCTTCCTTGGCTTTTTCTCCCTCCTCAAGACCTTCTTCCTCTTCAACATCTTCACTCATGCCTTGTGTTAAGGCAAGTGGCCCTTGGCCTTATTATTCTTCTTCTTCTTCTATTGTTGTTGTCCTTTCACCAAATTTGGCCTTTAGATTTTTGACTAGTTTATCCTTCTTCTTTAGGGTTGAAGCAGTCTTCAACTCCATCTCTACCTTGGATTTCACAACATCAAAAGTTCCAAAGGGTTTTGTACTTTTATCAATGTCTTCTACAAGCAATGATGTGATTGTTGTTGATGCCACATCAATGTAAATTTCATAACCAAGTGGCCTCAGCTGTCTAATCCTTAGTATTGTTTCTTGGATATATGTATAATCAATTTCAACTAAGAAAAAAAATATCATTGATATGTTGATCCACTAGAGAAACTAGTATTCTGAGCCTTTTCTTCATAGACTTCTTAAAGTCTTCAAAATAGCTTGTCATTAAGGTTTCAAAATTGGCTCCCATTTTCTCTATATACTCATTAACTTGTACTACTATAGACCTATTCATTTTCCAACTTATTTTACCAAAAGAGGGGAATTCATTCTATACATAGAAAAATATACATATCAAAATTGATCCAAACTTACACTGAGCACTCTTGGATCTCCTTATTGCTCCCAAATTTTCCATAATCTATTATGGTTGCAATTTTGCTAGATCATATGCATGATCTTTGTTGACAAGTTTGTATCCTACATCAATTGCAATGCATGGTACATTATTTAGTCTACTTGACTAGTGTAATTTATGGTATATTATCCTAACATCAAATTCTACAAGTGGATCTCTGATTGTATCTATTGTCATGCCTCTTTTGTTCCACTTAACCCCAGTGTTTTTCTCTATGGCTTCTTTCGAATCACTCCTTAGGGTCTTTGGCCATTCTAGGGTTGGGTACCCTATTACCCTATGTATGATTCTCTTTGAAAAATTTATGGGTCCACCCTCCAACCATAGTCATCCATCATGAATTCTACTCAACACTAATCTTATCCATTCATTTCTAAAAACTGTGTGGAAATCTAGGCCATGGGTTAAGCCCTTTTTCTCAACAATTTGGAAATCCTCCTTTAATACCTTATTTTCAAAAAAAAATTCATAAGCTTGCCTAATATGCATGTCACCTATTGCTCCAACTTCACAATTATAACATTTTTTAACATCTTGCACCATAACAACCTTAGGTGGGATTATAGACAAAGCACTGACAAGGTCATTTTTATAAGAAACTTTAGGAATTGGTCTGAAATCCAATTATTTTACTTCATTTCTAACCAACTAAACCTCAAATAGTTCCTTGTCTTTGAGATTCCTAGATCTAGATGCTATTTCTGAAAATTGGGGTTTCAAAATATAGAAATTTTGTAACTGCGTAGCTCAACACTCGAGTAAATACCTTAGATTGATGTAACAATGCTGAATCTTTGCTAGAATCTTCATAAAAGTGTTAATATTTGCTTGGAAATAATTTCTATGCTCTTCTCACTCTTGCTCTATGTTTGCAATGACAAGAAATGATTGAAAACTCAACCTTATACCCTTTATTACATAGCATTTAATGCTTTATACATATCCAAATGTCCACTCGACTCCTTATATAATTCTACTTTACTTGACCTGCATTGATTTTCCAACACTCAACTTCCACTAGAGTTTCCCTTACTCTACTTCAATAAGAATTTTCCCTTTTACTTAACAACCATTACAAACTTAGCTTCCATTGACTTTGGCAGACAGGTCAATATACACTAAGATTTCACTCGGCATCTAAAGACAAATTTCCTTACTTAACAATAGTGTGAAAACTCTA
This sequence comes from Cupressus sempervirens, assembly GCA_028749045.1. Lineage (NCBI taxonomy): Eukaryota > Viridiplantae > Streptophyta > Pinopsida > Cupressales > Cupressaceae > Cupressus > Cupressus sempervirens. The sequence continues at coordinate 824,506,026 of CM053785.1, forward strand.
AAGTTTTAACCTTTCATCTTTATTCATGCTAATCTAACCTTTTTAGTGCTAAGTCATTCTAGGAATTGATGTATGATAAAGCATTTTAAATATTGGTCCCACATACCTTCTTGCTTAGTTTGATGAAGTATGACCACTTGACCCTTTAAGTGAAGCACTTGACCCCCTCATTTGATGTGCTACTTCCATCTTTCTTCTTCCATGTCTTATTCATCTCTCCTCTAATATGCTCAACATCTACCTTACCTTTTCCCTTGTTTTATTTTGAGTTATGTGCCTTTATCCTTTTTGGGCAGTGCTTGCTGATGTGACTAGTCTTCAAACAACTAAAGTAGGTAGTTTGGCTCAACCATTTGCTATAGCTTCCACTAAAATGTGTTCTTATGCAACTGTCAAGGATTTTTCGATACTCTTTATAGTAGTGAAAACTATGTCTTATGTTGTAATCCCAATTATAGGATTTTTCATAGCTTCTTCCCTTGTTTGATGACCATATGGGCTTGGATCTACATTCAAAGCCTTTATGTCCATACCTCTGAAAATTGTAGAAATGTCCTTCAACTCTTGGTGCATGCATGGTCCTTGTTCTACATTCATGTGCATGATGACCTTATTTTTTTCACTTGTAACAATATGTCACATTCTTTGGCTTAGCATTCTAACTTCCATTCTTTTTCCTACAAACATTAGTTGTATGTCATTTCTTACTACAAAAATGACAAGTGGGTTTGCAGTTCTTATCTTTATCATTCTTTTGTTCAGTAATTTTGGATGATTCACCATCCTCAATACTTGTATAGCCCAAACCTGATCTGTCTTTACTAGATCTAGGGGATTTTAGTAGTTGCTTAAAGTACTTGATAGTTTTTTATTTGGCTTGATGAAGTTTTCAACAAATTCCTTCTCTCTTTTTAGGTCATTCTATAGTTTCTCATTGTGCAATTTTAATGTAGTTATTTCGATGTTCTTGACATTTAACTCATCATGGGCATTCATCATTTGGCTCAAGGTATCCAACTGCATGTTTGAGATCCTAGACAATTCTGTTGACTTTTCTTCCAATCTATTTGACAAAGTTCTTTTATCTTCTCCAATCATGCTCTTATCCTCAATGGCTTTCTTCTTTTGTTCAGTTACTTCACATAGCAATATTGCTTGTGATTCTTGCTCCAACTTGAGATTTCTAATCTCTTCAGCTTAAGCTCTATTCTTGTCCATAAGATTTGCAATTGTTGCATCAAACTCACATGAGTTACGATCTAAAAATAATGTTGTGGTGTTAATCTCCTTATGTTGAGTGTCATTCTCAACTATGGAAATCTCTTTTCTTCTCTTTAGAAAACTCCTCAAGGTATTTTTGGCTTCATCCAATTGTTACCGTAGGAGGTGTATCTCAATCTCTTAATTTTCAATGGTTTTTCTCAACTTGTAGACTTCTATCTCAAGATCTTTTCTCCAACCTATAAGGCTTTCCCTGATGAGAACTAGGCCCTGATACCAAATGTTGGGTATTAACAAGTGGGAAGTATACTATGGGGGCGGGGGGGGGGGGGGGGGTTGAATCAAAATTATTAAACTTTAACCAATAAAATTTTTAACTTTTAAAACATTGCTTTCATAAACACATGAAAATAACATGTAAAGTAAATGCATCCACAAAAATGCTTGACACCAAATATGATTACCTAGAAACCCTCCAATGAGAAGGTAAAATTGGGGTGGGGATGACACCCACAATGCTTCACTACTATAGCAATAAAGTTCACCTATCAAGATTACATGTTTTGACCATTCTCATGATCTGCCCTATGAAAGGCCTACCCTGTCAAAAGCTTACAAGAATTGTTAGATCCTACCTTGTTAAAGGATTTTAACACTCTATCAAAGGTGTACCTAGCTAAAGGATTTACAAAACATTCACTTGGAATGCCACCCTATTAAAGGCTTTATGCAATGGCTATTAAACCAACCTATCTCCATAGGATTTCATTTTTCTAATACAATTGTTAGAAAGTGTAGTAGAATGTTTGACTTGATCACTTGCAATATGCTATTGCTGATTTTAGATCCTTTTTCTATCCAATCTAATCCTCCCTAATCTGATATGAAACTATTGTAACATTGATTCTCTATTCTGCTAACTGATTCTGCAATGCTATCCTTCTTCTAAGTCAATTCACCCCTTTTCACTTCCTTCAAACATTGTTAGTATTCTCTCCTTGTATACATTCTCCTTTTCACACTCTTTCTTCATACATATTAAATTATGGGGCTTCGACCTCCTTAAAAGGATTTTGTGACTTAGGGTTAGGTATGAATCTATGGTTGAGATTCATCCATCTTTCCCACTCAAATCTTTCCATTTTTCTGATTGGTTGCATGTTGATTGCATGGGGAATCCAAATAGATTTGTTCTTATCTTTTAATCCTTTGAGATTTATCCTTATGTCGGCTCAAAAATAGTTTACGTCTAAGTTTTTGAAGGCATAAACTCTTATGTTGATTCTATGTTACTTGGTACTTACTGATTATTGATGCTTGGCATATATTGAACTCTGTCTTGTTTGACACTTGGACTTTTCTTAGCATCTATTAGTTACTTGGCATCTAAAACTTGCTTGGAACAATCTATTTTCTCAGTATCTAAATGAATCAACACCTATTGAATTTGTAACTCAGCATCTATATTATACTCAGCATCCACTTGAAAAATTTCTTAAGTGTGTTGACACTCAATTGTTAAAACCAATCTAAGATCAACAAAAGATGCTTCTACAACAACAAAATCTAAGACAAACCTCCAACATCTACAAACACTCAATAAGTATATCAATGCCAAAAAACTCCCACTCAACCATGGTATTGAGTGACCCCTGAAATCATAAAATATATCTCCTACATGAAGATCCTCTAGTTCTACACACACAACCAAATTTTTAGTACCAAGTGAAACCAAGATCTCTAAGCCAAGAAGGTACAAACTAAACTAGGAACTAAGCTCGCGCTACCACATCATCACTATAACAAGTTCCCACTAAACCATGTATCCAAGATAACAATGACATAATTATGAATAAACTATCCTCTAACCATGAAAATCAACCAATGAATCAAACCATCAAAGAAATCAAAGTGCACATCATGAGCTCCTCAAAAGAAACCAAATAACCATGATCCTCAACCAATAAGATATACCACCATAACCAAATCAGGAATCCAAATCAATGAACCTCAAGGATGTACCTGTATATCCAATCATGTTATGAAAAAAATCCATGGCACCATGATCATATCCATGAACTAAACATCTAAGTCTCAAAGTGTCCAACTTGTGAGCATAAAATAGTAAACCAAAATCCTCCATCGTGATTGTACTTGGTAACAAAATCTCATCCCTTCTACATGAATACAAAATCATAAAATCATGCAACCTGGGACATAGACAACCCAATTCCAAGCCACCAATTTGAATATGTATCAATAATGAAAGATCAATGAGAAAAGACAACCCATGACTAGGTCATAAATGCAACTTGTAAGTATGGACCCCTTACAATAGTGCACAACTTGTAAACCCAACAAGCTATCATACATATCCAAACCAAAAACTAATAATTATATCATCATCAAACCAAACTAAAATATAACCTGAGTATACAATGACATCAAATCTCAAATTTCTGAAATATATAATGTCATAAACTCACAATGTTACCCTAGTCTAGATATATATATATATATATATATATATATATATATATATATATATAAACTATTTAGATTAACATATCACCAAATAACCATATCAAAACTACACCATTTCTGAACATATGTTTAAATCTCTCCAAGAGCTTTTTGTTGACTACTCAAATTTCATAATCTAACTATGTACACCCAAGTTATACACTAATCTATACTCAAAATAAATAACATCTATCTTCAAGGCTCTTAAAAGCCTAACAAAATGTCAAAATCATAGAATGAAACTAACACCAAGTTGTAGTGCTTAAAAATGACTATATAAATTGTAAAATATGATATCCTAAGAAAGTTATGGCTATTTTACAAAGACAACCTTTTTACCATTTTCACTACATTTTTTTTTGTGATAGAAATTTTGACGGGATTAAATTTGATAGCCATCACAAGATGAAAATAATAAGCTATTTCATTTTTTGTTAGCATGGCCAAACTAGAGCATATTATATATCAAAATTTATGGATACCAACTCGAATCTGATGGTGAGGTCTATTTTTACCTAGGAGGTCATTTTTTCAAGCTACCCTCTAAAACCCACATTTAAATAAAACATCCAAAAAATACTTTTAACCAATAATTTCAAATGCCCAAAATCTACCAACATCCCATCATAATAATATTGAGATATCATTTTTTATGACACTAAATGAAAAAAATCCTTTTGAATCCCTCTCTTAAAATGATGATCAATGAGCAAATCCAAGGTTTTGGATGGTTATTTTTAAACCTATTTGGTAATTGAGTTGAAGATAAATGTGTATGTTCATGAGGAGGCCTTTGCTAGTTCTAACCAATCTGAACAACCTATTGTTGAGATGTAACCACAAAGAGATATAATTTGGTATTTTCTATTTTATGATGAATGCATTTTATCAATGCAACTATATGAATTCCTATTTTAACCTAGTGTTTTAAAAGAAAATACAAACACTAGTAACTTTGGACCCAAATTTTGACCAATTTTGGTTGAAATTTCTTTCTTTCTTGGCAAAAGTGGACAAGTCACTATATATATAATTTAATTGAACTAGTTCAAGAGCTCAATTGGGAAAGAGCTAGAAAAGAAAACCCAATATCATCACAATATGTACAAGTGACTAACATTGATATTTATAATCTTATTATATCAATGAAAAAAACTAATACCATCAAGAATTCAAAATTTATCAAATTTTACATTTTCATGCATATCAAATAGCAGGCATGGAGGATTCAAATTTAGCCAAGATTATCAGCAATTAACATAGCATACTTGAAGTTTGGAAAAATTACCCAAAAAATAGAGGAAAGCCTTTGTGCTATCTTTCTTCCATATCCTCGCATGAGGCACCTTCAACATAAGTGGATGTCAAACAAGGATTGAAAAAGAAGCCCCATCCAAAATTTGAACATGTTATAGGAGCAACCACCATCTCAAATTCAAGCTTGCAGTTATGACATCTAAAATGCCAATGGTAGAAGGTGCACCCCAAACATTTGATTTGGGGAAATCTAAACGGGGAGACCAAGTAGTTTCTTGTGAGACATGGTGTACAAAGTTAGGAGCACTGATAGCCAGAGCTGACTAGACACTAAGTTCATGAACCAACTAAATTGGGGGAGCCAAAGGTATCTTCATGAGGGCTGATTTTTCTCATGCATCAAACATTGGAATACCCAAAATATCAAGCAATGCAAATCCTACTTTCTTCACCTTCTCAGTTAGCTGAAAATCCAGAGCTCATGATGTGACATGCAAGGTCTTAATCAGGAACTAAGGGTTGTGCTTTTCAAAGGACTTCTATAGTTCTTTGAATGTCATCATAGCTTTGTGATTCTTCATGAGTATGGTTCTTGGAAATAGTCCTCCCAACAATGCATCTCTAGACCATAGATCATAACTTTGCATTGCCCATTTAAACTTATTTTTTGCCCAGTACTTTGGTCGAACCACCTTAATAGTGATAATTACCAACCTTGGCATTGACTATAGGAGGTCCATGGTATTAGAGAGGAACATGGAGACCAAATTTGAAGGAAATACCACATTTCTTAAGTATACAAAAAAGAAATCCTCCCCAATGATGGTTTGAATCACTCGATGAATGTTGTAGGAATGCACAGTGAACATATTATCTAGGACCACATCATCTAAAGGATGAGTGTGTGCATCTTCATCCTGTAGACACCTAAAAACTTTTAGAAAATAAAGTATTTTTATTTTCTGAAAAATTCCTGATGACATCATCATTTATTAATTAATTTATTTATTTTTATGCCATTAAATCCCTTTATCTTAATTAAAAATATTTAATTAAGGAATCCCTCCCAAAAATGTTTAAATATTATTTAAACATTATTTCCTTAATTAAACATTATTTAATTAATAAATTGACCAAAAAATCCAAAATAAATAAAAAAATTATTTTTTGTCCAAAACTTGGCCAATTTCCTTAAGACCACTAACCTCTTCCAAAATCTTCTAATCCTTCTTTAATTTTGATTAAAGGCTAATCCCATCATTTCCTACCCCTAATCCCAACTCAAAATATTTAATTAAGATTAAATATTAATCCTCATGTTTATTAAAAAAATTTTAATAAATATCTCCTCAACCCAAACCCTTGAAATAAATAAAACTTTATTTATTTCCTAAAAATCTAATTTATCCTCATCCTAAGAAGTTCTAGACTCTTCTAGAAAGTCTTCATCCTCATCCTAAGAAATTCTAGACTATTCTAGAAAGTCTTTATCCTCATCCAAAGTCTAGACTCTTCTAGAAGATGTCTTTAAACCTAATCCTAATCCCCTCCTAACCTTGTCACATTCCCTAAAAATAGGTTAAGACTTACTAACCCAAGCCAAAGTTAACAAATATCTCCTCCTTCACCCACCCTCATTAAATGCCATCCACTTGCCTATCCCTAAGCTAATCCTAAACCATCCTAATCCATCCTCTAATCATTTTCACAATCCTAAGCAAGCTTAAAACTCTCCTAATCAAGCCCAAGTCTAAATTTCTCTCATCTCCCTCAAAATATCTCAACCATAAAACTTTATGAAGCCCACTAGGCCATAAATGACTCTTCCAATCCCTTTTATTGCTCTTACAAGCCATTATGAGGGTCTTTATGAAGATTTTATCCCTTGAGCCTCCTTTGTTGACTCATTCTTCCCCTTTCCTCCATCTTCTCACCCTATGACATGTGTCACTCCTTGATTGGCTATAAGGAAGCACAATCCATGTGCTCTCCTCTCATGCAATCTGAGCCCTGCATGAGCTTTTTCCCATCCTTGCATCTTAGCCCTCAATCCCTCAAGCCTCTTGCCTATAAATTGGATCCTTCCCCTTTTCAAAACAACACAATCCATGAAGTAAATTCATAATGCCATTTTAAGAAGCCATTTTACATCAAAACCATACACCCACACCCAAATTCCAACCATTTGAAGCCCTTTTTGAAGCATAAGCTTGAGCATATATCCTATCTATCGAGATAAAGCTACTCAACAAGAGAGCTTCTCATTGAGAGAGCCCATTAATGGCTCATATTCTCAATTGAGAGTTCATATTAGTCTATCTTGAAGTTTATGAATTTTGTTTAGTTTGTAGAAGCTTTATTTAAATTTGGTTTCTATTAGCATACTAACATTGCTCATATACACATCCAATGTTAGTTGAAGCTTGATTTTGAAGTTTTTGGGAAGAATACTTTGATGAAATTGTAGATAGGAATCACATTTCAAGCATGTATCATGTGGGAGCAACATTCTGGAAGCAATCGAGATGACAAACACAAACAACTAGGAAGATGAAGATATGAAAAGAGGTCTATTCTTCACATATAAATAAATCCCTCATCATATTGTCAAAGGAAGTGAAGTACCTACTGTCATGTGAGTAATGAAGAATATGAAATTAAATCATAAGCCAATTGCAACTATGAAGGGCAAAGTACAAAAGTGATGCCCCCAGAATTGAAGATGAAGCAAATTTCTTTGCTGCCATATGTATTGAATTTGATCTTGTCATGTAAAAAGAACCACACATCCAAAATGAAGCGAGATCATACTCAAGTGATGTCAACAAACATGATTCAGAGTAGTAAGAAAATATTTAGCATGATTTTACCAAAATCTCGCACATGAGAGCCTAACATTTATAAAGGCAATAATTAATGTTCGGTACTAAATTTGGGAACATATTGGAGATGCCAATTTATATAAAGCTTAATGACCATCAGTCATTCAAGAAGTCTTAACCCCTTGAAGCCATCACACTTTTACATGTTGATAATCAAAAGCTTAGTTTTGGAAAATCCAAATCACTGAGCAAGATCAAGTAACTTGATTAGTAGTAGGCCCGAGAACACTTAGTAAGAACTATGATTGAATTTCTTGGCATAAGCCTCACCCTGCTTAACTTAGCAAAAACCTAACTGGAGCTTATTCAACACACAACCACTTGATACTTGGTAAATACTTGATAGACACTAAACTAATTTACCACCTGAAGCTCAAGGTACTTGGTCAACACTAAACCTAAAGTTGCACAGTATAAACTATGTTCATGTAGGTAAAAAAAAGTAGAGACTTGATAGACATTAAATTTGTTTACTCAGTGAAGCTCAAGGAGCTTGGTCAACACTAAACCCCAAGTTGCATAGTATACACTATGTTCATGTAGCTCAGAAAAAGTAGACACTCAGTAGACATTAAACCAAATAGCTCAATAAGGCTCAAGGGACTCGGTCATTCCTAAACTTGAGATTGCATGGTATGCTCTATGTTCATGTGGCTTAGAAAAAGCTTTACCCAACCTTGCTTGGCAATTATTGAATCTCAGCAAGAATTATATCTCAGCAATAGTTGAAATTTGGTAGTAATATTGGTGTTCGACAGTGAAATGGTATTCACTATTCAAGAAAATGTAAGAAATAACCAATTACTGTTGGGAGTCCACAAACTCATTAGATGTCAATATCTCCAACTCTTATAGTGCTCCATGAATGCTGAAGGTTGTAATGTAAAAGTAGTAATCTCATTACAACTTAAGTTAGAGAGATAATCAACAATTCTATTTCCTTCTCCATATGCATGTGATAAAGTAACCTCCTAAAACTAATCAATTATATTCAAAATTTGTTGAAGCACATACTTAAGTTTCCAAGATGATGATTCTCTCTTGAAAAAAGTTGAGATTATAACTTGAGAGTCCCTTCAATCTGCATATGATGAAAATTCCCTTCTTTGGCAAGAATTAATCCTAAAAGCAATGATTGAGCCTCAGCCATATTGTTTGTTCTTATAGGTAAGGGTGCTATTATAATTGCCAGCATTTTACCTATGCAATCTCTAATGCATGCTCCCAAGCTCGACTATCATGGATTACCTCTAGATGCTCCATCAAAGTTGAGTTTGACAAATCTAGGCATAGTGGGTTGCCATTTAATTGTAGATCTATCTATAGGTGTATGCAATTTTGAAGATGTACCAAATCCTAATGTTATGAATATAGATTTCCATTGCCTAATGATACTTCCATCCTAGGAAGTGATAATTGGATTAGATTTACATTCATTCACACTTGCATTGACAACTTTAGAGATAGATTTTTCAATAATTTGGAGCATGCTTTCTATAGATGAGACATTGATCCATTAATAATAACTAAGAACCAAGCCCCCAAAATGCATGATTTAATCCACTTACACCAATGTTTATCAAAACTCATTTTTTGAAGAACTTGAAATAGAAATTTCCAAGAGACTCTATTTCTCTACCAGGAACAAAGCCACCTTATTAAGGAGAAATTATGGATGGTAGAATTTTTTGAAGAGACAAATAAATAGCTTTAGTAATGATTTTTTATGTCAAGTGACAAAGTAAGATTGGGTGAAAATCTACAAAAGTTTTGGGCTATTTTTTTTTTGGGATGATAGTAATATATGTAGAATTGAAGAACTTTAGCATAGATCTGAACTTTCTAGATTCCTTAACGGATACTAGAAGATCCCAACTTATAAACTCCCAATAACTTTGAAAGAATAGTGCCATGAAGCCATCTAGTCCTAGAGCTTTATCTAGGGGCAATGAGAAGACTACTTCTTGAATTTCTTGAATGGTGAATGGGGCCATGAGCATAGTATTCTCCATAGGAGAGATCATTGTAGGGATATGTTGAATGAAATCCTCAACTTGCAAAAGAAAATGAAATGACTGATCTATTGGTGTAAGAAAGTTTTGAATGAAATTGACACCTTCATCTCTAATTTATTGAGCATTAGTTAAAATATTGCCTGATTTTGACTCCTCAATTTGAAAAATTGATTTAGCTGCTTGTTTTTATTGGGTAGAAGCATGAATTTTTTTTTTGTTTTTGTCTCCTTGTTGTAACCAAACTTCCCTAGACTTTTGTCTCCAATATTCTTCTTCCCTATTACACAATTCCTCCCATTCATGCTGAAGCTCTTTTTCCTTAATGAAAGTGTCATTATCCATCCCATTCTGGGTAATGGAACAATGAATTTCCTCCAATTGCAGCTTAACAACCTCTTTCTTCTTGAAAACATTCTTAAAAACTTGTTGATTCCAAATTTTGATTTTCTCTTTGACATGCTTCAATTTACTAGCGAATTGATGCATTTTAGATCTCGAAGGAAAAGGGGCACTGATCCACCATTGTTTTAAAAGTGGAAGAAAATGTGGGTGATGTAACCACATTTTTTCAAATTTAAATGATGATTTATGTTGATTATGTTCTATGGATGTAGATTGATCAATGTTTATGGAGATTGGAAAATGATCAGATTTTGGTGAAAACAATATCTCTAAGTGAAAAAAAAAATTCCTAATTTCCATTGAAGAGATCAAAGGAATTTGTCCACCCTAACTACAATTTGTGTAAAACCAAATCTTTTGTTTATCCATGTGAACTTACCATTGGAAGGTCAAATATCTATTAAATCGTTGTTCTCAACAAATTAAGAAAAGTCCTAAATGGTTTTAATGGGTGGGAAAATACCACCAACTTTCTCATTTTGATTCAAGATCACATTAAAATCACCCCCAAGAATAACTTGGTGAGAGTTTTGACACTGCATTAACATTGCTAATTGATCCTAGGTTTTCAACTTGTCTTGAGTAGATGTAGGACCATAAGCATTATCAAGGTAAAAGATACATCAAAGTCTAGCACTTATAGCATTTTCCAATTTGCTTGTTGTTGAATAAGTTGTCCCTAAATTGTTAATGGGTTTCATAAGACAGCTAGACCTCCAAAAGCACCAATACTAGGGGAGTGCATTGAGGACCACTTTGGCCATTTGGCCATAGTTTTTTGAAATGTATCTTGAGATAATTTTGTCTCTTATAAAAACAAAATATCAGCTTTTTTGGATTCTAAGAAATAGTGAATCTTGCCTCTCTTGTTAGAGGCATTTATGCCTCTAACATTTCATGAGATAATTTTCATTGTTGACAAGGAGAATGGATTGTTCTGCTCATCACTCTCTTGCTCATAGAAAATTTTTCATCTAATGTGATATGAATACCTAAGGCAATCTCATTTCTTGTCTTTGAACCCTTAGGGTGCCCTCTTGATTTGGGTATCTTAGAGGTCTAAAGTTGAAGAGAAGGAGATTGAACAATGGAGAAAGTCTGATGAATATCAAAACTATTTAGATTATTCTGAAGACCAAATTTTGGTTGATCCTTACAAACCTGAAGTTCCTTCAAAATAATCTCTCAAAATTGAAGATTTGATTAATCGACCACTTGTTGAAAAATAGAATCCTCCATATTGTTTAGAATGTTCTGAGATTGAAACTCAGTATCAGTCTCATGTTCCTTCAAATTTATCTCTTGAAATTGAAAATCTAAATTTAAAACCACTTGCTAAAAAAGGCTCTTCTTAATAACCAATGGATCTTGATCAACGCATGATTCCAATAAAAAATCCATTTTCTCTACTTGGCTTGTAGTTTCTATAAATTCTATAGTCTTGCAACTTGATGCTTTTTTTTGGTTGATTTGATTATTCCAAATCTTAAAGTCTTTAAGCAACACATCTAAATCACCATTTTCTAGACTTTCTATATTAAATTCTTCTTCCTCAGCAATGCCAAATACTATATTTTTAGCAATTGTAGAAGCAATTTAGTCTCTAATTTGGAGATTTTTCCACTAAACATACTGGCTTTTAGATAGAACAGTAGTTTTATGACAAACTATTGGCAAGTCTGAATTTGGGTGTCCCAAATTATCCAAATTTGGGACATGCATATATGACTTCAAAGATGGGAGATCATGGGAAATCTTCTTCTCAGCCAGAAAGCATTGTATAAATGGAAAACCCCACTATAAAAATATAGATAACTTGGTTGATATGGAAAGAACCAAATTTTGGTTTCTTGCCAGAGGATAAGCACACTAAGAGGAAGTCATAATGTCCATATTGTGGATCAGTTTTGGATGAGCAATGTGAGCACATAAATTAGAATCTATGTTATAATCTAGGCATACTTCCTAATTGTCATGGATTGAATGTTGATATTGAGTATCCAAATGCCCAAATCTATCTTGAAACTTATGAATTGTTTGCTCATCTTAAATTATGATTGACTGATCCCATAAACCCCATGGAGAATTTATATCCAAATGAGAGGGAAGAGGTTGCCACACATCTAATAGCAAATAGACTCTCACATCCAAATGTGATTGATCATAGGGTATGAGATCATTTTTTAGGAATATTCCCAATTTGTTTGCAAAAAATTCAATAATCTGGGGATCCTTATACTCAAGAGGTAAAGAAGGGAAGGATATCCAATGAGGCATAAAAGGAATTTTAAAGGATTGAGGTTTGAAATTAGGGATCCAAATCATAGTATATAATCTATACCCACAATAGAACCAACCTTTTTGCTTATGAACCATATCTCTAGAAGCTTTTGAATCAAAAATAGCTACAAAACATTTTGACTTTGAATCAATATAGAAGATATCCCTTAACTCTGACCAAGAAAAGTGGGCCTAGTTTTTAATAGTGGAAAAGAGTAGAGAGTTGGATGAAAACTTACCAATTAATGTAATTTGTTGAAGCAAACAAATAGAGTTCTATAGCATATGGCTAGGGAGTGTAATACTCAACCTATCATTAGGTTGTTCATGACAGTCATTTGAAATGTGATCAACCAATTATTTATTTCTCCATATTTGATGTTTCTTGTTTGGTACAAAGGGGGCCCTAGGGGGAACCTAAGTATTAGGAACCATGTTAATGGGAGCTAATTTAGAACCTTCAATACAACATGATTCATCTTGAGAGGTATGGGATGGATCAACAGAGAGAATCACTATTTTCTAACCCAAATCCTTAACTTGGGTTTTGATGAGCCGAGGTTGATTTGTTGATCCTAGGGGAAACCCTTCACAGATATCAAAACTTGGTTGTTATGCTTGCCAATGGTGATTAGATTTATTCTTTCAGATTTGATTTGGTTACACCCTATTCAAAAGTGATATAGGAGCATCCTAGGTTGCCTTGTTATCATACTCAATTTTTGTTCATTTTGCTTAGTTGGTGCTGAGTTACTATAGCACTCTTCATGTGTTGAGTTACTATAGTACTCTTCATGTGCCGAGTTATTGTAGCACTCTTCATGTGCCAAGTTACTATAGCACTTAGTTGGTGTCGAGTTACTGTAGCACTCTTCATGTGCTGAGTTACTATAGCACTCTTCATGTGCCGAGTTACTATAGCACTTAGTTGGTGCTAAGTTACTGTAGCACTCTTCATGTATCAAGTTACTGTAGCACTCTTCATGTGCTGAGTTACTATAGCACTCTTCATGTGCTGAGTTACCCAGTGTATGTCGAGTGTCAATATTTGGACATGATTTCTGCAAGTCAACTTGCGAGATTTATTTTCTCTATGACATTTATGTTAAGATTTTTTCTTGGGATGAGTCCAAACCATTGTTGGGTTGGCCTTCCTCTTATGTAATGTTCTAGAATAATCTTTAAGCCATTTTGGCAAGTATATATAGAGTTTTTAGGCTTAGAGTTAGGCAAGTTTTTGAGAAGAAGATGAGAGAGCAGAATTGAATGTGTGAATTTGTAGTTGGATTATTGAAGGTGAATTCATTTGTAATTGGTCATAACCCATAAGGCCTTACAACTAGGCATGTGTGTTGAATATTTGAAGAATAAATAAAAGTATTTCATTCTTCTTCCTCCTTTGTTTTTTGTTCCTTTTGTTTGATTCCATTGTGTTAACTCTTTCAGGGTGGTTTAGATAGTTGGATGAGCCTTTAGCCCTAGTTATTTATCTGTTGCCTGCATCAAAAAGAGACTTGGTCGTGTGCCCATCTCATGGAAAATTTTATTGATCTCAAATTGAAGCTTTCTTTATAGACTTGTTCTTATACTCATCATGCATCAAGTTTTGTTGATCTCATTTTGGAGCCTATTTTGAGGATTCTCCTTTTTCAAAGGTTGAACCATACCCAAATCACAATTTTTCCCCGGGCTCCTACTGACTTGTATCATGGAACCGAGGATTCAAAAAGAAAGGTTTGGCTAGATAGACCACCACTTTCCCTCACAATATTGATTTCCCAAATTACAATTTTCCCCAAGCTCCTATTGATGGATATCATGGAACTAAGGATTCACAAAGAAAGGTTTAGCTAGCTAGACCACCACATTCCCTTGAAATATTTCTTTTTCACCTGAGTATAGGTGAGTTTCCCAAAAATGGTAGCTCTAAAATCACAATTTTTCATGATCCTTCATAGTTGACTACACTACAAGGTTTGAAGAAAAAATACTAGAAAGGGCATCAAGATATGAAACCCTAGTTTGGTTTTGAGTGTTAACACTTGTGTCAATGCCTACCCTTGCAACTACACTTATGTCATTACCTGGCCTTGCTCCTACTCTTACTCTTGCTATATCACTTGTACCTACGCTTGTCAACACACCCCCTACAATTGTTCTTGCACCATTACCTGCTATTTTTCCCACTCTTGCTGTCATCACCCTTTTTTATTTTGGTCAAAATTTTGACCAAGGTTCATCATTATTTTTCTTGTTGAAATTTCAATGAATAAAAAAAACATTTTGATGAATGTATTCATTGAAATTTTGACCAACTTGCAATTTGGTCAAAATTTTGACGAGAAAAATAGTGACAAACATTGGTTGAAAATTGGGTCCAAATTTACTAGTGAAAGATAGAGTAATGAGAGATTAAAGATAATAACTAAAAGGGAAATTCCTAACAGACATAATCCAAAGTAATAAAATGTCTGAATAAAATAATCAAAAGGATCTTCATAGGAAACCAATGCAATAAGGAGTAGAGCTTTCTCAAGTCCAATAAAGCAATTGTCGATGGGAACTTCAATAATATCTGAAAGATGTTTTATATTTCACCAAATTGTGAGGCCATGGAATTTGTGCTCACATGAGATAAAATGTTATGCAAGAACAAAGATGATCCTTTCTCCAATTCATCACAATAGAGGAATTCATTAATACAAGGAAAACACCAAAAATAAAATATCACACAATCATAACAAGGCAATGAAACTATTGGCTCCATTATTATTCATGAACATACATTCACAAAAATAACACACTCTGGAAAGAATAACTACACTCAGAATGAGAGCACCGATAGTATATATGATTGCATCAAAATAATGACCTAGAGTGCATATTACATCCATGTATTTAAAAGAAATCATCTCCCCCTTTTGGGTTAGGAGTGAGAGCTCTTTAAATGCAAACTAATTCTAAAAAATAATTAAACAAATATAATTATATACAAATTAACTCTCTAAATGGTGCTAAGTCTCCACCCTTGTTTATATCAATTAATGGGTTTGTGATCCGTTACATGACATAAAAGAATGAAAGAATAAGAATATAAGAAGATAGAAGCTGTGAGATCATCTGGAAGATTCTGGGAGCTCTAAAAATGGAAGTTCAGCCTTCTTTAGGAATTTCTAGGAGTTGAACTACCATCAAAATGTATTTTCAATGCATGGGGTGATTTTAAATAGCAACTGATAGTTAAATATCGATGCACTTTGGTGACAGGATCCAAAAATCCAAAAAATATTCTAAGTGTCAAAATTAAATTTCTAGCATCTAGGTTTTCTTCTCCTTTATACCACAATGGTAGTTACTAACTTCTATCCTCATCTTTGTAAAATCCTCAAGCTTGGTTTCTAGTTATAACAATGCCTCTTTAGTTCTAAATTCTCACCGTACATCATCTTTTGATAAAGCATTTTCAAATGTGTCTCTAAATTGTTGAACCACTAATTGCACTAAAAAAAGCTTGATCTTTGATTCATCCTTAAAAATATCAAGGTTAATAGTACATCATCTTTAGATAAAGCATTTTCAAATGTGTCTCTAAATTGTTGAACTACTAATTGCACTAAAAAATTCTTGGTCTTTGACTCATTCTCAACAATATCAAGGTTAGTAGTGTTATAGTTCATTTTCACTTCCAATAATTTCTCTTGAACTTTTTCCTTCATTTGTTGGATTCCCTCATGTAATCCATCCATAAATTTATTCCCTAAGGATATATTCTCTATCCAATTGTCGAGCTTATCTAGCTCCTCCAGGGAGTTTACTTCCATCAGAATTTGGTAGCTTTGGCCCTTTATTGATTTGAGTGCTTCCATATTGTTAGCACATGTATGCACTTCATTCATTATCCCAAAATATTGTTTTACAATGGAAACAAACTTGTTGAAATTAGTCTAGACATGGTGCAATAGGTTCAAATTGTCCTGTATTATCTACACTCTTCTTTCTTCTAAAATTTCATGCCATTGCTGACATGGGTCCAAAAATGAATCCATTTGTAACCCTACTTGCTTCCTTCCCAATGCATTGGCAAGAGTGTTCTCTAAATTTTATATGTCAATGGGTCCCACCACTTCATTCAAGTAGCCTCTCAATAACTCATTTTACTTTCGTATCCTTATCAATTTAGATTCGTCTTGATCCATATGTTTGAACACCTCCTTCAAGCCAATAGTGAACACTTTAGCCATGTCCACCATAGGCTTTCCTAATATGATCTCCTTCATTTGGTAATCCTTAGGTGTCAATTTTTTGGTGTCAACATTAGGAGGACAAATGACTATATGGACTAGAAGGTCTTGATCTTAACTATTCATAATGAATCAAAGTTTTATACCAGCACCCTAATGTGGCTCAAGTTCCTTCATTGCTTTTATTAATTCCTTCATTCCTTCCTCTTTTGTTAGCTCCATCTGCTTCTTGTGTCAAAACATAACCTCCTTCTTCAGCCAGGATGGTGTGGTCTCCATTGGTGACATGTATTTGGCTAAAGAAGTTGGTTCCAAAGTAGGCTTCTTTCCCTTATTACTTCTCTCTAGAGTTTTCTTATGTCAAGGAAGATCTTTAGAAGAAGTTTATGTTCTTTTTTGGGCTAAGGATCTAGCCTCTATTTCTAGGAGAGTTTTTTGAGTTTCTTCTTCTATTTTTTCCTCCTCAAATAATTCATTAACATGAATTTGTTGATACTCTCCTTCCTCTATTTCTTTACTTTCTAGGTCAACTTGTATTTCTGAAGGAGGTAGAGCTACAAACCCTTTATCCAATATGGCATCCATATCCTGTGTTGGTGGAGGTTGAATGCCAAGTAGTCCCTAAGCTGGACGAGGCAATTAATTCCAATTCTCCTAATGGCTCATTTTTTGGGGCATCCCTTATATTTTCACCTACCATCTCAGTGCTTGCAGGCATAAAGTCAAAATTTGATAGGTCAAACACATCAACACCTTCACTCTCCATCTTAGTTGTCCACTTCTATTGTTCATCTTCTAAAGTTTATATCATGTATAGGCTCCCTTGGAGAAGATGGAGGTGTCTAAGTAGAACTTATTCTTCTCTCCTCCTCTATTGCCTTAGTTGAGAGAGTTCTCTAACTTAATGGGACAAATTCTATTGTCCCCCTTCTTCATCATCCTCTACTTCAGGAATGGTCTCTGGAACCTAAGGGGAGGGAGTACTTTTCTTCTTAAATCTCAACCTTTAGACACCTACCATAGATGTTTCTCTTCTATACCTCTTTGGTAGTGAGGGGGAGGCTTCTTCCATTGAAGTTCTTGGTAGCTATACACCTTATTCCTCTTGCTACTCTGGTTGGTGCTCTTATGGTTGCTCTTGCTTTGCTTGAGACTGGTGAGTTGGCCCTGGCTCTTGTTGTGCTTGTGCTATTTTGGCCAAAACCACTTGTTTCCTTGCCCTTGGGGCTTCTCTTTTCCTCTTACCTTTTCCGTTTGCTACCTCAAAATAATAAACCTCTTGTTCATGTTGATGCATTTTTTCTAGCCCGATTGTTGATTTAGCAAGGTAGGTTGGTATGGTGACCTTAGGACCTTTGCCTTTTTGAGGTTTGGTTGTAGCATGTAAAGGAATGGCTTGGGGAATTAGATCCATCTAAAATGGCTTGTAGATCCATTCTCTCATCAGCTCTATTATATGTTTGGCCTAATGATATATTCCATTATTTTCCTCACATTGTTTTTCTGCATTCATAATTAGCCTATCATAGATTTTATCATTTTTATACAAAGGATCCATAACTTCAGGGACATTCTTTTCTATGGCCTTGAGGGGAATCTTCATTTTAAGAGAATATTTTGCCAGATGTAGACTCATCCTACAGTAATCCCTAATTCATACACCATAGTCATCTATCAAATTCATGTAGTGATCTTCTAGGGCTTCCTCATGGATGAACTATTTTCCCACAAGATGTTGAACCATCCCAATATTGTTAAAATATGGGCAAGGATCTTGATAGTATTCTAGGGGATACTAATCCCATTGTGAATTAAAGGTAGCAATATCCTATTTTTTATTTACCTCAAACACCTCGATGGTGATTGGCCAAAACCAAGTCTTCTTGTGTTGTTTCCTCACTATATCATATGTAGAAGTGAGTTGGTGGGCTATCTCCAAAAGTGTCAGGAAATTTGAAGGGTACCTTGGGAGATTTGTGGGGCACAAAAGAGTACTAGCTACCTAGAGATATGTGAATATCTTAAACTATATGTAGTAGGCTCCTAATTAACTTATTCTTGCTACTGCATCTATTGACATTCATTTAGCATAATCTCCCTCTATAAACCCGATGATGGAAAAATGAATCCATCATTAACTACCCTATATTCCACACTTTGCAGTGGGAGCTTCTTCTTCACCAGTTGTGGGTAAACCATATAGGGCCAAGAATTCACATCTTGCATGCTTCCCTTCCTATATGGCCTTGGGTAGTAGGTGGTTCTAGTTGCTACTAGGTACTCCTTGTATGATGTCATATAGAAATTTGGGCCTATCTTGACTAAGACTAACTATTCATCCAAGTTGTCACTTAGGATGGTGGCCCAATCTATATGAATCTTTGCAATTATGATGGTTTCAATAAAGTGAACTATCCATGTTTGTAGATGGCCTACTATAGGGCAGCCCATTACTCTACTGAGGAGAACAATTGAATATTTGATGTCATCCTTCATGTATCCTTAGGTCATGTCCACCTTGCCTAGTATTTGACCTAGAGGTGTCCTATCAAGAATGACATTTGCACTAGTTCCTTGGCCTCTTTTTCATTTTCTTTGTACCATCTATCTACCCATCATAAGCTATTTTGAGGTATTGGTCTATCCTTTAAAGGTAAAAAAATTTCTCCATGTTGTGTGGTTGGAGGTCTAGGACTATATCTCCCATAACACTCTTCAGGACCTCCTCTATCACATAGTGTTATGCTAGTGTTATGATCATTTTTGAGGATTGCACTAATGTAGGGTGTCATGCAAAATTCACCAATTCACTCTAAATCAAAGATGAAATCATTTCTAACCTCTCCTTTTGTTTGTTGCATATTGTCAAAAATGTGTTCTAGTAAATGTGATCAAGTTTGGTATCTCAAATCTTTGTGTGCCCATCTTGGAATCTAGATTTCTTGGGAGCTCCTTGGTATTTGAATGAAATGAGTTTAGGTTCTATTTTATGTGCTAGGGAATATGATGATGATTTAATTTAAGCTACACACATGATGAAAATATTAGTCTATGGATGTTGGAAGAAAAGAATGAGACTCTACTAGGACTCTGATTGATGAAACAATGAGCAAAAACTAGTCAAACTAGCAAAAAATGTGAATAATTCCCCCAAAATCTATTTTATGCACTAGTGCACCTATGCAAGTGTACAAGGTATGCTAGTTCTCTCTTTTGTTCCTTGGAGATGGCTAAATGTGTAGTTGTGTATTAGTGCACCTTGTCAAGGTGTGCAGCATGCACATGTGTGCAACTATGCACATGCACATCAACACATTGTGGTTAAAGTGGTAGATTTTAGATTTTGTGTTCATTAGTTCTATAGGTGTGCACCTCTTGAGGGTGTGCATGTTCACACCTCCAAGAGGTTGGTTTTTTATGTTTAGGAGGTGTTAAGGGGTTGCATCTCTTTGAGGTGTGAAGGTGCAAAGTGACAAAGGTCGAAGAGAGAAGCGAGAAGCGAGGAGAGGTGGGGAAGGTTGAGGTTTATAAATAAACACCAGAAAAAGTTCACACATATGCACCTCCAAGGGATGTGTAAGTGTGCACCTTTGAAAGGTTCACAACTACACACCTTTAGAGGGTACAAAACTATGCACCTTCACTTGCAGAGCCAAATTTCTCCTCTAGATTTCTATTTAGCCTTTTAACTTGTTTGTATGTGCCTAATTAGGCTCTAGGTTTTGTCCCAGAGTCAAGGGAGAAAGAAAATGACAGAGGCTTTAAACTAGATGCCTTATAGAAAATTTTGAAACTCGAGGGTCCCCATTTTGTGACTCAAAATGGAGCATGCATTGTGAGACCACAACAAATAGCCCCAACAAAAAAAGGGGAGAAATGAAAAAGGCATTTCTTCATTAGTATGAATTCTTGTAACATATGTAAAGTGACAACTAGATTCTAAACATTTCAAGAAGCTTTCAAGTCCTTTGGAAGTCTAAACTTTAGAATCTTGAATCTTCATTCTTAGTGTGTGCTTAGTGAACCAATTTCCCTATGATGTCTCTAGGTGTAGTCTATCATGAGTATCTAGGAACTTGGAGAAAATCTTTGGCTCCACTAGTCAATTCATCAAGAATCCTTGTAAACCTATTCATTGGTCACTATTTTACTGATGAGAGAATCCATTCTATGGACTCTTGGCTAGTTATCAATTCTTTCTCTTTTAGTCTTTGGTAATCTTATTTAACTTGCTCTATGAAGCTCATGTGTTTCTACTTGGTTCTTCCTTGAAGCATTTTTGAGTGCATATCCCTCTATTTTATTACCTTTTGCAATCATATGGAATCTTTAGATGCAACACCTTATGTGGTTCTTTTTTCTTTCTTTTCTACCTTGACCACACTTATACTACGTGGCCAAGGCATTGGCATTGTTTTCTAGATCTTTACTTTAGTTGATAACTCTTGTGTCCCTCTTTTAATGAACTTTTAGGAAACTCACATGCCAAACAATGATCTTACTGGTTCTTTAAAGAGACCCTTTTTCTAAACCAATAATTTCTGAATTATTCCTTTCTAATATCAACCTATATT
This sequence comes from Cupressus sempervirens, assembly GCA_028749045.1. NCBI lineage: Eukaryota > Viridiplantae > Streptophyta > Pinopsida > Cupressales > Cupressaceae > Cupressus > Cupressus sempervirens. Next base: position 824,527,421 of record CM053785.1, read on the forward strand.
TGAAAATTACCTAGCTAATCAATTCTTAAATTTGCAAAGGGTTGAGAGTTATCAATCTAAGATCCTAATTTTAAGACTAGAAGTCCTCTACAATTGCAAGCAACACCTATTTTTTAGTTGTTACAAGCAACAAAATCATCTGAATTCTTTCACAAAGAAATACCTCTTTCCTAAAGTTGAAACCAAATGGGATGATCTATTCTATGCATCAAGAAAGAATCTTGATTGTAGCTAACCCCAAAACTAACAAGAAAAGATAGATGTAATTTTAAAAGAAAACACATGAATGAAAGTAAACACACTTGCATAAAGTATATATATATATATATATATATATATATGCTTTTCATTTTTAGATTTGAAATAATGTTTCAAAAATTGGCCATTGACTAGAAATGGAACTAGTCCCCCTTGTAAATATACTATCCTAAAGGTATTTTCTCCTAAAATCCCTACAATCTTGTAAGGACCAATCCACAAGCATTGAAACTTGGTATGACTACCTGGTTTATTTTTTTCCTTGTCCCATAGAAGAATAAGGTCTGAGATTCTAAAATATTTGATTGTGGCTCACCTATCAAAAAAAAATTCTATGAAAGCCTGATGTTTTAAAATGTTCCCTAAAGGTGTTGTCCTTTTCTCATCCAATTCCAATAGATTCATCAATCTAATCTAGATTCTGTCAACATCCTCAACATACCCTCTTATAAATTTCAACACTAGAATTTTGAGATTGGGTAGGAATACTAGTTCCTATCCATAGACAAGTAGATATGCAAATATTCCCAAAGTATTCTTAATCTTGACTCTATCTATCCATAATGCATATCTCAATTGAGTGTGCCAGTCTTTTGGATTTTCCCTGAGCAAGTGCTTTATTACCATAATCTAGTTCTTATTAGTGGAATTTTCTACACCATTTCCTTTAGGATAGTAATTGGATGAAAACTTGATTATAATTTTATTTTCCAATGCCCATTGGGTAAGAAAAATCGATGCAAAAGATTATCCATTATCACATACCAAGAAGAATGGTATTCCAAACCTAGTGACAATGTGCTCTTCTAAGAAATTAGTAACTACTTTTGCTATGTAGTTTTGGAAAGTTTTAGCTTCTATCCAACATGTGCAATAGTCTATAGTTGTAAGGATGAACATGTGTCCAATTGTTGATGGTGGGTTTACTAATCCAATAAAGTCTAGTCCCTACTTGGAAAAAGGATGTACATCAAATATTGGTTGTAGTGGCATTATCAGGTGTCTTTCCTTGTTGGCACTTGTTTTAAAAGTGTGACAAGAGTGTACATGTTCAAATGTGTCCTTGAAAATTTTAGGCCAAAAGTAACCTTATCTCAAAATCATATAGTCCATAGCCTCTACTAATCCATGTCTAGTGTCGTACTTGTCATGATATTGTTCTAAAATCTCCTTTGCTTCTTCACATCATGATATTTTAAATAAATTCCCTCATTGTTCCTTTCATACAGTTTCTTATCTTGAAGCATGTACCATTCTCATTTCATCCTGAGTCCTCTATGTTTATAACTATTCATCTAATGAGGGTTCTAATGTTGTAGGAGGTAATACACAATATCTTGATATCAAATATTTTTTCATTACTCCTTCATCAATGTCTACTTGAGACACAATGATTTTTTGTTCATTGTCATTTTTGATCTCATTGTCAACTATCATCTTGGTCAACCCTTGTCCTCTCACTAGTTTCATTGGTTGAATTTCCAAATAGAACTCTTGTAATATAGCCATCTATTTTCCTCTTCTTTCACCTAATTCATCCCACATCAGTAATAATTAGACTATAGGATCTAACACAATAACATATACCTTAGTCTTGAGTATGTAATGAAAAAATTTCTTGACTTCTTCTATCAAGGAAAATGGTTATTTGTCAAGATTGTTAATAGTTCAATTCATAATTCTTTAATGGAAAGCTCATGAATGTGATAGGTCTCTCATGTCATTTATCATTCTTTTGTATAAGAATCCCTACACATGAATTTTCTAAAGAAAAATAATAGATTTTGAAAGACAACTCATAATCTCAGCTTACAAGTTTTGGAGCCATAGAGATAGCTATTTTGGTATCTTTGAAAGATTTGTGTCATGCCCAAATTTGCAGGTGAGAACACAACTAATTTTTATTTTTATTTTTTTACCTGCTCATTATTAATATTTTTATCATTGTTCAAATCGAGCGTCCCTTACAGGTTGAGAAACATTGCAGTTCTCATATCACTGGTACCTTAAATTTAAACTTGTCTTAAGTTATAGGATCCTTGTGTACTACACTATTGTCGACATCGACATTTTTTTTTGTAAGAGGACCTAACATGATAAGTATGTTATGTAATATAGTCTATGTTTATAGAGCTCTAATAAAATCTTAGTTTGGTGGGTTCATAGACATACCATGCTATCCCATACCTATAATATCATATTTATATTAATCCACATAGTATTGAAGGTAATAATTACAACACATTGTACGCTATACAACTAATTTCATCTAACTATTAATAATATCACAAAGGCACTATACTCGCACGACCCACTAACTACTAACACAAATTACTAACATACCTTACTCATGAATTTATCATAGATTTTCAATTTACTATGTGACTCTGTATAACACCTACCTTTCGTCAATTGGAAAATTAACTAACTGACTCTATTTGTCACAATATCATCAACTCCCCATTATATAGTATTATATAGTGATGATACACATCATAGGGATATTTAATTACTTTCAATTCATGCTTAGATACATATCATATAGATTTAATTTAATGCATAAATTCCATTAAGTAACAATACTATTTCTGAAATCTAATTTCTACATTCATCTTAGCTAACAACTAAATATCTCTTGTGTTGCTACTTATTTTCTTCCTATTATTTTATGCACTAACTTACTATTAGTATTTTTATTTATTTATTTTTAATTTACTTATTTATTTAAGATCCCTTCACTACATTATTTAAAACCTTACTTACCCTTTTAGCATTTCTCCATTTACCAACTTATTACATACTCTCCAAATTTCTAACATTTACCACTTATTAACTAAGTAATTTAACAACCCTTTAAACTTGACCCACCCCCTCACCTTACCCCCACACGTACATTTTTCCAAAGTGGTCTCCTCCAAACATGTGTTAGAAGGAAGGGATGGCTGACCATGTCCTTGGGTGGCCTTTGGAGGCACCTAGAAAAATGGAAGAGGATGGTTTGAAAAAGAACCTTGGTCTTAGTTAAATGCTTCCTTTTTTCCTCCCAACATATAGGCTTTCCCATTTACTCAAATCTACACTAGGGACAAACATGTGATCCTATGTGAGACATGGTTTCCAATGCATGAGATGAGGGTTAAATATGTGGTTAAAAAGGTAAGTGGGGTTGGAGTACATAAACTTTAGTATTGAGTGTGATGAGACACTCTTTACATTTTATTATTTCTTCTTATGCTTTATATGGGCCTCCCTCCATTTCTTGGCACCTAAGTTTATGGAATATGCATATCCCATTGTCCAAGGTGATGTTTCTTGGGATTGGCTGCTGACATGATGTCAAAATTGGTCCCTCCCCAAAACTTTTGTGAGATACCCAAGTAAATTCAAGGAAGGAATGTAGGCGCTTGGTAGATGAAGGTTGATATTTTTTTAATTGTTTATTATTGGATGAATATATTGACATGGTTATTATTTTATCTATAAATGTCCTATCTTTTGATGGGTTGATCCTTGTATGGAAATAGACCTATTTATTGTTCCTGACAACTTATTCAAAATCATATTGCCTTGATTTTCAAGGAGCTGTCTTAAAAAGGTGATAGACAAGACATACCATATTGTTTAATTTCTTTCTAGCATATTCCTAGGTGGATTATTTTATTCAACTGTATTAATTGACAATTATTTCCACATCCCATACAAATTCCAAAATGTTGAAATTGCATCTATAGAAAGTCTATCTTCTTCACACAATATATTTTCTTATTCTCCTTTCATTTCTTACCTTTAAGTCTATAATATTCTTTATAGGTTATTACTATGCTAATTTGGAGTTACTTTGCATACTTTTATTGTCTAGTTGGTGATTTTCATTTAACATTTAACATTTAAACATTAATCTCAATGCAATGAATATTTCATGACAAGGTTTTATATGAAACTAGCTAAATTGTTCCTATCTCTACATTATGAAGTCTAGATACTATTTGCTCAAGGATTAACATTATATTCTCATGCAAATTTAAATTTAAATGTACTTTCACAACTATTATGCAATAGAACTAAATGATAATAACATTCAACAATGATAATCCTTTCTATCAATACAAATTCTTCCATAATATCAAATTTGGATTTGGCAATCTTTTGCATACCACACAAGAACATCAAGTCTTTTAATTACTATGAGTTCCTATTCTATGATACTCTCATAATACACAAAGGTGGTGGGAACAATGTATCACAAAAATTCACAAAAGAGCACCTTCCACAATACAGAGATACTCATAACCTTTGCAATTGACAATTGAAGTGAGACAATAATATTACTCTTACAACATGTTTAGATTCACATAAAAAGATGTAGTTTTTTTTTCTATCTCAACTCAAACACAATAATGTCTTCTTCTCCTATGCACATGGAAAGACAATAAGATCTCCAAATTTCCAAGATCTTTCAATAAGAACCTACAAATGAGATAAAAATGATGAACCATGGAGGCTCACCTCCCAACCTAGGCCTTAGGGAGGCCACCCCTGCACTAGGGGAAACAAGGTTCAACCGGGATACATACAAACAACATCACAACAACAAGAACCAACATGAATACCATAGTTTAACAACACATTTACAGTCCCCAACCAAGGCTTTCACAATGATTCATAGATGGAATCATAAAAATTGCATGAAGGTGGGCTCTTCAAGGAGGAGAATGCCATATCCTTGTGAAACAACAAATCTTGCAATTGCAATATTTCAATAAGGCTTCAAAGAAACATGCCACAACAAGGCTATTAATAACGCATGCTTCAACAAGGCTATCAACACTTACTCATCTTCACATATCCTCACTTATACCTTCCATAGAACAAATTGCAATATTTCAATAAGGCTTCCAAGAAACATGCCACAACAAAGCTATCAATAACACATGCCTCAACAAGGCTATCAACACTTACTCCTCTTCACATATCCTCACTTATACCTCCCATAGAACAATAGAAAGGCATATGGCTTTAATGGAGCCCATACTCCATGAAATCTATCCCCTCTCCAAGAGAAGAATTTTTCAACTCCAATGGCATGCCCAACTAACCCCTTCACCCCAAGACTTCTCTTCCCTCCCAAGGGTGAGTGAAGCCTTCACATCCAACATAACATTCAATCCACCACAAAAAATTCAAGAAACAAGATCAAATGCAAGTAAATCCAACATGCTTATTTACATACACAATAACTACTACATACACGACATGCAACACATAAACCTTACAAGAACACTTTTGCAAATCTCCATTATTCAACTCTCAAGAGATAAGAAAATTCGTGGCATGAAGCACTAACCTCTTTCCAAGCTAATGGCTATGAAGTGGTGATGAAGAGCTTCCTTCTTTTCTTCCAAGTTTCCTCCTGCAAACCCTAAGTGTCTCTACAATTAGAGAGTGGATGAACAACCACTAAGTTTGGCACAAGCTCCCTAAAAGGACCTCTACTACCAACCCCACCTACGCCCCTTACACCCTTGTACCTTTCTACCAATAATAACTTAAACAAGTGGAGGGGTGAGGAAAGAAGTCATGTGACACTCTAATTTTCTAATTGGCTTGAAAATGATTAGTTTAGAGGGTCTCTTACGTCCCCTAGGCCAACTTATGGGTATATTTAGACCCCCAACCTATACTACTACCATGTGGGAGACTTATTTCTACCAAAATAACACTTGGGAATCACTTTCAGGCTCTCTAAAGTTCCTACCAAATTTTAAATTTGAATACCATCATGAAGGTGACTCATCCTAACACTCTCCAAGATGGGCTAATTTAATTTCATAATGGGGATTAAATTTAGGTTAAATGACTTCATACCCAAAACCCTATATGACATGTCATTTACCCATAGACAACACAATTATCAAATGACACACACATTAAAACACTTACACATCACGATGTCATGTCTCTAAATAATCAAAATCTTTAAACTTATAACACCCATGCACAATCACATTATGAAACAAACACAATACAATGAGGTTTTGAATCTTCCAAAGATTCACCTTGGCTTTACTGTATTCACATAGGTTTGAACCTAGTTTCCCCAAATAATCTCCATGGTTCAACTTTCCTACACACTCAACTTAATGTTAGTAGCCCAATGAAATAATATAGAAATACATGTAGATAAGTGCAGAATAATCCAATATCACTTAATTGTATTAACATATTCAATTAACTTCCATCCAATCATTTCCATAAAATATTTAAAACTTTGAAATATCAAGATATTCATAACATTAATCTTTCAAATCATAACAAAATTACCTTTCTAAATACCATCACAATCCTTGTCTATCATAACAATGAAACATTGAAGTCATGTCTATTAAATCATTAAAAAATGTAAAATAGATCTTAGTATATATGTCATAAATGAAAATCACTATTGAGCAGACTTTTTAACTAGTATCCTTTCAAATCAATTGACCAAGTAATATTTCTAACAATATCATTTTTAGCTCTTTATGAGGTGTTTGTGCCCCTAGGGTTAGTTTCTCATGTCATTGAATGTTTCCTAATTATGTCATCATACTTTGATACCAATCTACAAGTGCAACGATTATGTTTTGTTATCATAAGATCTATATTTGTTGTTATTTCTTATGAGAGTAGATGTTAGTTCATTTCCCCTAATTGTCTACTAAATCATACCTTGAATCTCATACTAGGTTCTCAGCTTGAACATGTTCAGTCTCATTTTCATGTGATCTAATATTATTGAATGGGTATTATACTTATAATAACCCAAATCTACATTAGTCTCTAATAGAATCTCATAATTTTTATTAGTAACAGAATGTCATACATAACCTAATTGACTCCTAATCATGTTTATTTCATCAGTAATAGGGTATTAGCGTGGGCCTTACAATTTGTTGATTTCAAGAACCCTTTCAATTTTTTCTCCCTTCTTCAGCAAATCATTAAGGGGGGAAATTATCTTAGTGAACCCACTAATGAACTTTCGTACAAAATTAATCTTCCCAAAGAAAGATTTAAGCTCTTTGTGACTATGGGGAGGTGACAACTTCATAATTGCTTCTATTCTCTTAGGATTGATGGATATCCCAACTTAGAAGATAATATGACCCAAAAGTTTTCCTTTAGTAACCATAAATGAACATTTCTTAGGGTTAAGAGATATACCATATCTCCAACATTGGTTAAAAACTTATCTGAAATCAGAAATATGAGTACTCTAATCTTTTGAAAAGATAGTTAGGTCTTCCATATAGATAACTATTCATCTATTTATCAACCCCTTTAATGCTTCATCCATATCTTTTTGAACTATAGCTCCTACATTGATTAATCCAAAAAGCATTCTTGTGTATGCAAAGGTTCCCCATTTTGTTGTGAATTCATTCTTTAACTTGTCTTCCTCATCTACCATCACCTAGTTGTATCCTGAATATTCATCTAGAAAATACATCATTTTAGACTAATTTACAATCTATAGTATTTCATCTAGTGAAGGAAAAGGATAGTTATCTTTCTAGGATGCTTGGTTCAAATTGTGAAAGTCTATACAAAGGTAGATTTCTCTTGTCTTTTTCCTTACTAGCACCAAGTTAGCAACCCAGGTAGAATGTTTGACTAGAAAGATAATCTTGGCATCAATCAACTTCTAGACCTCTTTCATTATTAATGGTTTAATAATGGGGTTCACTAGTCTCTACATTGGATAGAAAGGCTTATAATTAGGCTTCAATGAGATATAATAAGTGATGATATGATGATCATAAGTCTTGAGTTCTTCCTAACTCCATGCAATGACATCTTTGTATTTTGTAGGTAACGGAAGCATCCTTTCTCATTCTTAGGGATTACATGTCTTTCCAATTCTCGCCAACTTAGGATATTCTTGTTGGAAATATAAGAGTAACTAAGAGGAGAGGGGTTAATCAGTTACTACAAAAATAAATCACAGATCCCTTAGATGTTAGTACAAAATAATTCTATCAAAACTTGATTCTGTTGATGCTTGACAAATAAAGAAATGTTGTAACTCAGTAAATACTATAATTGCTTAGTAATTTCTAAGCATGAAAATCTTAAGATGTTATCTGTGGCTACCATTACTTTAACTTAGTTACAAACATAGAAAATAAATAGCATGAATACATTAGACATCAAGATTTAACGTGGAAACCCAATTTGGGAAAAATCACCAATTGCAACTAGTTACTATTTTCACTCTTCTAAAAAAAGCCCTATTAGGAGTCAACCCTGTTAAAGGTTTCAAAACTCACTATTAGATGTGATCTTGTTAGAGGGTTTAATCACCCTATTAGGAGTGGCCTTGTTAGAGGTCTTTAGACAATTCAATAGAACTACCACCTTGTTAGAGGATTTACAAATAGTTGTTAAGCCAACTCTATTAAGATATTTAGATCACTAGTATAATGGTTAGAGAGTAACAATGACATGACCTGATTTGGATGCAATTGAATTGCTAATTATAGATCTCAATTCTAACTTTTATCCTTGATCCTTCCTGATTGAATATATCTTTTCAGCTCCACAATGTTATTTTCCTTTTCCTTTTGATTTGCTTCCTCTTTTCATCATCAAATCTTCAATATATTTTCATATCCATCTTCTTACTTCTAATCCTTAACTTGATCTTTTATTTATATCTTTCATATTTTCAAGTTGGCTCAAATATAGCTTGTAAAAACTTATATTAATCTTCTCAGTCAGCCAAAACCATCAATCAAATCAATTGAACTCAATATGCCAAAACAAGAAAATCCTTCATTAGTCAACCTTGCTTGATAGACACTAATTTAGAAATGATTTTTCTATGTAAACCAATATAACTTGGTTAACACTACATACTCTAGCATAGATCCTTTGGTAACCAAGTGAGCTTAGTTAGTGCTAGTTCCATCCAACATTTTCTTCATTAACTGAGTGAGCTCGGTTAACACTCATCTTTTATAGACTTTCCTTAGATGCTTGACTAAACTTGGTAGGCACTATCTTCTAAACTAGAAAAACTCTAGAATTCTTGGTAAACACAGAAAACTATCTTCACTGCCTGAGTGAGCTTAGCATACACTGACTAATAATGATATGATATTTTCTATAACATAAAAGACAATACATAATTAATCAATTGTATTCAACACTTCTTCCATGCCTAGATTATATGAATCACATTCTTCAATCCCCATTTTTTAACAGTTCTCTTACTTCATATTGTTTCATCTCAGTTGAAGATATGCTCCAACTCTACCATCCCCTTAGGAATAGTATTAGTTTTCAAATTTATAATCCCATCTTCATCTTCTAGTTCATCATCCACAAATTTTTCATAGGAAGTAATGTCAATATCTTTTCCTTTGAACAAACCATTACACATGATGAACTCAAGAGTATGTTGATCATCTTGGAAGACCTAGAAGTTGGTAATATTATCTATAATAGATGGGGCAACCACTAGTTCAACTAAAAACCTTGTTGTAGTTATACAATGCATGCCCAATTTTTCCCACAAATGGGGACCCCCTACTTTATTTTTTAGCTTTTTAGATCCCAAGTCTAGGGTATGGGTATTTTTTATGGTTTTTCCTAGAGGGAAGATCAAATTTCCTAAGGAAAAGGTTGCACTAATTATTCAAGGAAAAAACACTTCCCTCTTGGAAGTGCACTATTGCACCTAGGACCACGCCCACTTTCCTTACCATTCTTACCTTTGAGCTCTCAACCACAACACCTATGTACCCTACTAGGTGTGCCTCTCCACTCCACCACCTGTACACACAACACATATTAAATATAAGTTAAGGCAAAGCTACACACCTTGTGTACCTCCCAAGGTGTGCAAGGTGCACACCTTTGCTACATTAACTAAAAAAACTTAAACTAATCTTGGGAAAAAGGTGCACATGTGTGCACCTATCCAAGGTGTGCACCTACATACCTTTGTAGGAATCAACATTCCCTAAAGTGAAGTAAAGGGTGCACACTTAGCACACCCCATAAGGTGCACTAAATGTGCACCCTTTCCCTTTTATATTGACTTACCCTTGTGCTATAAGGGTGCACACCTAGTGCACCCTTATGGTTGAAAGTTTTTATAGAGAAAAGTGCACCTAGTGCACCTTTGAGGTCCATAAGGTGTACCTTTTTTGCCTTTCAAGATTGTAAAATTAGGTTTTTTAGGTTTTTAACAGTTTGTTTAAAATTAGAGTTTTTGGGTTTTTTTTGTCATCATTAGGGTTTATGTAAGTTGATTTTTCTTCACCTCTGGAATAATGGATATTGATTTTGTGTAGATTCAATGACTTCATCATCCTTCCTTGCTACCAAAATGACTTTGAAACTAGTAGCTTTCAAGTTTCAAGGTAATCTAGAAAAATCATGCTTTCAAGATGAATATTTAGAGATCTAGTATTCTTAAATTGCTCATATCAATTGAAATGAATTTCCAATTTTATACAACAAACTAGCTGAGAGGTCTCTGATGATATCTGTTCTTATCAGATTAGGGCTAGTCAATGCAACATCTCACTCAGTATCACTATAGTCTCCAGAATTGATCATGGCATTGGTGGAGAACTATGTCTCAAAAGAAAGGGTTGTGAAAAGTATAACTAGAGAGATCATGTTGGATCTAAGACCTTAGAACATAGAGAATGCATTCCATCTTTGGAGAGTATATTAGCATATCAGATTGACATATCATCAGGTAGAAAGATGATACAAAGAAAATTGAGAGGAGGCATCAGAAATCATCCAATCCTTGTACCTCATTGATAAGACTCCTCTTGAACTCAAATCAAGAAAAGTGGACATGAAAAGGTGCTATATGAAAGATGATATTAGATATTCTATAATAATTTTGAGTAGAGTCATGGGGTTACCAACATCAAGACATTTGAACATATGGATGGTACACTTCATTGAGACCATCAGAATAACAAATATGCCAATTTGTTGGGTTTTGATTCTTAGTGAGAACTTGGATGACCTATTGGTGGTGGTCAAGAATAATCAAAAGTTCCATATAAAATCTTATTTGGTGTACTTGTTAGCTACAAGAGCAATAGACTGTTTGAGATTGTTCAAAAGGGGTAGCATGCAAGATGCAATTCATGGCCTTATATAGTATACCTCCAGTTGGTGAAGAAAAAGCTTTCAAATCATAACAAAGAATAAATAATAGTGAATGATGCCTTCATTTTAACATTCATTTGGTTCATTAAGGGGGATTATACAAAAAGGATGTCTAATGAGGCAAAAACAAAGATTACAAAAATTAGTGCCTACTACATCCAATTTAAAACATTCACTTATTTAAGGGTAGTGGGTACAATTGTCAATCCAAAGAAGCTCCCTAGATATCCATGTGATAAGATCATATTATTGGAGATTGCATGACAACTCTTATTTTTATATGAGAGAGTGAGGAAGAAACACAAGATAACTTGGGAATGGCCCATTACTATAAGACTATTTAGTGTTTTTTGGAAGCAGGATATTCTGACTTTTGAGTCTGAGTGGGATCAGTGTCCCTTAGAGGAATATAACTCTCATTGTCCATATTTTGATAAAATTTGAAGAATGTAGTACTTAGCAGGGAAATAATTCTGACATGAAGATGCCACTGAGGAGCATTGGATGAATACAGTGGATGAGTAAAAAATCTGTATAAGGGATTATTGTAGAATGACTCTCTATTTGATAGGTACTACCTTGAAGATAAATGTCCCTTTAAAGATAGTATAGGAAGATACTAAAGAGGTCTTAGATCCATTGTATAATAGAGATAATATTTTTGATCATGTGGAGATCAATCAAGAGGAAAATTCAAATATTAATCATAGGGTGAGACATGTCATTCAATTGACCAAGGATTGGATCAAAATACCTTTCAAGATGGATCCAATTCCTCAAATTGTAGTTTTCCAAGCTATAGAAGACCCAATAAAAGGTAGAGGAGCCAAGTTTACTATGTCCACTTTCATAGCTTAGTCCCTAGTGAGGCTAGAAATAGTGCACCAACTTGATAGAGAAGTTGGATATTATACGATTCAGAAGGGTAAAGGCAAGAGGAAAAGATCTTTTCCCCAACAAGTCAAGCTAGAAGAAGGAACAACTCATGCACTAGAACAACATGGGGTAGGGAATGTACAAGGAGTAGAGAATGTAGAAGTCATGTAGACTCAGGATAATCCTCAAATGCCACTACCAGAACAAGGGAAATGAGGCACTAAAACAAAAATACAAGAAGTGTCTCCACCTGAACAAGAGGTACAAACCTCCCCATTGGCTCCCAAGAGAAGAAAGATCAAAAATCTAGTTAAAAGGAGACAAAAGGTAATAAGAAAGGTTCTTCCCTTTCCATCAGTTCTAGAAGTTATTCTACAGGAGTAAGAAGATGATGATGAAGATGAAGAAGATAACCTTCCCTTGAGTCAAAGGACTCACCTTGTTAGGGATACAAAGTTCGAATATAGAAGAAACTCCAAAATTACACCACCATCCATTCCTACACAACATATCTAGGCTAAAACTTCAAAGGATGAGTTACAACAATGAATTGATGAGTAGGAAATTGGAGGGGTTGATGTCTTTTAGATGTCAAATTTTGATTTCATGCCAGTCCGCACTGAGCTAGTGGGTGATAAAATAAGGGATACTCAAAAAAATAAACCTCCACAAGAGGATTGGAGTAAATTTCCACCTCAGTTTCCAGGACCTTCAAGTGTTCCACCATCATCAAGTCAAGATTTATCTTGCTTGGATAAAGGTTCAACCACTCCTCTCCCTCTGGGTAATGAAGAACAAGTACATGTTGAATGGTAAGAAGAGCCCCAACAAATAATTTCCAATGAAGTGTTAGAGGAAGGGAAAATATATGAAAAACCTCAATAGACTTCCCAAGACATAGAGGTAAGGACAATGGACTTGACAGATATAGAGATGCTCAATGTGGATCTCTCACAAAAGGAGAAGACTCTCGAGAGGAGTGATAAGGGAAAAAGTATAGCATTACAATCTCCATCTTCATCTAAGGATAAATATTCAATGCAACATACTCTAAGATGGCTTAGGAAAGAAGTGATGGTTAAAAACAAAATGTAGTAGTATTCTACTAAAGAAGAGGGAATGGTGGAATTAATTGAAGCTCTCAAGAAGCTTGAGTCACCCACAAAGGATGCATGAACACTGGCCTTTTTCATGAGTGATCAAAATTAAGACTTTTTTACCCATGTTGCTATCTCTCCTTCTCCTGCAAACATTGAGGAGTTGACTCCAAAATATTATCAAATCAGGGAGGTTGTGCTTGGAAAACCCACTATGGATACTACCAAATTAATGGTGACTATAGGAATCAAAGAAGTGTTTAGGTACTTAGAGTAAGGTGAGACTAAACTAATAACCCTTTGGAAGTAGAATGAGATCCTAAAGGGATATTTGAATGAAGTAGTTGGTCCATTGGATCGAAAAAATCTTGAAGAGACTCTAAATGCGACACTTGAGAAGAGGGATAAAGAGACTATACAACTTGATCCATTTTTTAAGGTTTGTTAGCAATGATGAGAAATTTTTGAACAAAAAGGTGTAAAGATCATACAAGGAAATCTTAAACTACTACACCATATGCAAAATAATGTAGATAAGTTGGTTGCTATATTTAACTAGGATTTTTGGTTAATGGATGAAGTACATACCTAGAGTAAAGACCTGCAAGCATTATGATCCATAAAAAGTAAAAGGTATTAGATGTTAATAGATGTATATATAGTGGATGCGTTAGATAAAATAAATGATTAGATAGAGAATATTTTAGATGGAAATAAAGTAATGGAAGAACTACACATAGATATTCATAAGCTCAAAGATCAAACCCAAGAGAAAATTTTAGAGGCAAAGAGACATTACAGTGATGCCTACTTAGACATTTTTGAAGATGATTCAAGGGATAAAATGATGACTGTGGAAGCAGTTGTTGAATAGTTTTGGAAGAATTTTGAAGAAGCTTCCACTAATAATGATATTAGATAGGCATTTAAGACCAAAGAGGCATTGCCAGATTTGGATGTGGAATTGGGAGATTTTGTGGAGACTCGAATTGAGGTGGAAAACTATAGGCAAAAAGTGAAGGAAAAATATGAAACTTTAGATTTTCTAGATACAATCCAAGTCATGGAGATTATAGAGCAACTCAAGAGAAAATACTGAGACATAGCTTTGGTAAGAAGGGAAACAAAATCTAGAAGCTAGAATTTTAGTTTTGACACTTGGTAAAATTTTGCATTTTTTGGACCTACTTCTGAGGTGCGCTAGCTTCCAAGCTTCCAAGGTGTGCTAGGTGTGTTGGTTCTAAGGTGCACTGGAAGTTTTTTTGAAGAAGTCAGAGGTGCACCGATAGTTAACTACCAGTTCCAAATTTAGAGCTTTCCATGCACTGAAAATGCATTCTAATAGTAGTTTAACTCCCAAAAACATCTAGCAAAAGTTAAGCTTCTAATTTAGCACCTCCAGAGACTCCTACATCATCTAAATGCTTTCTTCTTCTTATTTTCTCATGCTTTATTTCTTTTAAGACATTTAAAGGCTCATTCATTCATTTAATGATATAAATAAGGATGGAGCCCTACTTAGCACCAATTAGATAGTCAATTTGTACATAAATAGATTTGTTTTATTAGTTTAGAAGCATATGTTTGCATAAAGGGATCTCTCACTCTCAACACAAATTGAGGAGAAGATTTCTTATAAATTTAGGAATGTAATATGTATTCTAGGTTGTTATTTTGATGCAATAATATATGCCTTTGGTGCTCTCCTTCAAAGTGTAGTTATTCTTGCGTGAGTGTGTTATATTTTGTGAATGTGTGTTCATGGAGTATAATGGAACCAATAGTTTTATTTTGTTATTTTGATTGTGCAATCTTTTAATTCTGGTGTTTACTATGGTTTTACAAATTTTGCTAACATATTTAGTTTGAGAAGAGATCACCTTATTATTCTTGCATAGCTTTTTGTCTCAAATGTGTGCACTTTGTGTGGCCCTTTAATTTGATGAAAAGTGAAATATCTTATGTTTACTAAATTCCCATCAATAATTGCATCAATGGAGTTAAGGAAGCATTTCTCTCATTTTCATTGGTTACCTATGGATCTTTTCAAAGGCTTAACCCATAGACATATTGTTTTTGTAGCTTATGTCCATTAGGAATTTAGTCATTTTCTTAAACTTCTTATTACCCTATCTTCATTATTTGCTTTTACAAGCACTTGGTTAATTTAGGAATTCATATAGTTGCATTGTTAGATTGCACTCATTAAAAAATGGAAAAATAGAATTTTTTTTTTTTGTGTGGTTATTATTTTGAGATAGCAAGAAAATTCAAAATCTTATTTGAAATTGCTAAGAACCAACAAAGACCTCCTCATGAACACTCACATTTATCTTCTACTGAGCTAAATATAGTAGGTTGCAAGATTGTCCAAAACCCTGGAGTTGATCCCAGATCAACTTTTCAAGATAGGAGTTCAAAAGGACTCCTACCATCAAGCATAATGTAAAAAAATAGCTCAATAGAAGTGGCACTAGAAGGAGGGCCCCAACCATTTAGAATAGAAGAAAACAACTTGCAATTTCAAAATTTTGCATTTTTTACAAGTTCACAATTTTTTCTAAGCTTTTGAGGTTTCAAGGTGTGCTAACTTCTGAGGTGCACAAGGTGTACAAGGTTCCAAGGTGTGCCATATTTTGAGAAAGTGTGCTTCTATAGAGGTGCACTTTTTCCAAAATTAATGCAAGCTAGAAGATCCTGGTCCATCATCTCCATTTCAGTGAGCTTTAAGATTTTCACCTAATGCACACGAGTTCCTCAAACTTAGCTATTTTTTTAAACCTCATAGTGACAAAGGATTACCTCAAGTTCTACCATTTCCATCCAAAATTTCATCATCTTCCTCAATTTTGCATCCACAAAAACCACTCATTATTCCACCAAATCCTCTGATGGCCTTTTTCACAAATGTTGTAGACTCACTAATAAACTTGATAGGTGTACTCAAAGATCTTCCTAATAATCCTGAGATGTTTTTCCCATGGTTCATCTATCAAGAGAAGAGAACTATTGAAGATCACATCAAGGTGTTCAAGGAAATTTGCAACCAAAATTAGATTGCTAATGAGAATGTGGTTCTTTTCTTATTCTGCTACTCTTTGGTAGAAGTTGCCTTTGATTGGTATGTTAATTTGCTACCTAGATATAGTGGAGACTGGGATACTTTCAAAAAATTATTCCTACAATAGTTCAAAAATTTCATAAACCCAATTGTGATACATCAATAATTCATATCAATCAAAAGGGACCCAACTGAGATGATTTCATGCTTCAACCATCACTTTCATATGGCATGCTGCAAGCTAGAAACACCATACACTATACCAATTGAATTTGCAATTTAGATTTATTTGAATGGTATGGACCATCTTATGGCTATTTTCCTAAGAAGACTTCCTAAAGGAAATATTCACACATTGGACTAAGTCTTCTCAGAAGCAATTACCTTTACTAAGTAGGCCAATCCTAATTGATCTAGAGGATATTTTTGAAAAAAATTGAAGTATCTCAAAAATTCCAATAATCAACACCATGTTAAAGTTCTCAAAATTCTAAATCCAATGCAACTCAAACACATGAAAATGGAGTCTGTATGCTCAAGCTATGCATAGTCAAAGTTGGTTGATTGATGGCATCATCATGAGGCAATGTGGCAATGAGAAAAAAAATTGTTTTAAAAAAATAGCAAGAAAACCTTTGGCAGAAAAGTTTGGTGGTTGGTGCGGGTTGAACCCCTAACCACCAACCTCCAAAACCCAGCTAGTGGCCATTGCACTATTGGTTGCATTTAAAAATTATGATGCAAGACTTTCAATATAACCTTTACACTACCGAAAGCTTGGGAAAAGGAGGCCACTGGTGGGGGTGGAACCCCTAACTAGCTAGCCTAGAAAAAGTGCTATTGTTGGTGTACTATTTATAACACTTAGTATAAATAAGGGATAGTTGTTATTTAAGTTTTAACCGAATCCTACCAACCTTATAAGTTAAGGTTATGTCCTAATTTTTAACCCCAAAAATAACATGAGCCAATTCTTTCAAAAATGGCTAAAGGGTTAATTTGAGAGGGGAATTAATTTTAGAGGTTATTTTTATAGATTTTGTTATAGCCTTATTTTGACTAATTTTGTGTATAAAACGTGGGTGAGGAGGCTCTTATTTGGGCATTCTAAAATGAAGAGAATGACTAAGTGCTGAGAAGGAGAGAGAAATTATGAAGCTGTGATTAGTCCTATACTTTGGAATAGTGTGATGTTTTTTTACTTTAAGGGAATGATTTTTTAGACACTTGTACTTGATTTTGGTGTTAATTAGATCGGTCCCCATATTGGAGCAGGACCCAGAGACACAGTCCATACCGATGAACTTTGAGATCAAATTGTTTTGTGTCTTCTATCTCTCAATTTCCCTTCTGTTAGTTTAATTTGTGTTGTTCCTTTATTTCAATTATGTTAATTTCTTCATTTAAAGATTTAAAATTAAATTTATGTAATTAGTTAGCATTCCTCTGTAATAGTCCTAGATCCTAATTAGATCACTAATGGAGGAGGATTGATGCTTCCAACTCAAGCTATTACAATGATACCAACATATCCTATCAAAGCACTTTTTATTCCTAGCCAGTTCATACCAATGAATCCAGTTCCATTCTAGCAAGCACCCACTTCACAAACCCTTTGTATAACATATTTAGGATATGAACCTCCAAAAGCTACTTTCTTTGAATAAATGGTAATGATTTCTACTGAAGCGGACAATTGTTTTGCCTCTGAGTTTGGTTAAATGAAGAAAACCATGTCACAAATGAATAATGAGCTAACTTGCTTTAGGTTTTCACAAGGAAAAAATAACAACTTTCAGAGAAATGATGCTGGTCCTTACAACAACAACAATTATGGTTAGAACTACAATAGGAATTTTAGTGGAAATAACAATGCTAGGAACAACAATGTAGGAAATAATAATGGAGGAAACAAATTCAATCCTCTTGATTGTAACAACAACTTCTAAAGATAGAATCAGTAATGGAATACTCATCTAAACAATGGGAGCATTCCTATCGATAACAATAACAATAATGTTTAGTATGTGGACATCAATTAGTATGACGATGGTCAAAACACACCTAATAATGATGGTTCATATTACAATAGAAATAAAGAAATGCATCAAAATTCACAAGGGAATGACAATGTGCCTCCTATGCAATTTAATGCTATGCTACTAGAATCTTACAATTTTGCACAAAATAAATAGGTGGAACAACTAGTAAACAAAGAATTCTATTTTTCATTCAGTCAAGAATTGAATTTTCAACTTGAAGAGATGCTTACTTTTTAAAATGAAAATCATAATACTAATAATCTATGAGGTCAAAAAGAACCTATGATAGGTGGAATCCCTCAAATATTACAATTGGTTCCCATTGATCTGAGAGTGAGTAAAAATCTAATACTAATTAGGCCCCTGTATGAAGGACAACAAAATTAGAATCAAGGAAATGTGCCAACAATCTTTAAAAATCTCACCTGGTCTACTAAAAAGTATAGTGCAGTAGAATATTTGAAATGAAAAAAGGGCAACATGTCCATGTTTGACATGCTACAAAACTATCCTCATCATTAACAAGCACTAATGAAAACTCTTGATCATATAAAGGTACCCCATAATATGATTATTGTTCCTCAAAAGATAGTGTCTCAACAAGTCAATGCTTTAGAGGCAATGCCAACTATGTTTAAAGACAAGCTTGATGTGCCTCCATTGTCACTTAGCATTAGGATATATGGGAAGAATATTCATAATTACCTAATTTATTTAGGAGCCTCTTGTAATGTTATGCCACTATCAATAGCACAAATTTTGGGGGTCACTACTTGGCCCTCTAATAAAATAGTGATATAGTTGGATAAAATAGAGGTGAAATTCATTGGTGTGTTGAAATATGTTCACATACAGTTGAAAATGGACCCCCAAATTCAAGACATCATTGATGTACATGTGGTCAAGATTCTTGAGACATACAAATTGCTACTAAGTAGAGAATGGAAAAAATGCCTAAGAGGATGGTTTTCTACAGATTTTACTCAATTATGGTTACCATGGAAAGAGTTGAATAATCAAATCAAGATAGATGTGGAGCCAAAGTTAAATACAATTATTATAGAATCCAATGCACCAAATGAGGTCACATTCTTATAATTAGATTTGGGTTCTTACAAAGTGATGGATTTTGACACTACTTTGACGGAAATATCAGATGATCAAGATGAAAAATCTAGGATTTCAATCCCAAAGCAAGAGATCATAACAAAGTTCATAGACAACATGGTGGATGATTTAAAATGTTTAGGAGAAGAAGATGAACCCAATATTCTACTTCTCTGAGGATTTTGTAGATTGCATAAAGTTAGTCATTCAACATTTGAATGTTCATTTTTCCAAGACGTAGTCGCTAAAGTATTAACATAGATAATGAAAATAAAGAGTGGTAACATTCCAAAAGATGAACCAATAGAAATTCAAAATTCTACAAACATATCTAAATCTATGGAAAAGGTTGAAGAGTATATTGAAGATCTAAGTCTATCTTACAATGATAACTCTTCAAATGGTGGAGGTTTGTCTTCTCCTCCACCAAGAATGATCAAAGTCCAAAGAAGTAGACATTACATAAAAGGTCAAGGATGGACTTTAATAGTCATCCATCCTAAAGCCAAAGTAGATGAAATTGTAGAATTAATTGGGGAAATTTAGGACAAAAAAGAAAAGCATACACTTCTAGTATCAAGGAGTAATAATGGAAAATTATCAAGTCCACCCCACGGAAGACTACAGTGGATTCCCAACAAACAATCCTTTTAGGACCAAGTGAAAGAAAAACTAAGGTTAGAAATCCCAAAAAAGATCCAATCTGGACACTTCACTTTGATGGTTCCAAATGCAAATTAGGAGTTGGTGTAGTTATTGAGTTAATCAACCCAAGAGGTAAGCCTTTCTATGCAACATATCAATTGTAGTTTATATGTACTAATAATGTTGCAAAGTATGAATCATTGATCTAAGGACTTTCTTTTGCATTAGAGAAAGGAATCATTAGTCTCATAGTCAAGGGATGTTCTCAGTTAGTTATAAGATAAGTGAAGTTAGTATATTCTTGAAATAATAGGAGGTTTATTGCTTACAAGAAAAGAGTATGGGATCTAATGGATGATTTTGAAGTTTTGAACATAAAGTCCATTCCAAGGAGGAAAAACATGGTAGCAGATGGTCTTGCTATTTTATCTAGTACATTACAACTAGTCGAAAGAACAAAATTGAAAATACTTTCAGTAGAATTGGTTGTTGCTCCATCTATCATGAAAAATATTACAAACTTACAAGTCTTTTAGGATGATCAATATGTACTCAAATTTATCATGTGCAATGGCCACTTTAAAGGAAAAGAGATTGATGACACTCAAGATGAAAAACTTGAGGATGATGAACTTGAAGATGAAGATAGGATCTTGAACTTAAAAACCCACACTATTCCTAAGGGAATGGTTGAGTTGGAGTGCATTTTTGATGATGATGAATCAATGCTTAACAAAAGAATGGTCAAAGAAAAGGGGATCAATGAATGTGATTCATATAATTTGGGTACTGATGAAGACCCTACAATGGTAAGGGTCAAAAAGACGTCTAACACATAGGAAAGGGAAGATATGCTCAAATTTATTACAAAGTACAAGGATGACATTACTTGGAGCTATGAAGAGCTCAAAATATATGATCTTAAAATCATTATGCATGACATATTGTTGAAAGCACATGCCAAACACTTTCATCAAAGGAAAAGACTTGTTAATCCTATTATTCAACCATTGATAATTAAGGAAGTTAAGAGGTTACTTGATGCCAAGATCATCTTTCCCATTTTCTATTTTACGTGGGTGGCTAACTTGGTTCCTATGTGGAAAAAGACTAGAGAGATTCATCTTTGTGTGGATTTTAATAATTTGAACCTTGCATCTCAAAAGGATAGCTACCTATTACCATCATTGAATGAAGTTCTACAAAATCTTAATGTTTCCAAGATGATGTCTTTCTTGGATTGATATTCAAGATATAATCAACTAATGGCTGATGAAGAGGATAGGCTAAAGATGTCCTTTAGGACCAAATGGGGAACTTTTTATTAGAGAAGAATGCCTTTTTGGCTAATTAATGTAGGGGCTATATTTCAATGGGCCATGGATGAAGCTTTTGATGGATTAATAAACAAGTTTATAGTCATCTACATGGATGAATTAACTATCTTTTTAAAGGATCAAAGCACTCACATTGCTGATTTAAGATAGGTATTCAATAGATTTCATAAATACAACATGTCACTTAATCCCAAGAAATGTTTGTTTGGGGTCACTAAAGGAAAGCTCCCTAGCTATATCATATCTAAATCCAAAATCTCCATTGATCCCAATAAAATTCAAGCCATTCTAAAATTTTCACCTCCTCATATTCAAAAATAACTCAAGTCTTTCTTTGGAAAGATAAATTTCGTGCAAAAATTCATAAGTAGATTTGCAAAGATAGTTCATCCCCATAATGATTTACTAAAAAAGGAAGCAAAAATAGAATGGGTTTTGGAGATTGAGAAATAATTTGAGGATATCAAAGTAGCCATTTCCATAGCCCCAATACTAGTGAGTCTAGATTATGGACTTCCTTTCAAAATATACTCTTTTTCTTCAAAACATTCATGTGCTTGGATTCTTACATAGAAGAAGGAAAAAGAAAATGAAAGGACCATTTCCTTTATGAGTTTCCCTCAAAAAAATGCCAAGTTAAATTATTCTAACCTCAATAAACAATATTTTTCTTTAGTCAAAGTGGTAAAGACATTCTTCCATTATATACTAAGGAGCAAGGTATATGTGATTATGCTTGAACCAATGGTTAAGACTTTACTAATGCAACATGAACTTGGTGAAAGGTGAGAAAAATGGATAGAAATCCTTCAAGAATTTGATATAGAGATTCAACCCATGAAGTTGGTAAGAGGCCAGGGATTATAAAAAATGATAGCAAATAACTAAATCAAGGATGAAAAGAAATTTAGATTTGATGGTGAAATAGATGTCCAAGATCAAAAAAAGATTGTAGTATCTCAAGTTGATATTGACCAAGGTATAATAACAGATGTCTAGTTCCAAGATATTGTTTACTATCTTTTGAAAAATCAATACCCCAATTGGATAAATAGTTCATATCATAAGGGAATCAAAATGAAGTGTGGATCCTACATGATACATTATAGAAAACTATACAAGAGGAGCTATGTAGGAATTTACCTAAAGTGCTTGGGATGAAAAGAAGTAAAAGAGGTTTTGGAATATTTTCATGATAATTATGGTATAGGACATGGTTTAGTAGAGGCTATGGACCATACTATTTTAAGATTAGGTTATTTCTAGCCTATGATCTTCAAAGATACTTTTGAACATGTGTGCACTTGCCACATTTGTCAAACTAGTGCTAATAGAGAAAGACATCTGACAATGCCATTACAAATAGTATTTGAGGTATGCCCCTTTGCAAAGTGGGGGCTAGATTGCATTGGTTTGGTGAACCCACCATTATCCACTTGACAAAATCAAAAAAATTTAGAAATTGCATGGCTAAGGTGGTTATATACTTCTTGGAAGATCACATTGTTACCAAAATTGGGATGTCATTCTTTCTAGTGTGCAATAATGGATCAAATTTTGCATTACTATTCCTTACTCAATGGACATTGGAAAATCAGGTTATTATCAAGTTCTCTTCAAATTATTATCCACAAGGAAATGGTGTTTTTGAATCTACAATTAAAAACTTGATCATGGTAATAAGATGTTTGTTGAAGGAAAATCCTAAAGATTGGCATACTCAACTGAAATATGCGCTATAGATAGACTGAGTCAAGGTCAAGAATGATTTGGGGACATCTACATATCTACTTATCTATAGACAAGAGCTAGTGTTCCCACTTAACCTTAGGATTCCTATTTTGAAATTCATAAGTGGGTATGCTGAAGATGTTGATAATGTACAAATAAGATTAATGAATCTTTTGGAGATGGATGAAAAATGGATAGCTACTTTGGAGCATATGGTGAAACATTAGGCTATTGTCAAGAGCTAGTTTGACAAGAGGGCCAATATAAAATCTTTCAGAATATCTAACCTTGTTCTTCTTTGGGACAAGAAAAAAGAAAAGCTAGGTAGCCACACTAATTTTCAACCCTTGTGGATTGGTCCTTATCAGATCATCAGATCGCAAAATTTTTGGGAGAAAATACATTTAGACTAAGTTCCTTATAGGGGAATTGGTTCCATTTCCAGTCAATGGGAAATTCTTGAAACATTACTTTGAGGTCCAAAAGAAAAAAAAATCAAAAAAAATCTTTCTACAAGTGTGTTTATTTCTACAACTATGTTTGTTTTTGGTTGTGTGTTTGCTTTTAGTTGTGTGTTTACTTTTAAAGTTGTGTCAGTCCAAGGGATATGTGCACTCAAGATTTCATCTTGACATATCTCATTTATCTACTTTTTTGGTTTCAACTTTTGAGAAGAGTTATTTCTTTGTAAAAAAAAATTATTGATTTTGTTTCTTATACCAACTAAGAAATAGATGTTACTTGCAGTAATAGGGGATTTTCAGTCTTGAATTTAGAATTGCAGATTAACAAGTTTTCAACACCTTGAAAATTTAAAGATTGACTATCTTAGGTGTTTTCAAACCAAGGTTGATGATAGTAAGAGATAGTCCAAACCCTACAAGTACAAATAGTAGGGTCTTCTTGAAGGAATTGTTACGATCATTGTTTGGTGTGAGAGTTTCTAAAAAGTTCTTAAAAGGGGAATGTAAGGGATGTTCACTAAATATTGAATCTAAGAAATAAGACAAATGTCTTGGCTACATAGTCTAAGCATGGTTAGGGTATAGAAAGAAAAGAAAAAAAGAAAAAGGAAAAGGTGTTAAGAATGAAAGATTCTAAAAATCTTCAGAAAGGTAATCTAATTATAGGAATATGCATTCCAAATAAGCTACCCAGTATCAAAACAATTGCTTCATCAAACAATCAAATGGAAATGTATGAGCTACATGAAACAAGTATTCAAAAGTTACATAGGACTTCAAATAAATAGTAATAACCCATTAAGAGCCCTTAGGACTGATTCTCTCATCTGGTCAGATAAGGCATCGATAAACAACTATCATGAAGATTCCCAATGAATGGACCGAAAGGGGTGGAAGATTGTTTCCATATTGTCGGAGGTTTTTGATAGATTACATTTGGAGATGTCGAAGAAAATGGATACACTAAACACACACTAGACTTGGAGATTTCAAAATATGAAGTTTTGACTGTAAAGTGACTCAAAATATGCTTGGACCATTTAGGATTCAGCTGGTGTTTGACACATATTTGAGGAATGTTTGCTAATGAAGAAATGCATTTATTATTTCTTCCTATTGTTGAGGCTATTTTCTATGGTTCCACAATGCACACCCCATTTCACCTAGAAATGGGGGGGGGCTACTTTATTTTTTAGCTTTCCAGATCCATAGTCCAGGATTTGAGTCTTTTTAAAGGTTTTTCCTAGTGTTTTTAGCTAATCTGGGTCTCTGCCTAAAAACCTAGATTCCAAAAACCTTGTTTTAGAGAGGGAAAATCAAATTTTCTAAGGAAAAGGGTGCACTAGCACACCTAGCACACCTCACCAAGTGTGCTAAGTTATTCAAGGAAAAAAACAATTTCCTCTTGGAAGTTCACAATTGTGCACCTACATTGAACTGCACCTCCAAGAGGTGCACTGACCCCTGTGCCTATAGAGCTTGGGACCCCCACCCACTTTCCTTACCATTCTTCCCTCCCAGCTCTCAACCACCACACTTGTACACCTCACTAGGTGCACCACTCTACTACATCAACTACACACACAACACATGTTAAATATAAGCTAAGGAAAAGGTGCACACATTGTGCACCTCTTGAGGTGTGCAAGGTGAGAACGTTTGTTACATTAACTAAGAAAACTATAAACTAAAAAAACTTAAACTAAGCCTAGAAAAAGAGTGCACAGTAAAAACCTATCCAAGATGCACACCTATACACCTTTGCAAGAGTCAACATTCCCTAAAGTGAAGTTAAAGGTGCACTTAGCACACCCAATAAGGTGTGCTAAATGTACATCCTTTCCCTTTTATACTAACTTACTCTTGTGCAAGGTGCACACCTAGCATACCCCATGAGGTGTGCTAGGTACACACCCTTATTGTTGAAAGTTTTTCTAGAGAAAAGAGCACCTAGTGCACCTCCAAGGTGTGCAAGGTGTGCTCTTTTTTTCTTTTGGGGTAGTAAAATTATGTTTTTTAGGTTTTTTAACAATTTGTTTAAAATTAGGGGTTTTGGGTTTTTTTTTTATCATCATTAGGGTTTATGAAAGTAGATTTTTCTTCACCTCCACACTAATTGATGTTGATTTTATGTACATTCAATGGCTTCTTTATCATCCTCCCTTGCTATAAAAATGGCTCTAAAACTAGTAGTTTTCAAGTTTCAAGGTGTTCTAGCAAAATCACTCTTTTAGGATGAATATTTAGAGATCTAGGATACTAATTTTGGTCATATTGATTGGAACTCCTTCCTAGTTTTATGCAAAAACCAACTAAGAGGTCTTTGATGATATCTACTCTTATCAAATCAGGGCTAGTCAATGGAGCATCTCACTTGGTATGAGTGGAGTCTTCAGAATTGATCATGGCATTGGTAGAGTACTATGTCACAGAAGAATGGGGTGTGAAAAGTATAATTAGAGAGATCATCCTAGATCTAAGACCTAAGAACATAGAGAAGGTATTCCATCTTCTGAGAGTAGATTAGTATATCAAATTGACATATCATTAAGTGGAAAGATAGTATAGAGAACATGGAGAAGAAGCATAAAAAATCATCCAATCCATGTACCTCATCAATAAGACTCCTCTTCGACACAAAGAAGGTAAAGTGGAAATGAAAATGGGATATATGAAAGAAGATATCAAACATTCTATAATACTTTTGAGTAGAGTAATGGGGTTACTAGCATTAGCAGACCTAAACATATGGATGGCACACTTCGTTGAGACCATTAGAATAAAAAGGATGCCAACTGATTGGACTTCAATTGTTAGTGAGAACTTGGATGAGTAATTGGTGGCAATCAAGAACAATCAAAAGTTCTATATAACATCTTATTTGGTGTACTTGTTAGCTGCAAGAGCAATAGACTATCTGAGATTGTTCAAAAGGGGCAGCATCCAAGATGCAATTGCATGACCTTATATAGTATACCCCCAGTTAGTAAAGAAAAAGCTTTTAGAGTACAACAAAGAATACAAAATAGTGAATGATGCCTTCATTTTAAAAAAAAATTAGTTCACTAAGGAGGATTATGCAAAAAGGATGTCTGATGAGGTAGCAACAAAGATTACATAAATTGGCACCTACTACATCCAATTTAAAACATTCACTTATTGAGGGTAGAAGGTATGACTGTCAATCCAAAGAAGCTCCCTAGATATCCATGTAATAAGCTCATATTGCTAGAGGTTGCATGACAACTCTTGTTTTCATATGAGAGAGTGAGGAAGCGACAAAAGAAAACTTGGGTATGGTCCATTACTATAGGACCATTTAGTGTTGTTCGGAAGCAAGATATTTTGAATTTTGATTCTAAGTGTGATCAATATCCCTCGGAGGATTATAACTCTCCTCATCCCTATTTTGATGATATTGGAAGAGTGTAATACTTAGCAAGGAAACAATTCCAACATGAAGATGCCATTGATAACCATTAGATGAACATAATGGATAATTCCTAAATTTGTATAAGGGATTATTGTAGGATTACTCTCTATTTGGTAGGAAGTTCCTTGAAGAAAAAGGTCCCTTTAGAGATAGTATAGAAACATACTAAAGAGACCCTAGATCAATTGTACAATAGAGATAAGATTTTTGATTAACCTATCATGAATGCAGAGATTGATGAAGAGTCAAATTAAGATATTAATCATAGGGTGAGGCATGTCATTCAATTGACCAAGTATTGGATCAAAATACCTTTCAAGCTAGACCCAATTTGTCAAACTATAGTTTTCAAAGCTATAGCTTGCCTAGTAAAAGGTAGAGGAGGCAAGGTGACTGTGCCCACTTTCATAGCTCAATCCCTAGTGAGGCAAAAAATATTGCACCAACTTGATAGAGAACTTGGATATTATAGGGCTTAGAAGGGTAAAGGAAAGAGGAAAAGAAATTTTCCCCAAAAATCAAAGCTAGAAGAAGGAACAACTCAAGCACCAGAACAACATGGGGCAGGGAATGTATAAGGAGCAAAGAATGTAGAAGTCAGGCAAACTCAGGATAATCCTCAAATGCTACTACCGGAATAAGTGCAATTAACATATAAATACAAGTGTCTCTACCTAAACAAGAGGTACAAACCTCCCCATTGCCTCCCAAGAGAAGAAATATCAAAACTCTAGTTAAAAGGAGACAAAAGGTAATAAGAAAGGTTATTCCCTTTCCATCAGTTCTAGAGGTTATTCCAGAGAAGGAAGAAGAGGATGATGAAGATGAAGAAGATAACCTTCCCTTGAGTCAAAGGACTCAGCTTTCTAGGGCTATAGAGTTAGAATAGATAAGAAGCTCCACCATTAAACTACCATCCATTCCTACACAGCCTATTCAGGCTACAACTTTGGAGGATGAGTTGCAACAATGGATTGATGAGTAGGAAGATAAAGCGGCTGATGTCTTTTAGTTATTAGATTTTGATTTCATACTAGTAGGCAATGAGTTGGTAGGTGATAAAATAAGGGACACTACAAAAAATCAAGCTCCATAAAAGGATTGGAGTCAATTGCCACCTTAGTCACCAGGGCCTTCATGTGTTCCACCATTATCAAGTCAAGATTTATCTTGCTTAGATAAAAGTTAAGCCACTTCTCTCCCTTTGGGTAATGAAGAATAGGTCCAAGATGAATGGGAAGAAGAGCCACAAAAAATTCCCACTAATGAAGTGTTAGAGGAAGGGAAAATATATGAAGAACCTCAATAGAGTTCCCAAGACACAAAGGTAAGGATCATGGACTTGACAGATATAGAGATGCATGATGTGGATATCTCACAAAAGCAGAAGACTCCTGAGAGGAGTAATAAGGGAAAAAGTATAGAATTACAAGCTCCATCTTCATATAAAGATAAATCTCTAATGGAACATACTAAAAGATGGCTTAGAAAAGAAGTGATGTTTACAAAAGAAAAGGCAGTAGTATTCTACTGAGGAAGAGGGAAAGAGAGAATTCATTAAAGCTTGCAAGAAGCCTGAGTCACCTACAAAGGATGCACAAACACTCACCTTTGTCATGAGTGGTCAAAATAAAGACTTGTTTGCCCATGTGGCTATCCCTCCTTTTCATGTAGAAATTGAGGACTTGACTCCAAAAGATTATCAAATTAGGGATGTTGTTCTTGGATAACCCACTATGAATACTACCAAATTAATGGTGACTACAGGAATCAAATAAGTGTCTAGGCACTTAGAGTAGGATGAGACTAAACTAAAAACCCTATAGAAGTAGAATGACATCCTAGAGGGATATTTTAATGAAGTAGTTGGTCTATTGGATCTAAAATATCCTGAAGAGACTCTAAATCCAACACTTGAGAATAGGGATATAGAGACTATTCAACTTGATCAATTTTTAAAGGCTTGTTAGCAATGGCAGGAAAGTTTTGAAGAGAAAGGTGTGTAGATCATACAAATAAATCTTAAACTACTACATGATATGTAGAGTAATGTGGATAGGTTTATTTCTATATTGAATCAAGATTTTGGGTTAATGGATGAAGTACATACCTAGGGTAAAGAACTGCAAGCATTATGATCCATTAAAATTCAAAGGTATTAGATGTTAATGGATGTATACAGAGTGGCTGAGTTAGATAAAATATATGAATGGATAGAGAAGATTGTGGATGGAAATGAATTAATGTAAACTTTATATTTAGATATTCATAAGCTCAAGGATCAAACCCAAGAACAAATTTTGGAGGCAAAGAGACATTATAGTAATGCTTGCTTAGACATTTTTGAAGATGATTCAAGGGATAAACTAATGGTTGTAAAAGAAATTTTTGAATACTTTTGGAGAAGCTTCCACTGATGATGATATTAGACAAGCATTTAAGACCAAAGAGGCATTGCTAGATTTGGATGTGAAACTAGGAGATTTTGCGAAGACCCGCATCAAGGAGGGAAACTATAGGAAAAAATTCAAGGAAAAATATGAAGCTTTATATTTTTTATATGTAATTCAAGTCATGGATATTATAGATAAATTCAAGAGAAAATGCCTAGATGTAGCTCTGGTTTGAAGGGGAACAAAACCCAGAAGCTAGAATTTTAGTTTTGACACTTGGTAAAATTTTGCATTTTTTGGACCTACTTTGAGGTATGCTAACTTCCAAGCTTCTAAGGTGTGCTAGGTGTGCTACGTGCACTACTTCTAAAGTACACTTCTTCTGAGGGGAACTGGAAGTTTTTTTTGAAGAAACTAGAGGTGCATCAATAGTTAACTACCAGTTCCAAATTTAAAGCTTCCTATGGACCAGAAATGCATTTTGAAGATAGTTTAACTCCTACAAACATCCAATGAAGGTTGAGCTTCTTTTTTTGGCACCTCCAGAGACTCCTACATCATCTAAATTCTTTCTTCTTCTTATTTTCTCATGCTTTCTTTCTTTTAAGACATTTAAAGGCTCATGCATCCATTTAATGATATAAATAAGGATGGAGTCCTACTTAGCACCAATTAGGGAGTCAACTTGTACATAAAAATATTTTTATTATTATTTTAGAAGCATATTCTTGCATAAAGGGATCTCTCACTCTCAACACAAATTGAGGAGAATATTTCTTATAAATTCAGGAATGTAATATGTATTGTATGTCATTATTTTGATGCAATAATATATGCTTCTGGTGCTCTTATTTGGAGTGTAGTTATTCTTTCCTGAGTGTGTTGTATTTTGTAATTTTTTTTCATGGAGTGTAATGGAGCCAATAGTTTTATTGTATTATTTTATTGAGTGATATTGGAATGCTTGTGTTTGCTACGATTTTACAAATTTTGCTAACATATTTAGTTTGAGAAGAGATCACCTTATCATTGTTGCATAGCTTTTCGTCTCACATGAGCACACTTTCCATAGCCTTGTGATTTGATGACAAAGTGAAAGATCTTACAATTATTTAATTCCCATTGATGATTGCATCAGTGGAATTAAGGAAGTGCTACTCCTATTTTCATTGGTTACCTACCAATCTTTTGAAAGGCTTAAATCATAGATGTGTTGTTTCTGTAGCTTATGCCCATTAGGAATTTATTTTTCAATTCATTTTCTTAAGCTTCTTGTTACCTTAAATTCATTATTTTCTTTTACAAACACTTGGTTAATTTAGGAATTCATATAGTTGCATTGTTAAATTGCATTCATACAAAAATACAAAAATACAAAAATATATTTCTTTTTTGTGCTTATTCTTTTGAGATAGTAAGCATATTCAAAATCTTATCCGAAATTGGTCAGAAATAGCAAAGGCCTCCTCATGAACACTCACATTTATCTTCTACCGAGTATATTCTAGTAGGTTGCAAGATCATCCAAAACCTTGGAGTTGATCCCAGATCAGATTTTCAAGAGAGGAGTTTGAAAGGATTCCTATCATTAAGCATTGTGTAAAATGAGAAATCAACAAACCTTTTGAGTTTTGTTCTTTCAATAGGCTCTAATGCATTGGTTGAAACTGTAATGGCATCGACTACCATAGTATTTCTTCTTGGGATGGACTTAATATTTAGGGCTTCAAAATCCTCCATCAAGTC
This sequence comes from Cupressus sempervirens, assembly GCA_028749045.1. Lineage (NCBI taxonomy): Eukaryota > Viridiplantae > Streptophyta > Pinopsida > Cupressales > Cupressaceae > Cupressus > Cupressus sempervirens. The sequence continues at coordinate 824,558,792 of CM053785.1, forward strand.
CTAAGCCCTTTTTTGATAAGAAAGTAGTCTACTATTGTTACAAGAGTAGACTAATTTAACCTTTCTAATCACCGACTAAGAATCTCCTTCAATTATGAGACGTTTGGAATCCTTCTCTAAATAAAAGAGAATTTTGTGGATCAAGGATTCATGTTTTGCAATGTTGCTGGTACACCTAAATTGCAAATGATATACAACATGAAAAGACCCACCTTTGGGATTAATTAGTTCAATATCTACACCAGCTCCTAGTTTGCATTTAGATCCATCAAACCTCAGATTCCATATTAGTTGTTATTTTGGCTTCGTTGACTTGTGTTTATTTTTTTGAAGCTTTTCTTTCACTTGGACTTTGAAGGATTGTTTCTTCAAGATCCATTGTATTCTTTTAGATGGTGGAATCAATGAATTATTCATGTTTACCTCTGATATAGTGATCATGTGTTTCCTTGTTTATCTTGAATTTCTCCAATCAACTCTGACATTTTATCAATTTGTGGTTTAGGTCAAGAAATTACCAAATTCTAGCCTTGATCCTTTACAAAGGATCTTATCCTTAGGAATTTAATCATCCTTGGTGGAGGGTAAGACAAAGATTCACCATCTGAAGAGGTGCCACTATATGGAACATTTGGATCTTCTTTTACCTCTTCATCATTATTCATGACTTCGGATATGTATGTAGAGCTCAAATTTTCTTTTTTTAATTATTTCTCTTAGAGTTAAACTATTTTTTAGGTACATTATCTCAATTAATATTATTGGAAATATAGCTAGTTAGATGTCTAAAGTATTGCCATTTATGGAAACATGTATTTAGTATTTCATTTATGCAATCATAGTTAGAAAATTTTCCAAGTGTTAGATATATTATAACAGTACAAAGATAAATATGACATGTACAGATGACTAAGTTTGAGTTAGGACATGTGCACTTAAGGATCAATAAATGACAATGTGATGATTATGTATGCTATTATGTAGACCTATACAGATGGTACGAAACAAGTTATAGTCAAGATACTAGATTAGGTGTCTAATAGAATAGAACAAAGCATATCAAAGAATTGGATTGTATAACTTAAATAATTATTTTAGTGGCAAAATAATTACTAAGTCATGATTGGCCAACATCCTAGATGTTTACCCAAAGTCATTTTTATATTTGGTCAAGTGTATGAAAGTATTAAGGCCAACTAAGTAGACATTCATTAGTTTGTGATATATAAGTAAAGATCACATCTTGTGCAGATAATGTGTAATGGAGATTTAATATGAACAATTGAGAAAAAAACTTAAATGATACATGATACTTATGTGATGTGAAATATGATGTATGATTAGAGAAAGTGTGAGATAAATTAGTAAGATAGTATTATATGTATACCTACTCTTGTGAAGAACTTAATTGTATATTTCATGTTAGGGAAGTGGAGTCTTCTTGCATATATTGTATTTGATCCACCAAATCCTAACAAGGTTGATGCAACTCCTAATAGGGTTGAGTATTTTAATAGGGCCTAGTCCTCTAACAAGGACTCAAGACACTATAATGAAATAACTTGCACAATAGAAGAAATAATATGAAATATTATATAAATACTTGATAATAACTAAGAGCAATAGGCCACTTCAAGGGGGAAACCTCCAAATATCTCCAATGAGAAAACACTTTGTAATTTGATGATGAAATAAGACTCACAAGATCCTATATATACCTAATTATGTTTAGGTTGAATAGACACAACACTACATAACACCTAGGCTGACCTACCCACCTAAATAATAACATAATAATGATAACATGACTTAATTAAGCAGTAAGATGGCCACAATTTGACTGTTCATAGCCCTGTATACACCAATATTAAGGGCATAGCATGCCCCCTCTCTTGAAAGAAGCATTTTCCTCAATGTTAACCAAGTATGGATTCTTTTGAATGAACTCCTCATTCTCCCATGTGGCCTCTTCAACTAGTAAATTCTTCCATTGGGTGAGATACTAAGTCATGGTTCTGTTCCTTAGCTTCTCCATGCATGTTTGAAGAATGTACTCTAGTTCCAAAATTATTCTTCCTTCTTCATCAAGTTCTGGTAGTATTTTTTGAGTAGGAATATTATTCCTAGTTACCTTATTCAAAAAAGAAAAATGAAAAATTGGATGTATCTTTGTTGTTGGTGGCAACTTAAGATTGTAGGAAACACTACCAATCTTTTGCATGATTTGGTAGAGTCCATAATATCTTGGAGACAACTTATTATTTTTTTTTTTTTGCTTCATTGAGATTTGTTTATAAGGTTTCAATCTCAAGAAGACCTAATCCCCAACTTCAAAATTTATTTCACTATGATGTTCATCTGCTTGTTGTTTCATTTGATTTTGTGTCATAACTAATTTCTCCTTGAGTCATGAAAGTATTTGTTGTTGATGAAGGAAGTGGTCCTCTACCATCTAAACTCTTGGTGAAACCTTTAATGTTGATGTGATGGAAGGAGGATGGTATCCATAAAGTGCCGAAAATGGAGACATTTTTGATGAGCTATGAAAAGAAGTATTGTATCACCATTCTATAAGAGGTAGCCAATCTACCCATTGAGATTATAGTTTTGAAGTGAAACAACATAGATATCCTTCCAAACATTTATTAACCACCTCATTTTTCCCATTTGATTGAGGATGGTATGAAGAACCATGAGCTAATTGAGTACCCAAACATGAGAATGAATCTTTCCAAAAGTGACTAGTAAAGATATGATCATGATCACTAACAATTATCTTAGGTGTACCATGTAGCTTTTGGATATTCTCCAAGAAAACTTTGGCCACTATACTTGTTGTAAAAGCATGTAATAATGCAATGAAATGTGCATATTTAGTGAGGCGATCAAATACTACCATGATGACATTATGACCTTTAGAATTGGGAAGCCCTATGATAGAGTCCTTGGATACCTCTTCCCAACATTGGCTAGGAATAGATAAAGGCTACAAGAGACCTGGTGTCAAACCAAACATTTAGCCACAAATTTTTGAACATCACCTTTTAGCTCTTCACAAGAAAAATCTTGCTTGACCCAATGATATGTCTTTGAAAATCTTGAATGACCACCAATTGGGGACTCATGTAGTTCTTTGAGAATCTTTTATTTAAGAGTGGAATTCTTATAGAGATGCAAGTGCTCTTTATACCAAAGAATATCCCCCTTTAAAAAAAACTTATCTAAACTACTTGTTAGTGTAAATAATTATTATTTACACTTTACTTAAATTTACTTAGGATAAATGCATTATTTTATTATTTATTAGGTTAGACACCTAGGATTTTGCATACTCATATGAGTTGTCATGTTGACAACATAGAAGTAAGCAACTCTATTTTAGCACATGGTTTCTATAACATAATTTTACATGACACACCTTTATAGGCTTATCCTCTCATCATCACACTAACTCCTATGCTCAATGGAGGATAATCCACTCTTGGTGGACATGTGCTTAGTTGTGAGGCTTATCATATTGCTAACTCCTAGACATTCTAGAATAATTCTAGAGGCCTTTATATATAGGCACTCCTAGTGTACTATTATATCAATTGAATATCATATTGTTATTCTAATCATGCTTTGTTGGTTTATTTTATGCTAGTTGCTAGGATTCTTGGTTTTAGGTGATTTTTCCCTAGGAAAAATTCTTACATGGTATCAAAGCCATAGAGGTGTCATTTCATAACCGTTAGAGACCATTCTTACTTCATCTCTCTGAGGATACTTGGATTCAAATCTAGACTATTCGCAACTATTGGGAGCATCTAGGGTCAAAGTGGACCTCACCATTTCATCTGGAGCATTGATTTAGTGAAAATTGCTATAAATTCATCTATGTTGGGCCATAGTCAAATTTGAGGCAAATTTTTTTTGCAAATCGACACCTGAAGGCCCAATTTTCAAATCTGGTATGATCAATTTTAGGTCTGCTTAATTTATTTTTGGATCTATATTCATTTTCTCTACAATTTCCAAATTTTTATTTTTGAATTTGTTTTAGGCCATCAAGCCTACAAAGAAATTTTTTTCGCAAGAACCGGGTGGTGAATTTTTGGTCCCTATAGGTGGAATATTCTATCATAGAGAGGCATATTCCTTTCTCAAATCTGGCTACAAAATACCATATACTAACAACTAAATCCATAAAAACCAGCAAGAAAACCCAATTCATTCTAGCTTCACATAATATGGTAGCCCTCAATGTCGATATTAAATAGCGGGCTTGTTTATTTTTAAACACCCACTTATCTTCTTTCACACCACATGTAGGACTAAAGTTCCACATTGACCTTCCCTTTTTGGCACCTGGAAAGGACTCTCCAATGATCACCAAAGACATTTTCAGCCACCATCTTTAGCTTTCTAGCCACTATGTTTGCAAACTCCCAATGCCACACGGATGGACCAGTCAGCATTGCTAGCACAATGACTCATTTGCGCAGTCAACACTATCTAGCATGTGGATCCAAATAATTAGTACTAGCTTAGAATTAGACCTACTAGCTCTGCTCCACATTAGCAGTTACCTAGCTAGCTCCATGTAAGCAGCCATACACATTTGTAAAGGACACGTCAAATTTTGTATAGTTGACATCAGTAGTGAAGTCACTACCACATCATCAGGATGGGTGGATATTTTTGTTGACATCACCTTTTTACTAGTTTAAGATTGATGGCCCTTTGAATATCATAAGTAGGCCAAATTGAACTACTACAATATCCATTTGGATGTCAAATTTAACCTTGCCATTTGCTAATTACACCCCTCTATAGATTCAGTTTTGATTTCGCACTAATTTTGGGAGGCCATATCTCAGTCATCCAAGCTCTAAATTAGGTAGAATTTTTGTTTATTTTGGCTAGAATTTCCTAAACCTTTTAGTGGTGCTATTATTTTCTAGTTTTGGTGCATGAATTTGTCAAAAAAAATAGTTTTTGGTGATTGTACCTATCCAATCTTGCATTTTACAACTTCAATTGCTCTGTACGGGCTGATTGGACTCCAAATTAGGTTCTATTTTTTTTTAAAGTGATTTTTTTGGTCTACTTTCCAAATTTATAATCAAATTATAGGCTTGTGTGGAAAAAAAATACCACTTTTAGAATTAGGTCCTTTTTTGTATTCTAATGCTTTGATAAAACTTCAAAATTCTTGTATATTTGAGATACACTATAAAGTTTTAGATTTAAACTCCAAAAGGAGGTTTTAAATAGCAAATTAGAAGACCACTAAGGCCAAAATTGGTAAGTGGCTTTTGTAATCACTCTAAGTATAAAGTTCCGAAATCTTTTCTTTTCTTTTTTGTTGGGGGGGGGGGGGGGGTGTGGGGGGGTGGAGGTGTGTGGGCAGGTGTCTTTTAGTGTTGTGTTCCACTTTTCATTTCTATTATCTTTTTTTTCTTGCATCATGGGAAATATTAACATTCCAAAATTAACACCACATAACTATGCCACATGGTCTATTAAAATATGGTGCAAATTGATGCATGATGAATTTTCTCAATATGTAGATGTTCCCTTCCTAAACCAACAAGTGATAAAGTATCTGAAAGTGATATCGAAGCTTGGGTAAAGGAAAATAGGAAAGCCCTAAGTGATATTAGGATGGGGTTGAAGACAAGTTCCTCTATTAGATCATGATGTATGATACGTCCAAGGAAGCTTGGGATGCCCTTAAAAACCTATATGGTAAAGTGACTGAGGAGGGTGTTTACAAAGTTGACAATGCGCTTGTCTCCCTGGATCCTAAGACCTTTGATTCAATGTAGGATTTTATCATAAGATGAATGAATTAAGAACAAAGCTAGATGATTGTGGTAGTCCTATTAAAGATGACATATTGATCTATCTCATTCATAATAAGCTACCATCTAAGTACTCCACATTTGTCTCTTCTTTCAACACCACAAAGACTACCTTAGGAACTTCCTATAAGAAAATCACTTTTGATGATTATACTCAACCATTAGAGAATGAATGAACTAAGTTTCAAACAATGGGGATTCTCAAGTCTTCAAAGTCTAAGGCATTGGTGGCTAATAATGAGGGTTCTCAAAGTTTAGCTGGTCAAAGTTCAAACAAAGGAGAGAGGAAAAAGAAGAAGTTGAAGAATAACAAACAAGATGATACAAAAAGACAACACCAAAATCAAATAAAAAAGGCAAGTCTTCCTCAAATACCAACAAAAAGGGGGACACTAATCAAGAGAAGAAAAAGTGTGCCTATTGTAAGAAAACGGGTCATAATGAACATCAGTGTTATCATAAATAGATTGATGAGTTGAAGAACATCATGAAGAGGCAAAATGTTCCACTACCTAATGCTTATAAGGAGAAAGGATCTTCATCCTTAGATTCTAAGGGTAAAGGGCATGTTTTACTGACAAACACTATTAGACAGGGAGAATGGATCATTGATTCAGGTTCCATACATCATATGGGTGTGTCAAAGCAAGATTTTTCTTCCATGACACATTCAGAGGTACCACACATCTTTGTAGGTGATGATACTAAGGTGGAAGTTGAAGGTAAAGGTGAAGTTGAGATGAAAAATGGAGTGTTTAAGGATGTTCTATATGTTCCTAATCTTTCCTCCAACCTTCTTTTAGTCTACCAAATGACTCACAATGGAGGTGGAAATAAAGTTGAATTTCTTCTAGATTTAGTGGTAGTGAAAAGCATAAAGGATGACTTTATGATTGCAATAGGTGAATCCAATCATGATTCAATGCTTTACACTTTCTCCTCCTTTGTGCCAAAATCAAATGCACAAGCCTTGTTATTACATTCAAATGCAGAAAGAGAACTATAGCATGAGAGATTTGGACATCTCAACTACAAATATCTCCAGCAGCTTAGTAGTAAGAAAATGGTTAATGGTCTACCTAAATTATAGTTTCTAGAAGGTTTTTTTTCAAGTTACTCACTTGGAAAACGTCCAAAAAAAATGTTTGAAAAGGGTAAGACTTGGAGAGCACAATGTGTTCTTGAATTGGTTCATAGTGATGTGACAGGCCCATTTCTAGTGCCATCATTTGGAAAGTCTTGCTATGAACTCACCTTCATAGATGACTACTCTTGCTTTTTTTGGGTTTTCTTCATGGCTCATAAGAGTGAAGTGTTTGAAAAATTTCTAAGCTTCAAGGCTCAAGTGGAAAAGTAGTCTGGGAAAGCCATCATAGTTCTTCAAATAGATAATTGGGGGAAGTATGAAAACACAAGACTAATAGACATTTTCACTCAAGAAGGAATTGACCTTTAGCATTCACTACCATATACGCTATAGAAAAATGGTGTTTTTGAAAGAAAAAATAGAACTCTCAAGGAGATGGCCACTTGCATGCTACTAAACAAGTCTCTTAATAAAGTCTTTTGGATTGAAGCAATGAATTGTGCTAACTATATCCAGAATATGAGTTCTCACAAACCTTTGGATGGTGTAACTCCTTTTGAAGCATGGACTGGTAGGAAACCTATAGTTAAATACTTCAGAGTCTTTGGTTGTCTAGCATGGGCATGAATACCCCCATAGAAATGAAAGGCATTGGAAGCTCAAAGAAAACCTTAAATCTTTTTTGGATATGCATACTCACATAAAGCCTACAAGTTAATGGATCTAGAGACAAATGACATATTCTATGAGAGGAGTGTACATTTTGAAGAAATTTGTCCAAGCATTACTTCTTTAACTCCTCCTTCTTCCTCCTTCGTTGAAGAGAGTGATAGAGAAACTAGTGACTTGGAAGATGTTAATCCCCAACCAATATAGAGGCATCACCCAGTTGAGATTGAGAATACTCCTACTACATCTTCTTCCAATATACCTAGATGGGCTCAGTAGGACCATTAGCAGGGAATCCTTTAGATAATAGGAGGACAAGATCACAACACAACTCACTTCCATATGTTTATATTGTAGTTGCTTCAGATAAACAATCATTCAAAGAAGCATCAAGTATTCCAGAATGGGATAGAGCAATGGTGGAAGATTATAATTCTCTCATGAGAAATGATACATGGGACTTAGTCTCTCTTCCTAAGGGAAGAAAATTGGATTGGTGTAAGTGGATCTATTGGACCAAATTCATAGCAGATGGAAGTGTTGACAAACATAAAGCTCAACTTGTTGCAAAAGGTTTCTCTCAAGTACTTGGCATTGATTACACTGAGACCTTTGCACCAGTGGCAACTATGAATTCCATTTATTTGACACTAGCTATAGCAGTAGCTCAGCAATGGTTTGTTCATTAGATGGATGTGAAAAGTTCATTTTTGAATAGGGATCTTGATGAGGAGATATATATGGAGTAGCCACAAGGATTCATATAGGATGCTACCTTGGTTTACAAATTGAAGAAGTCTATCTATGGACTTAAACAAGCTCCAAGAGCTTAGTGTGACAAGAAGGACTCTTTTCTTCTCTCTAAAGGGTTCACCAGATGTCATTTCAATCTAAATGTCTACATTCTTTAGAGGGATGATTCACTTTTTCTTTTGTGCTTTATGTTGATGACTTGATCATTATAGGGAGCACAACATCCATTATTGAAAGTGTGAAAGCTACTTTGTAGGATAGGTTTTTGATGGAAAACTTGGGTCTACTACATTATTTCCTTGGTATCAAGATACATCAGTCTTCATCAGGGATAACATTATTACAACCCAAGTATGCTCTTGATCTTCTTTCTCAGTTTCACATGAGTGACTGCAAGGTTGCACCTACTCCCTTTCTTTCAAGTGTTAAGTTAGAAACAAAGTGTTCCACTCCACTTGTTGATGTGACTTTTTATAGATAGTTGGTTGGAAGCCTTATCTACTTGACACATAAATGCGCTAGCATCTCATTTGCAGTTGGCATGGTTTCTTACTTCATGCAAGAGCCACATGAAATTCATTAGAAGGTAGCCAAATGAATCTTGCACTATATCCAAGGTACACATGGGATAGACTATGTAGCTAGTACTAAACTTTAGTTAGTGGGTTATATAGACTTAGACTATGTAGGGGACCTTGATTCTCACAAGTCTACTTCAGACTATGTGTTTCATCTTGGTTCTAGTCCCATTTTTTGGTAGAGTAAAAAGAAAAACATCATTGCTCTCTCATTGATTGAGGTGAAGTATTGAGGAGTTGTGATTGCAGTGACATTAGCACACCAAACATATTAAGGTTCATATGCACTACATCAGAGAGTTGATTCATGAGTAGGTCATCACATTTTAGTATTTTCCTACTAAGTAGTAGGTAGCCGACATCTTCACAAAGCCCTTCATAGAGGTCAAGCATCTTCATTTGCAAGATCTCTTGGGGTTGAGGGGTTTTTCACCAAGGGGGTCACATGATCCTTCTCTTCTATATTATACATATCTCTCTTTTTGGAGGAGGTTTTTTCCCATGAGGTTTTCCATCTTTCTTTATTTGTATAGATATTTCATTGCATCTGTACTTGGGTACCTAACATGACCTAGTAGCTTGGACCCATTATGCATTTTATCATAGCTACTGTGAGCTTAAGTGCATTTCCCTAAGTTGCACTTAAGGGGTTGTTAGTGTAAATAATAATTATTTTCACTTTACTTAAGTTTACTTAGGATAAATGCATTATTTTATTATTTATTAGGTTAGACACCTAGGATTTTACCAACACAATAGGTGAGGAGTAAGCACTTTGGCTATGCCTAATAATTCCTACCTCTAGCATTTCCTCAACAATTTTTTCTATCTCACATTTTTGTATGTGTAGGTAGCTATAATGCCTAATGTTTGATGGTAAACTAGTTGTATGGCATGTTTATGATCCCTCTTAGGAAGAAGTCCTTTAGGCATATCTCCAAGAATCATTGAGTGATGATCAATTATTACTTGTAAATCTGGATGAGTAAGATCATTAGATCAAGAGACTTGTAATGAACATAGCTAGGTGACAAATCCATTGACAGCTTTCTTAAGAAGCTTTTGCATTTGATGAGAGATTACCACCTATGGGGATTTTTACTTCAATCCTCTTAACTCCACTACATTTTCTTTTGATTGAAATCACATGAATAGTTCTTGGAAGTTCATCTCAATTATTCCCAATGTAGTAAGCCATTGTATTTCCAAAACAATATCTGTTGCACCCATGTATATTGCATACATTGGGGTATCAAGTTGATATTCTCCCATGGATAATTTGATGATGTGACACTTCCTGGAACAACTAACTATTCCCCCATCTATAATAAAAACTTAAAACTCTAGGGCTAGATATATAAAACAAATTTAGAAGAGTTGCCAACTTTTTGTTGATGAAATTATGAGTACTACCTAAATCGGTCAACATTGTTACTTTCTACTTCTTTAAGAAACCCACTACCTCGAGAGTTTGTGGTGCACTGAAACCTAAAAGTGCATGACAATAAATGATTGGTTGAGAATCATGTGATTCCTCACCTGACTTCCTATCCTCCTCTGATATGGGCTCATCCTCTTCTTCCTCACTTGGACCTTCAATATAGAACAATTTCTTTTCACTACATTTATGTCCTTGATTATATTTGCTATCACAATTGAAACACAACCCTTTTGCTCTTTTCTCCTCAATTTGTTGTGGAGTCAACCAAGTAGGTTGAGGAAGAGAAGGTGTTGAATATCCTTTTTCTCTTGTCACATTAGCCCCTTGCTTTCTAGGAATCAAGAACTTCTCCTCTACCCTGCATGCCAATATAAAAGACTCATTTACTAAGCTAGAACAAAACATGTGTACCTCATGTTGAATGTGATCCTTGAGACCACCCAAGAATAAATAATTCAAGTTCTCCTCTATAGTTGTATCCACTCTTAAGGATAGATTTTGGAATTTTTGAATATAATCCTTAACTAATCCTATTTGTTAAAGCTTAGCAAGTTGGCTAAAGAAGTTTTCTATCACACTATTGCTATATTGTGCTTGGAGTTCTTCTATAAAAAATCACCATGATATAGTGAGACCCTTTTTCCTCCTATAAATACAAAGACAATGATACAAAATGAATTGATCAGGTTCTAGATATAAGGAAGCCATCGTAACCTTTTATCCATATGGGCTTTGATGTACTTCAAAAAAATCTCCATTTGATTTATCCATATTAGAGGATCCTTGCTATCAAATTTTTGCATATCCACCTTTGGAAAAAAACCCTAGATCCTATAGGATTAATAAAAAAATTTGTCATTATTAGTCAACTTGAAGGTTTCACCTTGATTGCTTTAGAGCTCCTTCCTTGTTTCATTCATATAGATGTTTAACATGCTTCATAAATCTGATATGTCTCCTCATAGGTCACACATATCCCTCTTAACCTCTTCCTTGAACTTACTAAGTTCCTCATTGCGATTACTATCCTATGTTGCTTCCCAATCTTGATTAGAGGATTTCCCTAGTGTGGTAGCATTCTTTTTGCCTCTTGAAAGCCCCATCATGATGGAAACCAATGTTTTTGAAATAAGTCACACAAATGAAATTTAAATTCTCTCATTCATTTATTTTTTACTGTAACTTACTAGGGCCAAGATACCCTTGCTTAGAAAAAATCTCAATTTTTATTTTTTTTTGCTGCCTTGAGAGAGAATTTTCCTAATTTTCCAATATCTTTCTTATTTTTGTTTTTCAATTTCTCCAAGCTTTTAATTTAGGCTCCTCTACTATGTATTGAAAAAACCAATACAAGTTATACTCCAATTCAGCAAGATGTGAGAGATATGAAGATCTCAATAAATTGTGTAGAAATAGTAATTCAGCAATAATTTTCTCAAATTTCCTCTAATTCCTCTAAACTTTGGACTATATATTCTTTAATATGGTCTTCAAAAACCCTTTAAAAAGCTTTGAAAAATTCACTAAAATCTGAAAGTTACACTCTTCCCAAAATTGCCCCAATGTTGAGAAAAAAATCCTGCCTCTATGGTCTCAAGATCATGCTCTGATACCACTTGTAATGAAATAACTTGGACAATAGAAGAAATAATATGAAATATTATATAAATACTTGATAATAACTAAGATTAATAGGCCACTTCAAGGGGGCAACCTCCAAATATCTCTAATGAGAAAACACTCCACAATCTGATGATGAAATAAGACTCACAACCTCCTATATATACCTAACTATGCTTAGGTTGAATAGACACAACCCTACATAACACCTAGGCTAACATACCTACCTAAATAATAATATAATAATGATAAAATGACTTAATTAAGGATTAAGATAGCCACAAGTTGAATATTGATAACCCTATATACACCAATATTAAGGGCATATCAAACACTATATGTATTTCATAGAGTTCTAATAAAATCAATATCCTTAATAGGATTCTTTTATTTAGTGAATCATCTTATGGATACCATCCCCACCATGGTTTTTCCTTGGGTATGGTTTCCCTAGTTAACAAATCATGGTGTTATGAGTTGTCTTTGTGTATGGTTATATTTTCTATTCAGCATTATTGGTTTACTTTCATATGCAAGTTATAAAGTAATTAATAATATTCAATTGTGGGAAAAAGTTTGTAGAATACTGATTCACCCACTAACACCCCCCCACCCCCTCTCAATATTTTATATTTATAACAATTGGCATCAAAGCATAGTTACTTAATGACTTGAGTAAGATCCCTATAGATATGGATTAGTTGAAGAGAAATCTCAAAGAATCTCTTGAGAAGATTGACCTTCTTACATAAGAAAGAGACAACCTGAAAGATAGGTATGTGGATGCAAAAGTCTACATTAGTAAAATGAAAGATAAGATAGATGATCTAAAATATAAGAATGGACCAAATGAACAACTTAGTGATAATGATGAAGTAGAAATTATGAAGAAAGAAAATGAGATTTTGAAGCATGAGTTGAAAATCATTGAACTTAAGTTAAGTCTTAAGAAAGATGATAGTAAGAGTGAAACTAGTTTGAAATTTGAGAATGTAAACCTTGTTGCAAATGGAAAGGAGTAACTAAGAGGGGAGGGGTGAATTAGTTACCACAAAAAGAAACCCAAAAGTCCCTTCAAGATGCCAACACAATATAAAACCAATAACTTAATGTAATTGGATTATCACTAAATATTTTGTTGTAATTGATTACCATTGAATATATTATTGTCACTCGATTAGTACTAAACATGAAAATCTTAAGATATCAAATTTGATTAAACTTAATTAACTTAGTTATAGAAACATAAATAAAATAACATGAACACATGAGACACAAAGATTTAATGTGGAAACCCAATTTAGGAAAACCACCAACTACAACTAGTTATTTTTGAATTGAGCTTTCTTAGGAGCCAACCCAATTAAAGGTTACAAAACATACTATTAGGTGTGACCCTATTAAAGTTTTTAATTCACCTAATTAGGAGTGAAATTATTAGAGGTCTGTAGATACTTCAATATAGAAAATCCACCTTGTTAGAGGATTTGGCAAATAGTTGTTAGGCTAACTCTATTAGGAGATTTGATTCACTGCCAAAATTATTAGAAAGTAACAATGACTTGACCTGATTGTTGATGCAACTATCTTTTCTGATTTTAGATATTTTTTCTAGCTTGAATACTTGATCCTCCTTGATCAAAGTGTTTTGTAAAGCTTGGTCAAATTGGATACTCTTATATCCTTCTAATTATCTTCCTTAATTTATCTTCTTCAATCGCATGCTTCACATACTTCAATCCTCAAGTTGACCTTATACTTATATGCATAAAATTTTCAAGTCAGCTTGAATATACTTTTATGGAAACAATTTCCATCCCTTAAGTTGGCTAGCATTAACCAATAGATCAATCAAAATCAATATGCTAATATTTGGCTAATACTTAATTGAGTACTAAATAAATTTATATATACTCTTCATTAATTGAGCCAACTCAGTCAATACTAATTTTGAACTAACTTTTCTTAGGTAACTGAGTGAACTCAGTAAACTCAAGATCCATGCCAATTTTCATTTGGTAACTGAGTAAATTTGGTTATTACATTATCTTTCTTCAATGCCTAAGTGATCTTGGTAAGAACTGACTCAGAACTAGAATGCTTGGCATACATAGGAAATTGTCTTCAATGCTTGAGTAAGGTCGACAATCATTGACTTGCTCGATAAGGATTGAAATTTTGTGTAACATCAAAGACAACATATAATTTCATAATTATTTACAATTATCTCCTTCTTTGGCATTGATGACAACATAAAATGTCATAGTACAATGAAATTTTAGAGAAAAATAGAGGTAAGGATAATATACTTAGTTTCATCCTTATTATCATCCATGAGAATCCCCTCTATTAGTGAGAACTCCCTCTGATACTAGTCTCTTCCTTTGGAATGATGCTCTAATTTCTCTAATTGTAGTTTCTCCCTTTGAGAACAAACTCTCCATCTTTACTGATACATAATTTCTCTGATATGATAGAAAGCTCTCCCTCTTTGACATGTTATTCCAAAAATGACAATCAATGTGTTTTCCATGTACTTGATGTAATAATTCATATGCAATCTTCTCTAACAATATTGGATCAACTTGTCTAATCTTTGAAGTGCTCACTTAATGCATCACCAAAATCTTATTAGTGAGTTTTAGATATGGGAATGACCCCTATCTTACCTCTTAGATAAAAAAATGCATCCTTAGGTAATGGCTTGGTGAATATGTCTGCAATTTGTTCCTTTGTATTTACATATTCCAATCTCACTTCCTTTTCTTGAACTAATTCTCTAAAAAAATGATATTTTATTGAAATGTGCTTAGTCTTGGTATGCATCACATGATTCTTGGAAACATTAATTGCACTAGTGTTATTATAGAAGATAGCTATTGGATCCTTTATTTCTTCCTTCATACCTACCATTAGTTTCTTGAACCAATTTATGTTGGAGTGATTAACTATTGTAGCAACATATTCTACTTCTACTATAGATTGAGAGATGCAATTTTTCTTCTTGCTTTTCCAAGAAACTAGCATCTTTTTAAGAAAGAATGCACCACCACTAGTGTTTTTCCTATCATCAATAGTTCTTACTTAATAAACATCAATGAAGGCTTTTAATTCAAAGTTTCATCCTTTACTATACCACAAACCATAATCTTTAGTACCATTTAGATACCTCATAATTATTTTCATTTCCATCATATGGTTTTCCTTTGGATTAGTAGAGAATCTTGCCACCATACCAACTACTAATGCAATATCAGGTCTTGTGTGTGCCACATACTGAAGTTTTCCAATCATTGATCTATATGTAGTCTCATATACCTCTTTAGAATCATCATTTTTTGGAAAGCTTATGTCCAGTAGACATAGCTATTCCAATTGGGTTGGAATCTACCATTCTAAACTTCTTCAATATCTCCTTGATGTACTTTGATTGAGTAATGTAGATACCATCTTTCTTTTGTTAAATTTGTAAGCAAACAAAGAATTTAATCTCTCCAAAAATTGACATTTCAAATTTTTACTCATATCCTCAAAAAAGGATTTGCATATATCATCATGTCTAGTGAATAATGTATCATCTACAAAGATTTTTGCCATCACTATCTTTTTATCTAGTCCTTGATGGATAGGCTATTGTTGTCATTTGTCCTTTGAAAACCAATCTTTACTAGATGACTATGAAATCTTTCATACCAGGTTCTAAGGGCTTGTTTGAGACCATATAAATCTTTTTGTAGTCTACAAACCATGTCACTTTTTCTAGGATCTATGAATCCTTTAGGTTGCTCAATGTAGACTTATTCTTCTAGAATTTCAATCAAGAATTTTGACTTCACATTCATTTGATATATTTTAAATCCTTTATGAGTAGCATAATAAAGTCATGTTCTAACACCTTCTAGTCTTCCAATAGGGGCAAAAGTCTCTCCATAATCAATAACTTCTTCTCAAGGATAAACCTTGTAAAATAACCTTTCCTTGTTTCTTAAAACTTCTCCATTCTCATTCAACTTATTTCTAAATACCCATTTTGTGCTAATTATATTTTTTTTCCTTGATTCTAGGAACAAGAGTCCAAGTTTTGTTCCTTTCAATCTAATCAATCTCTTCATTCATTACCTCAATCCAACTTTTATTTTGTAATGCCTCTTTAACAGTTCTAGGACCAAACTTAGTAAGAAAACATGTACCTTTTAATTTATTCCATATTATTGTGCCTTTGGACTAATCTCCAATTATTTTTTAGGTGCATGACGCCTTCTAAAAAAACTAGCAAGTACATGTACCTTCTTTCTAATTTCACTCAATTCACCATGCTCAAAATGATATTGTGAATCATGATTAAGTCCCATTTTCTTTGACTCGAGTCCATCAGACTGTGACTCAGGTCCTTTAGACTATGACTTGGGGTTGCACTAGCTACAACTCATGTTGAGCTAGGGACTCGGTTGGTGAAGAGTACTAATTACCAATTACATTTTCTTATAATTTAGGTAAGGTATCAAGTTCATAGTAAACAAAGCTTCTATTATTTTTAGGTGTATTTCTATTTTATTCTTCACCCTTTTTAGAAAACTCATCAATTTTCACATGTGCACTTTCTATGACTTTGTGAGTAGAAAGATTGAGAAATTATATGTTTTACTCTTGTTGGAGTATCCCAAGAATATTCCTTCATCACTTTTCACATCATTTTCATTTCCTGGATTCTTCCAAGATATAACATTTTCTTCCAAATACTTTGAAATAACAAATATTGGGTTTATAGCCATACAATAATTCATAAGGTCTTTGATCTGAGTCCTTCAACTAAACTTGGTTCAAAGTATGAACTAATGTACTGATTGCTTCCTTCTAGTATTTAATCGCAATATATTTTTCTATCATCAGTGTCCTTGCACAATCCATAATGGATCTATTTCTTCTTTCTACTATGCCATTCTACTAAGGTGTACCAAGTGTAGATACTTGTCTCTTAATTCCTCTTTCATTACAAAATTTATTGAATTCATTTGGTCCTCCTCTATATGACCTTAGACACTTTAGTTTTCTTTCCTATTTCTTTCTCTAGTCTAGCCAGATACCACTTGACTTATTGAAATGCTCTAGATTTATCTTTTAGGTGCATAACTCTCCTCATCCTGGAATAATCATCAAAAAATAAAATAATGTATTTATCTCCATAGTAGCTTTCAATGAGAATGAGCCCACAACGATTTTCCTAAACTAGCTCCAAAAATTCTTCAGAATGATAATTCTTTCTTTCATCTTCATTTGATCAAAATAACCTTTGAGACTTTATGCCTTATCTCTCCTTACATTGTCATCACCTCCATACATATCTTTCAACTTGTTCCACATTTCATGAGTAGTAGCACAATCTTTGAATTCATCAAATTCAACATAATTGAGAGTAGAAGCAATGTCAATCATCATTATGTTATGATTCTTATATTCCACAATATGGTCCACAATCAAAGTTGTTTTAGGTGCCACATATTTTCTCTCTAGATATTTTAGGCATGTGTCACCAATGGTTACAAATGGAGCTTCATACATTCTTGTCATGCTTGGAAGTTATCTTTGTTTAGCTTAAGAATCTCCCTTTTTTAAGACATCTTGATCTTTAGCTTAGGTCCTTGAAACCTTCTCTATAAGCACCAAAAGCTTTGATACCAATTTTTGGAAATATAAGAGGAGTAATGGGGTGAATGAGTTACCACAAAAAAAAATTCCAAGATCCCTTAAGATTTCAATAGAATACAAAACCAAAACTCTATTGAAACTAAAATACTATTGTAACTTGGTTAACATAGGAATAGTTAGTTTACACTAAGAATTACTATCACTTGGTAAAAACTAAAATAATAACTTTGTAAGATGTTTAGTGTGTTTAACCTTAGTTAACTTAGTTTTAGAAACATAAATCAAATAGCATAAACATAAGAGACACCAAGATTTAACATGGAAACCTAATTTGGGAAAACCACCAATTACAACTGGTTACTCTTCTTTCACTTTTATGAAGTGATCCCTATTAAGAGCCAACTTTGTCAAAGGTTACAAAATACATGGTTAGGTGTGATCCTATTAAAGGATTTAATTTAACCTATTAAGAGTGGCCATGTTAGAGGTCTTTAGACACCTCAATCTAGAAATACTACCTTGTTAGAGAATTTGGAAAATAGTTGTTAGGATAACTCTGTTAGGAGATTTGATTCACTAATGCAATTATTAGAGAGTAACAATGACTTGAACCAATTTCTAATGCAACTATCTTTTCTAATTTTAGATATCTATTTTATCTTGAATATTTGATCCTCCTTGATCAGAATGTTCTTTGCAACTTGGTCAATTAGGATACTTTGATATCCTTCCAATTCACTTTATTAATTTATCTTCTTCAATCCCATGCTTCACACACTTAAATCATCAACCTGACTTTATACTTATGTGAATACGCTTGTCAAGTCAGCTTGAATATACTTTGAAGGAAATAATTTTAATCCCTTAAGTTGGTTAGCATTAAATAATTAATTAATTAAACTCAATATGATACCAGTTAGCTAATACTAAATTGAGTACTTGGTCAACTTAGAGAAACTATTCATTAACTGACCCAACTCCATCAATACTGATTCTAAACTTTCCTTTGGTAACTAGGTGAACTTGGTCAACTCAAGATCCATTCCAACTTTCCTTTGGTAACCTAGTAAAATTGGTTAACACAAGATCTTCCTTTGATGCTTGAGTGAGCTCAAGAAGAACTAACTAAGAACTAGAGCGCTCAACATACATAGGAATATTTCTTTAATGCCTAAGTGAGCTTGGCAATCACTGACTTTCTTGATAAGGCTTGACATTTTATGTAAGATCAAAGAAAAAAATACAATTGCATAATCATTTTCAATAGACCTTAGATCCTAGTTGAGTCAAGTAACATATAAATTACATTATATCAAGATTGACCATGTAGAATTAGAAAAGTACAATACCATTGTGAAAGAAGAATTGATGCAAGCTAAGAAACAATTAGAAAAACTTTATTCTAGTAGTGAGAAAATTGATGAAAAAATATTTCACCAAATACCTTTATATAACAAGACATGTCTTGGATATCCTATTGGAGAAAATTCAACAAAGAAAGAAACATGGAGAAAAACCTAATAGTGAAAAGAAACATGTTGCATGTTACAAATGTAACAATCCTGGAAATATTGCAAGGAATTGAATAGCACCAAAAAATTAGAATGGAACTAATTGTTGGAATTATTTAGAATAATTGAGAGGGGCGGGGGGTGTTGAATCAGTTATCCAAGGTCTAGATGCATAAATAATACTTTTCACAGGGTAGTGAACCCATAAAATATTTTCATGCATGCATCCATAACATTATGCAATCACTTAAAACTTTTAGGTTACTATCATATCAATTTGCAAAAATGTAAACATGAAACATAACAAATTCAATAGCACACTTAACACAATGATTTACATGGAAACCCAATTTGAGAAAAACTACCAGTAACATGCTACTCTTTTTTACTCTTTTGAAGTGATCTTGTGTGAAAGGCCAACCCTATTAAAGGTTACAATACACACTATTAAATGTGACCTTGTTAAAGGATTTCAATCACCCTATTAGGAGTGAGCATTGTTAGAGGACTTTAGACCATTCACTTGGAATGTCACCTGGTTAAAGGATTTATAAATGACTATTAGGTCAACCTTAATCCAAAGTATTTACCCTAGACTAATACAATTATTAGAGAGTAATAGTAAGGCTTGATCTGATAACAACTTACAACTCCATTCATAGATTATAAATCTCTGTTTTAGTCCTCCATTCTTCTTACCTTTCACACATTTAAGCTTTGATAGCTTATTGAGCCTTCAAGCATCCATACTCTTAAGCCTTCTTTCTTAACTTTCCAATAAATACTCTTCACTTCGGTCACTTGATGAAGCAAAAACCTAGCCTCCTTGTCTTCCTTGGGTTCTTGCATGTGACAACCCTTTCTTCTAACTAGCCATCCCTATAAATAGAGAACTAAGATCTTTTGACATTCATTCTTCATTGTCCAATTTAAGGTCAGGATAGAGTAGGTAGGATTCAATGAATCTACGCCTCATTTCATATCACTTCTAGAAACTTCTTCTTCAATCTTCTTTGAATTTGCCTCAAAATGGTTTACCATGAATTTTGTGCCACCAACTCATCAATCTTATCTCCCACCTAGTTCACACAATCCAAGAAAACAAACTTGTTAGCTCAAATCCATCATATTCATTATCTTTCTAATAATGCTAACACATGGCATTAACTAGCTTCTAATGCTCAACATACACTGGGTTGCTCGGCATCTTCTGAAAAAACACTTAGCACAAACTAAAGTTTATTGGTACTTGGCATCAACTAAACTTTACATGGCATCCATTTTTTTGTTTGACATACACTAAAATGAACTTTTACTCAGCTCCAACTAATTTTCTACTTGGCTTGCACACTAGCTTTTCTCAGAACCTACTATTTATTCGGTCAAGCTTGGTAGACAAACTTTGTTTAACTTGTTCTTCTAAACTTGTTTACTATGACCAACCTTTGCAACCTTAAGTAGATTATCAATGCACTATGATATCACTATCTTAGCTGATTCTTGTACTCCTTTTCAAATCATAACTCAACCTTTCCTCTAGGTTCTATTGTTACATCTTTTGATCAAATCTTCTTCATCAATCAAATAGGTAATAGTTCTTGAATCACATAAGAAGTTGTCTTACCAACAAAATAGTAGGTTTGACATCAGTGACAAAACAATGATTGAAACAACTTTATCATACTTGTATCAATTTGGTTTCAACAATCTCCCTCTTCAACAATCTCCCTCTTTGGTATTGATGGAAAACCAAACTGATCAACCAATCTGACTTGGTCAAAATAGTCAAACCAACAAAATGCAAAAAAGAAAATAATTCCTTTTATTGAAAACTCTCCCTCTATCAACAACTTTCATCGTCTAAATAGTTTACAAAATTATGTTATGTATGATCAATAGACAATCACCAATCAATTCATCCTTATGACTCCCTCTGAATTACTTCTTCTTATATCTCCCTTCTACAATTATCTCCCTCATATTTTTGTGTGTTAGGATTTCTCCCTCTTTGTTCAATCTCAAATATATTGTATTTCCCCCTTTAGGATTAGTTTCTCTTGTATTCTCCCTCTTTGACAATAATGCCAAATATTTTACATCTTGATATGTAGATATAAACTTATTTAGTTTCTAATGTCACCTTGCTTGTGACTAATTTGTGGTTTTAGTTCTTTGATTACTTTAGGTAACTCCTAAAGTATGATCCACTACATTAATTTGTAACATATGGCAATCAGCTTATTTGATGTAGGGAACTCCTTTTGTTTCTTAGATAGCCTTTAATAGGGGTATCACCCCTACTTTACCTCTTAAATACTCATGAGCATCCATCTTCACCTTTTTATCTTGTACTAATTATCTCAAATAGTGATAATTGATTGCAATGTGCTTAGTCTTTGTGTGCATCACATGATTCTTTGATGTATTTATAGCACTTGTATTATCACAATAAAGTATCATTAGTTCTTTGATCTCTTCCTTCATACCTTTTAGTAGCTATTTGATCCATACAATGTTTTTTCAATTTATAGCAGCAACAACATATACAACTTTAGCAGTAGATTGTGAAGTGTAGTTTTGTTTCTTGCTAGTCCATATAACTAGCCTCTTGTCTAAGAAATATACTCCTCCACTGGTGCTCTTTATGTCATCAATGTTTCTATCCCAATCAGCATGAGTATAGGCTCTTAATTCGAATTTCTTTTTTTTCTTGTAGTATAGTGATGGGGACACAACCCAAGAACAGAATGGACACAACAGAAAAGGGAAATTGTATTAACTAAAAAATAAGCTAGTACATTTAGTACAGAGAAAATAAACTTCAAAACATGCCCTAAGGGCTTACAATAGCATAAATGTGGAGATAATTTCTCCTTTTAGTACCTCCTCTCAAACTCCACTCTGAACTGCCTTCTACAATGCCAAGAATCTCCTTAAATAGACCCCGAAGGGTTAAGGACTAGGAGTAAATTCTAGAAAGTGCTAGTAGGCATCCACCGACCAAATAGAAGGTTCCAGAAGCTGCGTTAGAAGTCGACGCAAATCTAGAAGAATCAAACTTCCGGGAGGCATAACTTTTGAACTGTAGCTCTGATTGATGAACCGTTTACATTTTTGAAAAGCTCTCAAAGCACTCTATAGCCTTATGGAAAAGCTCCACTCGTCCCCCATTTTTCAGCCCTTTTCAAGGTCATTTAATGCCCCTAACCTGACTTTGAACCATTCTTAGGAGGTCTCCAAAACCTGAAAAACTGCAATAACTTTCAAACCGTGGGGCCTTTTGACTTGATTCTTTTTCTGGAATGCTCTAAATTACAATTACATTCATCTAGCAAATTTACACCTTCTAGTTCACCAAAATGATGGCCCAATTACATGCTCCTATTTTTTTGGGATTTTCTAGCACACTGATAGTGGAACTGTGAGAGTTGGAACCTTTATTTGACCCAAATGGGTATCCAAAAATGAAAACACATGCAACAGAAACTAAGTCTAAGTATATTTTTTTGGGTGACATAGGATCGCCCTTATACCTCTAGATGCTCCTGCATCAGACACCCAGGGTAGATTTAAAAGTGACCCTGTCACTTTATGAATGGTAGAGGAAATCCCAAATGGGAAACCTCAGCTACTGAAATCCAAGTTGAGTCCTCGATCGGTTGTCCTTTCCATTTGACCAAATACTCTTCATACTACCTATTTCTGGTACTCCTACCCACATGATGATCTAGAATATCTTCTATCTCCTCCTTCTTAGAAGCAGGAATTAGACATGGCTCTAACACCAACTCCTCGTCTGCACCATCATCATGATACTCTGTTAAATCTACAATGTTGAAAATGGGAGAAATGTGAATACCATCTGGTAGCTCCACTTCATATGCATTTCCTGAGTCATGTTTCTTCAAAATTTTGCAGGGGCTAAATTTTTCAATTTCAACTTGTTGTAAGTACCAGCTGGAAATCTTTCTTTCCGTAAGTGCACCATGACTAGATCTCGTACTTGGAATTCCTTATGTCTTCTCCTTTGATCAGCCCTGTCTTTATACTCTTGATTCATCTTGGTAATGTGTGCCTAAACCTCCTCATGTAGACACTTGATATGTTCAGTAAATTCTTCTGCTTCAACACTTGTCCTCTCCCCTTGCTCTATCTTCCTTAATTCTGGTGCAGTCCTTGGGCTATTCCCATATACAATTTGGAATGGTGATTTTCTAGTACTCCTATTTATAGAGTTATTGTAAGCAAACTCTGCTTGTGGTAGAATCAAATCCCATCCCTTGGGCTTATCCCCAACTAAACATCTCAGTAAATTGCCCA
Organism: Cupressus sempervirens; assembly: GCA_028749045.1. NCBI lineage: Eukaryota > Viridiplantae > Streptophyta > Pinopsida > Cupressales > Cupressaceae > Cupressus > Cupressus sempervirens. The sequence continues at coordinate 824,582,266 of CM053785.1, forward strand.
GACTTCTTTCTACCACTTCTATTTGGCTGTCAGTTTGTGGGTGATGCGTGGAACTGAATTTCAAGTTTTTTCTCAACTTTTTCCACAATGTCCTCCAGAAATACCCCACAAATTTAGTATCTCTGTCAGAAACTATACTCCTTGGAAGACCATGTAGTCTTACCACCTCTTTGAAAAATAAGTCTGCAATGTGGACAACATCATGAGTTTTGTGGCATGGAATGAAATGTGCCATTTTGGAGAACCTATCAACCACCATGAATACTAAGTCATTACCCCTTTGTGTCCTTGGCAATCCAAGAACAAAATCCATACTTATGTCCTCCCATGACCTTGATGGAATAGGCAATGGCTGATATAGGCTAGTATTGTGACTAAACCCCTTGGCAACTTGACAAACCTGGCAACTCTGTACAAACTTCTTCACATCCTGTGAGATTTGAGGCCAAAAATAATGTTCTCTAAGAATGGCAATGGTCTTATCTCAACCAAAATGTCCTACCATCCCTCCACTGTGTTTCTCCTTAATCAGATTTTCCCTCATGGAACTCCTTGGAATGCACAATTGACTACCCTTGAACAACATGCCATCTTGAATCAAATAGTCTAACCACTTGGTTCTATCTACAACAATAGGTTCTTTACAAGCTTTCCATGCTTTAGCAAAATCAGGATCCTCGGGGTACAAATTCTTGAGTTCATCAAACCCAACTACTTCAACCTGCATTACTGTAAGCAACAACTGTCTCCTACTTAGTGCATCTGCAACCCTGTTAGATTTTCCACTCCTATGCTTCAACACAAATGTATAACTCTGCAAGAACTCTACCCACTTCATATGCCTCTGATTCAATTTACCTTGGCTATTTACGTACTGTAATACCTGATGATCAGTATGCAAAACAAATTCCTTTAGCAATAAATAATTCCTCCATTTCTTTAAGGCCTGAACTATTGCATAGAACTCTTGATCATAAATAGAATACTTCTTCTTTGCATCATTCAATTTTTCACTAAAATATGCAATAGGCTTACCTTCTTGGCTTAATACAGCCCCAATAGCACTACCACTAGCATCACAATCCACCTGGAAACCTTTCTAAAATCTGGAAATGCCAACACAGGCTATTTTGTCACCTTCTTCTTCAGCAATTCAAAACTTCTCGCAACTGCTACAGTCCATTTGAACTCTTTTCTATCCCCTCTTATTGTATCAGTTAGGGGTGCACATATGCCACTGAAATTCTTAATAAACTTCCTGTAGAAACTAACCAGACCATGAAATGATCTTACCTCAGTAGCAGACCTTGGAGTAGGCCATTCCAAGATAGCTTTTACCTTCTCTGGATCCATTTTGAGACCTTCAGGTGATATAACAAACCCCAAATAGACTAACTCCTTTTTTGCAAAGATACACTTCTTCAAATTAATTAATAGTTTTTCTTCCCTTAGCCTTTCAAGGACACTATGAATATGCAATAAATGTTCTTCCAAAGTCTTCCTGAAAGTTAAAATATCATCCAAATAAACAATAAAAAATTTTCCCAAGAACTTCTTAAGTACCTCATTCATGAGCCACATGAAGGTGCTTGGGGCATTCGTCAATCCAAAGGGCATGACTAACCACTCATAAAGACCCTCCTTGGTCTTGAAAGCTATTTTCCATTCATCTCCTTCTTGAATCCATATCTAATGATAGCCACTCTTGAGATCTATCTTTGTGAAGTACTGAGCTCCACTCAAGCAATCCATAAGATCATCCATCCTTGGCAAAGGAAACCGATACTTGATGGTTATCCTATTTATAGCTTGAGAATCTATACACATCCTCCACTCTCCATCCTTCTTTGGTGTGAGTACTGCAGGTACTACACATGGAATCAGGCTCTCTCAAATCAAGCCCTTCCTCAACAGCTCCTGAACCTATCTATTTAGCTCCTCAGTTTCAATAGGAGTCATCCTGTGAGTACCCTTATTAGGAAAACTAGCTCTTGGGATTAAATCTATCTAATGACTGATTTTCCTTACTAGTGGCAATCCTTCTGAAACATTATCAGAGATGATATCTCCAAAATCACCTAGTAAATTTGAAACTTCAAGTGGTCTTTCACTACTACCTTCTTTATCTTTCCTAGGAATCAAAGCATAGCACATACGCTGATGTTTCATGCCATCTAAAAACTTCCTTCCATCAATAAGACAAATCCTAGCACTGCTACATACCTTTTCACCTTCCTTTTTGATGGGCTTTTGTTTGTGGCAAACTCCATCCTTTGTTAGAGAGTATGTGTTTGCATGGACATCATGTACTGCATGCCTATCAAACTGCCATGGTCTACCCAACAATAGATGGAAAACATTCATCAAAATAACATCACAGAGAACTTCATCATGGTAACTCCCAATTTTGAATTTCACTAAACATTGTTCACTTACCAGGACCTTATGATCATCTTTTACCCAAGCAATCTGATAGGGCTGGGGATGTTTCTCCCTCTTGAGCTTCAGCTTAGAGACCATCTCTTCTGATACCAAGTTATCAATGCTACCATCATCAATGATCACGTCACAACACTTATCCTCACACTTGCATCTAGTACGGAACAAACTCCTCCATTGTCCTAGTTCAATCTCACCACTTAGCAGGACTCTTTCATTTACCAAGATCTCTCCTCTTTCTGCATCCTCTGAATGTGATGATTGTGCATCTTCATCCACATGAGCAACCCTAGCTTGGCCCTCAGCTCTCCTATCTATCCTTCCTTTTCATTGAGAACATTCAAAGGCACGATGATCTTCTTCATTGCAATGGAAACAGGTACCACAAAAGCCTCCTCTTCCTTGTCCATGTCCTCTACCTCTTCCTCTCTAATTTTCAAAGTCTTGATCATGGGAGCGGTTGAAACCCTCATTCCTCTGGTTCCTGCTAGTACCCACATCTTCATTTTACTTTTGGGTTTCATTGTGGCCTCTAAATGATCTACTACTTCCCCTTCCTCCTTGACTGCACCCTCTTTGTCTTCCTTCAAACCTTTTATTCAGCTTCTCTTCAACTCGTAGGGCAAACTGGTATGCCTCTTCAACGCTGGTCATTCTTACCAGACTTAATTCCTCCTAGATGCTAGGTCGTAACCCACTGATATAATGAGCAACCTTCTCCATATTTGCTTTTGCATGCCTCACACTAATCAAGAGTCGATAAAATTCCTCTGTATATTCTTGGATTGATCTTCTTGCTTGCTTTAACCCATGCATCTCCTCAAACAAATCAAGCTCGTAGTCCACAGGATTGAACTACTTCTTCAATTTGTCCACCATGCGATCCCATCTTGTGATCTTCTCCTTTCCTCTTTTATTTCTTTCTAATTGAACCTCTTGCCACCAGATTTTGGCATGGCCTTTCAGTTTGGCCTTTGCAAACTTAACCCTATCTAGGTCCCTAATATCCTCATACTCAAAGTATTCTTCTAGTTCATTGATCCAATCGATCAACTCATCTGATTTCAGATTTCCTAAAAATACACCCACTTCAATTGTGGGTCTTTTCCTAAACTTAGTAATGGCCCTAAAAAGCCTTTCCCCTGCATGATTCAGAACTTCTCCATCAAATTCCCCTTCTGGTCCAATTTTGTCTTCTTCATTGTCATCTTCACTTTCATCACCTGCGGCCACAATTGTTCCTCTACAGAGCTCCTCTTGCAATGCGAGTACCTGCCTTTGGAGGGCTCTAACCTCCTCAAGATTAATAGCTCTAGCCCTTCTGCCATGCTCTCTTCATGAAGGCATCTTCTTAACTCAAACCCACAACCACATAGTCCTAGTGCAAACTGCCTCACAGTCGGCGCTCTGTCTACACACTTAAGAAAACTAGCTCTGATACCACTTGATGGGGACACAACCCAAGAATAGAATGGACACAATAGAAAAGGGAAATTGTATTAACTAAAAAATAAGCTATTACATTTAGTACAGAGAAAATAAACTTCAAAACATGCCCTAAGGACTTACAATAGCATAAATGTGGAGATAATTTCTCCTTTCAGTACCTCCTCTCAAACTCCACTCCGAACTGCCTTCTACAATGCCAGGAATCTCCTTAAATAGACCCTGAAGGGTTAAGGACTAAGAGTAAATTCTAGAAAGTGCTAGTAGGCATCCACCGACCAAATAGAAGGTTCCAAAAGCGACATTAGAAGTCGACGCAAATCTAGAAGAATCCAGAAACGGTAACCAAACTTCCAGGAGGCATAACTTTTGAACCGTAGCTCCGATTGATGAACTGTTTACATTTTCGAAAAGATCTCAAAGCACTCTATAGCCCTATAGAAAAGCTCCACTCATCCCCCATTTTTCAGCCCTTTTCAAGGTCATTTAATGCCCCTAACCTGACTTTGAAGCATTCTTAGGAGGTCTCCAAAACCCAAAAAACTGCAATAACTTTCAAACCGTGGGGCCTTTTGACCTGATTCTTTTTCTGGAATGCTCTAAATTACAATTACATTCATCTAGCCAATTTACACCTTCTAGTTCACCAAAATGATGGCCCAATTACAGGCTCCTATTTTTTTGGGATTTTCTAACACACTGATAGTGGAATTGTGAGAGTTGGAACCTTTATTTGACCCAAATGGGTATCCAAAAATGAAAACACGTGCAACAGAAACTAAGTCTAAGTATATTTTTTTGGGTGACACAGGATTGCCCTTATACCTCTGGATGCTCCTACATCATATAGATGATGCAAGGTGCTCCCCTTAATACCATAAACTCATAATAGAAACAAAGAAACAACACATGCGAGAACAAAATATGGACTTCTTATTTGCTCCACAAATGTGGAAATATATAATTCATAAGTACAATATGCTAACCCAAATGGGCACCTTTAGTACAATAATTTGTAAGACAAGTTGCGAAATATCACCCAGAGCTATCCTAGACAATGTTTGGGCCTTTCTTAAATAGGCAGTTTTATGCCACTTGGGAAGGTTCTAGATACTAAAACTTAATACCTAGGGCCAAAAAACCCTAACAAAATATATAGAGTCATCCAAACACATCTTTGATAGTTATTTTAGAAATTTTGGGTAGCCCAACTTTGGAAGGCCATAACTCATGAACTATTACTTCAATTGGCTACTATAACCACTTTTTTGAAATGCAAACTCTTGATCTACATGCCAAGAATAGTGCTAGTGCCCTTCCATCAAGTTTTTGGACCTTATTTGAGCACTCTAAGGCCTCCAATAGTGAGCCTAAAGATTTTTCTGCAAATTTTTCCACCAAATATCTACAATAACTTCTCTAATACCTAAGCTAGAGCAATGCAATTTTTATGGTAGGCTTATATCTCTAAAATGAAACTTCCCATAGAGAATGAGAACATTTTGAGCTCATATGAAAAACTTACTAAAAATGGCAAGTTCCCATAAATACTAACCACCCTATGTACTAGTCCTTATTAAAATAGAGAAGATTGAAAATAAAATATTTTTGGGTGATGCAAGATTGCCCTTACACCCAGGATGCTCCTACATTAAACACCTGAGGTAATTTGAGAAGTGACCCCATCACATCTTAGGTGTTTAGAGGAAAACTAAGATAGTTAACCTCCTTCTTTGCTAGCCATGATGAATCCTCAACTAACATTCTCTTTCCATTTGACTAGATATTTCTCATAGGTTTTGTTTCTGGTACTTTTTCCAACACAACTGTCCAGTATCTCCACAATCTCCTTTATAGCTGAACTAGTTGCTACAATACTCCATTGTGCTTCTACAACTTCATCTCCATTACCTCCTTAATAATACTCTATCAAATCTAAAATATTAAATATTGGTGAAATATTTAATTTAACAAGCAACTCCACTTCATATGTATTTCTAGAATCATGCCTTTTCACTATCTTGCATGGTCCAAACTTCTTCACCTTTAGCTTATTATATGTTCCCACTAGAAAATGCTCATTTCTCAAATGAACCATGACTTCATCACCAATCTAAAATTTCTTATATCTCTTTTTCAAATTTGCCTTAGCCTTATACTATTTACTCATCTTTATGATGTGCTTCCTCACCTCCTCATGGATGTTCTTCAAATGTTTAGCAAAATCTTCTGCTTTAGCACTACTTATCTCGCATTTATCTAACTACCTCAATTTAGAAGCATTTATGGGACTACTCTAATATACAATCTAGAATGGTGATTTACCAGTACTCCTATTGATAGATTTATTCTATGCAAATTCTACCTATGGTAAAATCATATCCCATCCTTTTGGTTTGTCTCCAACCAAGCATCTCAATAGGTTTCCCAAACTGTGATTAATAGCATCTATCTATCCATTAGTGTATGGATGATATGATGAACTAAACTTCAAATTTGTCTTCAACTTCTTCCATAATGTATGCCAGAAATACCCAACAAATTTGGTATGTCTATCTGAAACTAAACTCTTTGGCAAACCATGTAATCTCACCACTTCTTTGAAAAACAACTCTAGTACATGAACAACATCACTAGTCTACTTGCAAGGAGTAAAATGTGTCATCTTTGAAAACTTGTCAACCACCACAAAAATAGAATCATGTCTGCACTATGTCCTCAATAATCCAAGAACAAAATCTATCATGAGATCCTCCCATGGCTTCTTTGGTATAGGTAATGGCTAATACAACCCTATATTCTACTCCACTCCTTTTGCCATCTGATATATTCTGCAACTTTGTACAAACTTCATCACATCTTACTGCAACTGTGGCTAGTAATAATTTTTTGCAACCAAAGCTATGGTTTTATCTTTTCTAAAATATCCAACCAATCCTCCACTATGCTTCTCCTTGATGAGATTCTCTCTCATTGAACTTCTAGGAATGCACAACTAGCTTCCTTTGAACAACATACTATCTTGGATCATAAAATCCAATCACTTTGTCCTATCAAGTGTAATTGGTTCTATACAAACCTTCCACACTTTACTAAAATCAGTATCATCTAGATATAAGGTACTGGGTTCCTTGAACCCAACCACCTTTATCTGCATATTTGTTAGCAAAATTTGTCTTCTACTAAGAGCATCTATGACTTTGTTAGACTTCCCACTCTTGTGTTTCAAAAAAAATGTATAAGTCTACGAAAACTCAACCCACTTTAAATGTATTTCATTCAATTTTTCTTGACTATTCAAATATTGCAAAGCTTGATGATCAGTATACAAAACAAACTCCTTGGGAAGAAGATAGTGTCTCCAGTTCTTTAATGCTTGAACCATAGCATAAAATTCTTGATCATAAAAATAATATTTTCTTTTTGTATCATTCAACTTCTCACTAAAATAAGAAATAGGTCTACCTTCTTAGCTCAAAACAACTCCTATTGTAGTACCACTAGTATTATAGTCTACATGAAACACCTTGTTAGAATTAGGAAGTGCTAAAATAGGCTGCTCAGTAACTTTTTATTTCAATGGATTAAAACTCTTATCTGATCCTATAGTCCACTTAAAATCTTTCCTATCTCCTCTCATTGTTTCAGTCAAGGGTACACAAATACTGCTAAAACCTCTTATGAACTTATGTAAAATATAGCTAGTCCATGAAAAGATCTTACCTCTATTGCACTCCTTGGAGTAGGCCATTTAAGGATAGCCTTCACTTTCTCTAGGTCCATTTTTAGACCTTCTGCTAACACCACAAATCCCAAGTACACCAACTCCTTTGAAAAACTGCACTTCTTCAATTTTATCAACAAATTTTCTTCCCTCAACTTATCAAACACTTTGTAAATATGAATCAAATGATCCTCCAATATCTTACACAAGATCAATATATCATCTAGGTAAACAATGATAAACTTTCCTAGAAACTCCTTTGATACCTCATTCATGAGCCTCATGAAAGTGATCAGTGGATTGGTTAGCCCAAAGACATGACTAATCACTCATACAATCCTTCCCTTGTCATGAAAGTAGTCTTCCACTGATCACCCTCTCTAATACAAATCTAATAGTACCCACTCTTTAGATCTATCTTTGTGAAATACTTAGCTCCACTTAAGTAGTCCGTAATATCATCCATCCTTGGCAATGGAAATTTGTACTTTATTGTGATCTTGTTGATAGTGTGAGAATCTATGCACATCCTCTACTCTCCATTATTCTTTGGTGCTAATACTGCTAGTATAACACATGGACTCTGACTCTCTCAAATCAACCCCTTATGAAAGAACTCATGAACTTGCCTATTCAACTCATCACTTTCTACTAGTGTCATTCTATGTGTTGCCTTGTTTGGAAAACTAGCTCTTGGAACCAAATCCATTTGGTGACTAATCTTCATCATTGGGGGCAATCCATTAGGTACATTATCTGATAGAATATCAAAAAACTCTCCCAACATATCTACAATTTCTGCAGGTACATCCTCTACTTCTACTTTACTATCTTTAAGAATTATAGAAAAACACATATGCTCATGCTTCATACCTTTAAGAAACTTTTTTCCATCAATAAAACATATTATGGTAACACTATATACCTTTTATTCTTTATCCTTCAACGGCTTCAACTTGTGTTTCACTCCATCTTTAGTTAGAGTGTAGGTATTTTCTCACTCATCATGTACAACATGCCTATCAAACTGCCATGGCCTACCCAACAACATATGACCTATGTACATAGGTATGATATCACATAGTACCTCATCCTAGTAGCTTCCAATCTTGAACTTCACTAAGCACTGCTCATTGACCATGACCTTATGGTCATCTTGCACCCAAGCAATACGATATGGATATGGGTGTTTCTACCTCTTCTGCTTCAACTTAGTGACCATCATTTCTAACACCAGATTTTCTATACTTCCACCATCAATGATCACATCACAACACTTATCTTCACATCTACACCTTGTACAAAACAAGCTCCTTCTTTGCTCAGGTTCATTCTCACCACTGAGCAAGACTCTTTAGTTAATGAGGACTTCTCCTCTTTCAACATATTTATAATGCAAGGATCTAGCATCTTCATCAACATGTGCAAATTTGGCCTGATCTTCTATCCTTCCTTAGCACTAGGTACATTCAAATTCTCTATGCCCTTCTTCTTTGCAATGAAAACATTTCCCATAGAAGCCACCTCTTCCTCTCTAATCTCTATTATTTTGATGAGGGAAACAATTGGAATTGTTTCCCCTCTAGTTCTGATTTCTACTTCTAACCTCATCCTTGTTCTTTTGATCATTATTATGACCACCATAAGATTGTCCACTAGTTTTTCCACTGTGACCTCTTCCATTGTTCTTATTGTCAAACTTCTTGCTCAATTTCTCCTCAACTCTTAGGGAAAATTGGTATGCCTCCTCCATACTACTCATTCAAACCAAAGTCAGCTCATCCTAAATGGTTGGCCATAACCCATTAAGACAATGGGAGACTTTCTCCTTATCAGTTTCTACATGGCCACCATTTCTAAAGAGAACTTGGTAGAGCTCTTTAGTATACTCTTGAACAGATTTTCTCGCTTGCTTCAACCCTTGCATTTGTTTCAATAGATCAAGCTCATAATCCACAAGAATGAATTGTTGGTTCATTTTAGCTACCATTTGTTCCCATCTAGTGATTTTTCCCTTTCCCTTTCTATTCCATTCCAACTAAACCTCCTACCACTAGAGCTTTGCATGTCCTTTTAGTTTTTCCTTCCCAAAATTGACCCTATTAGGATCTTCAATATCTTCATATTCAAAATACTCCTCTAGTTCATTGATCCAATCAATTAGCTCCTCTAGATTGAAATTTCTCAAAAATGTGGGAACTTCAAACTTAGGTCTTTTTCCAATCTTGGAGATGGCCCTAAAAAGCATCTCTTCCTCTGGGTTTAGAACTAACTCTACTCTGGAATTTTCTTCTACTTCATCCTTATCCTCGCTTTCATCTTTTATAGGAATATTTATTCCTCAATGCATTTTTTCTTCCAATGCTTACATATATCGCTAGAGGGCTCTAAAACCCTTAGGTGTAACTGCTACAACTCTTTCGCGACACTCTCTTCATGGAGGCATTTTCCATGCTTCTACTGAACCCTATTACAAACTACCTCACAGTCAGTAATATGCCTACACACTCAACCCAAACCACCATCTTAGTGTGAACTACCTCATAGTTGGTGATCTATACATACACTCAAGAACTCTAGCTCTAATACCACTTAATGTAGAATGCTCCCCTTAATACCATAAACTCATAACATAAACAAAGAAACAATAGCAAATGTGAGAACAAAATATGGACTTCTTATTTGCAGCACAAATACAGAATGATAGAATTCATAAGTACAATATGCTAACCCACATGGACACCTTGAGTACAATAATTTTTAATACAAGTTGTAAACTATCACTCAAAGTTGTTTTCGACAATGTTCGGGCCTTTCTTAAATAGGCAATTTTATGCCACTTGGGAAGGTTTTAGATGCTCAAAATTAATACCTAGGGCCAAAAGACCTTAACAAAACATATAGAGTTGGCCAAATACATCTTTGATAATTATTTTAGAAATTTTGGGTAGCCCAACTTTGGAAGGCCATAACTCACGAACCATTGCTCTGATTAGCTATTATAACTATTTTTTGGAAATGCCACCTCCTGATCTACAAGCTCAAAATAGTGCTAGTGCCTTTTTGTTAAATTTTTGGACCTCATTCAATCACTATGAGGCCTCTAATGATTAGCCTGAATATTTTGCTACAAAATTTTCCACTAAAAATTTGTAATAACTTCTCTAATTCATAAGCTAGAGCAATGAGATTTTTATGGTAGGTTTATATCTCAAAAATGAACCTCTTTGTAGAAAATGAGAACATTCTAAGCTCATATGACAAACTTATTAGAAAAAACAAGTTCCCATAAATAGTAACCACCCTATCTACTAGTCCTTATTAAAATAGAAAAGACTAAAAATAAAATATTTTTGGGTGATGCAAGATTGCCCTTACACCCAGGATACTCTTGCATCAATAGACCATATTCATTTATTCCTTTTAGATATCTCATTATTCTCTTTATAACCATCAAATGATTCTCCCTAGGATTAGCAAAGAATCTTGCAACTATCGCTATAGATAATGCAATATCAAGTCTGCTATATACAACATATTGTAATTTGCCAATCATAGACCTATATAATGTTTGATTCACTGTAGATGAATCATAATTCTTTGACAATTTATGTTTTGTCACCATAGGTACACTTACTAGTTTGGAATCCTTCAATCTAATAGTTTTTAGTGTTTCCTTGATATATTTTGATTGAGTGATGTATATACCATATTTCATCTAATGTAATTGCAAACCCACAAAGAATTTGATCTCTCCAAACATAGACATCTCAAATTCTTGCTTCATTTCATTTACAAAATCCTTACATAAAAAATCTTGTTGTCCAAATATGATATCATTAAGAAAAGTTTTAGATAACAAAATACCTTTTCCTTTCTCTATCTTCATGTATAGATTGTTGTTATCATTAGTCCTTTCAAAGCCAATCTTCACAAGATAATTATGAAGTCTCTCATACCATGCTCTTGGTGCTTATTTCAGACCATATAAAGCTTTGTGTAGTCTACATACCATGTTCCTATTGTTAATATCAAAAAATAATTCTAGTTGTTCTATGTAAACTTCTTCCTCTAATATGCCATTTAGAAATGTAGATTTAACATCCATTTGATAAATTTTAAAACCTTTGTATGTAGAATAAGAAAGCTGAGTTCTTACTCCTTCCAATCTAGAAACACAAGCAAACATTTCTCCATAGTCAATTCCTTCTTCTTTTACATATCCTTTGTAGACTAATCTTGCTTTGTTCCTTGTGACTTTACCATTTTCATCTAGCTTATTTTTGTATACTGACTTGGTACCAATCACATTTTTTTCTTCTGGTCTAGAAACTAGAGTCCATGTTTTATTTTTCTCAATTTGTTCAATCTCTTCTTCCATGGCTTTACTCTAGTCCACATCTTCTAAGACATCTTTACTATTTTGGATTCTTTCATACTTAGCAAGCATGTATAATTTCTCAACTTGTTCCTAGTCATTGGTCCAACATCTAGCTTATTTTTGTATACCCACTTGGTACCAATCACATTTTTTTCTTCTAGTCTAGAAACTAGAGTCCATGTTTTATTTTTCTCAATTTGTTTTGTATAATCTTTCTTTTTTCCTTGTGACTTTACCATTTTCATCTAGCTTATTTTTGTATACCCACTTGGTACCAATCATATTTTTGTCTTCTGGTCTAGAAACTAGAGTCCATGTTTTATTTTTCTCAATTTGTTCAATCTCTTCTTCCATGGCTTTACTCTAGTCCACATCTTCTAAGACATCTTTACTATTTTGGATTCTTTCATACTTAGCAAGCATGTATAATTTCTCAACTTGTTCCTAGTCATTGGTCCAACATCTAGCTTATTTTTGTATACCCACTTGGTACCAATCACATTTTTTTCTTCTAGTCTAGAAACTAGAGTCCATGTTTTATTTTTCTCAATTTGTTTTGTATAATCTTTCTTTTTTCCTTGTGACTTTACCATTTTCATCTAGCTTATTTTTGTATACCCACTTGGTACCAATCATATTTTTGTCTTCTGGTCTAGAAACTAGAGTCCATGTTTTATTTTTCTCAATTTGTTCAATCTCTTCTTCCATGGCTTTACTCTAGTCCACATCTTCTAAGACATCTTTACTATTTTGGATTCTTTCATACTTAGCAAGCATGTATAATTTCTCAACTTGTTCCTAGTCATTGGTCCAACATCTTTATCTCCAATGATTTGTGTAGTAGGATGATGTCTCTTGACATATTTAGATAATCTTGGTTTAGCTCTAGTTTATTAATTTTGTCTCTCAACTTCACAGTTACTATATACATCTCTGTCAGGTATTTCAACATCTCTCTTATGTACACTAATCTCAAAATCAGAATGTGCCTCAACTTTATTCTATTACTCAACATCTAAATGCTAACTCAGCAGTCACTGAAACTTGTTGTTGCTTTGTAGCTTTATTTTAAGCACCTTCTTCAACAAGCATACCTTCACAAAAGTATACAAATAATTTGTATTCTTCTATTTCTTTCATAGTATCAACCTCATATACTTATGTATATTCATCAAACTTCACATTGCACTTTCCACAACTTTTTTAGTGTTAGTATTTAAACACTTATAAGCTTTACTTCTTGTGGAATAACCTAGGAATATATCTTCTTCAATTTTTTCATCTAGTTTACCATTCCTAAAATATTTGAGAATAAAGAATTTTCTTCCAAATACCTTAAAATATTTTACATTGGGTGAGTGTCCATACCATAGTTCAAAAGTTTTTGACTAAGTACCTTTCTTGACGTGTACATTATTCAAGGTATAAACAACTATACTTACAACTTCTCTCCATTATTTCAAAGCAACATTATTCTCCATCATGAGTGTCCTAACACAGTCCATTATAGATTTGTTCCTCCTTTTAGAAATTCCATTTTGTAGAGGGGTTCTAGGAGTAGATGTTTTTCTTTTGATACCTCTATCATTATAGAATATCTCAAAATCATTTGATGTAAATTCTCCCCCTCTATTAGATCTCAAATATTTTAGAGTTTTACCTATTTCTTCTCAACTCTCTTAAGTACTAGTTAAACATTTGGAAAGAATCATATTTCTATTTTAGGAACATAACTATCATCATTCTAGAATAATCATCAAAAAGTAGTACAATGTACTTATCTCCTTTGTATCTTTGCACTTCAATTGGTCCACACAAGTCAGTATGAACAATCTCCAGTATTCCTTTAGAGGTACGAGTCTTACTCTTAAAACTTGACTTTGTCATTTTTCCTAACTTACATTATTCACACATTATGTTATCAAGCTTCTTCAACTTAGGAAAACCTCTAACTTTTCTCATATTATTGATATTGACCAAGTTATCAAAATGAATATGAGATAACCTCTTGTGCCATACTGACACATCATCAAGTTTTACAATTTGATGAGTAGCATCCTTTACATTGACATAGAATAGATTACTTCTAGTTTTTTCACCCTTTCCAATCAGTTTTCCATCAATATCATATATCTTACCAATCTTGTTTTCAAACTTAACCTTACATCCTAAATTATTCAATTGTGAAACACTCAACAGATTATAGTTAAGTCCTTCACCATAGTAAGCATTGTTGCATAAAATATTTTTTGTGAGTTTGATAGAACCTTTTTCTTTTATCAAGCATGGTGAATCATTACCAAATCTTACACTATTTCCATCATAACAATTCAAGGCAATGAACTTACTTTTATCTCTAGTCATGTGATGTAAACATCTACTGTCAATGATCCATCTACCATTCTTGTTCACACAAGAAACAAGGGAAGTTGTATCATCTTCATCAAATTCATCCTTTATTGAAACATACACCCCTTCATCATCATGTTCACTAGATTCATATTTTGTTTCCTCTTCAGCAATGTAGCAAGACTTCTTGCCTTTGTCTTTGTAATCCTTACTATCTTCATCTCTTCTACTTTTTTACTTGTCACCACCTCTGTAGTTCTTCTTCTTTGGACATCTAGTAGAAATATGACCAACCTCATTCTAATTAAAAAAAATGATAGGAAATTTACCTTTAAACTTTCCTTTACCTCTGTGAAATCTCCTTGCTAGTAGTGCTTCAAGTTGATCTACATCCTCTTCATCTATATCACTATCACTAGACACATATTTTGTCTTTTTCTTCTTCTTCTTCTCATCAGGTTCCTTCAATGACAACTTAGCTTTGAAATAAGATTCAATATTTTTAATTTTGTAATTATCAAAGTTAGATAGCTCAAAAGTAGTGAGCCTACCTACCAGACCCTCAAGAGATAGATTATTCCCTAGTATACATCTCGGTTCTTGTATTACAGAAACTCTAATAGCATATATAGGCAACTGTGTTCAAGTAAAAATTTTCTTAGTATAATATCATCTTCTATTGTGCTAGTAGCTCCTCTTATTACATTAACAACATCTTTTATCCTTGATCAATATTGAGCAATATTTTCACCTTCTTGCATTCTCATATCATCAAACTTACCTCTAAGACTTTCAACTTTGGCTCTTAGAACATTTGTGTCTCCTCCATAGATGGTGTGTAGAGAATCCCACATTTTCTTTGCACTATCAATACTTTTGATATCATCAAATTCAACATAGCTAAGGTCAAACACAATCTCCAACATTTCCTAGTTGTGTCCTTTCTTCTTTTTCATGTCCTCAGTAGTTAGGGCTCCAGTAGGATCAACATACTTAGTAGTAATGGTAGATTGTACATGATCTCTAAGTCCTCCAAGGTGAAGTGTCATCAAAATTTTCCATCCAAGAAAGTTATCTCTACTAAGCTTGGGTATATCTCTTTATGACATCTTGCTCTTTGTGCTTCTAGTACCTTCAAACTAGTTCTCTCAAGAAACTAAGCTTTGATACCAATTGTTGGAATTCTTTAGAATAACTAAAAAGGGGGATGAATCTGTTATCTAAGGTCTAGATGTATAAATAAAACTTTTCATAGCTTAGTGAACCCATCAAAAATTTATCATCATGCATGCATCCATAAGATTATGCAATCACTTAAAACTTGTAGGTTACTGTCAAATCAATTTGTAGAAATGTAAACATGAAACATAATAGATTTGACAACACACTTGACACAATGATTTACGTGGAAATCCAATTTGGGGAAAACCACCAGTAACATGCTACTCTTTTTCACTCTTCTAAAGTGATGCCCTATGAAAGGCCAACCTTGTTAAAGGTTACGATACACACTGTTAAATGTGACCTTGTTAAAGGATTTCAATCACCCTGTTAGGAGTGAGCCTTATTAGAGCACTTTAGACCATTCACTTGGAATGTCAACCGGTTAAAGGATTTAAAAATTACTATTAGGTTAACCTTAATCCAAAGGATTTACCCTAGCCTAATACAATTATTAGAGAGTAATAGTAAGGCTTGATCTGATAACAACTTACAACTCCATTTGTAGATTATAGATCTCTATTTAGTCCTCCATTCTACTTGAATTTCACACGTTTCAACTCTGACCATTCACCCTTCAAGAATCCATACTCTTAATCCTTCTTGCTTAACTTGCCAATGTAGACTCTTCACTAAGGTCACTTGATGAAGCAAAAACCTAGACTCCTTGTCTTCCTTAGATTCTTGCACATGATAACCCTTGCTTTTGACTAGCCATCCCTATAAATAGAGAGTTAAGATCTTTTGTCATTCATTCTCCATTTTTCAATTTAGGGTTAGGAAAGATTAGGTAGGATTCAATGAATCTACCCCATATTTCATATCACTTCTAGAAACTTCTTCAATCTTCTTTGAATTCACCTCAAAATGGTTTACCATGAATTTTGTGCCACTAGCTCATCATTCGTATCTTCCACCTGGTTGACACAATCCAAGAAAACAAACTTGTTGGCTTAGATCCATAATATTCACTATCTTTCTAATAATGATGACACTTGACACTAACTATCTTCTAATGCTTGGCACACACTACATTGCTCAGCATCCTCTAAAAAATCACTCAACATGAACTAAAGTTTATTAGTGCTCGTCACCAACTAACGTTTACTTGGCATCCATTATTTTTCTTGAAATCCACTAAAATGAACTTTTACTTGGCTCCAATTGATTTTCTACTCAGCTTGTGCTAGCTTTACTTGCCACCTATTATCCATTCGGTCAAGCTTGGTAGACAAACTTTGTTTAACTTGTTCTTCTGAACTTGTTTAGTGTGACCAACCTTTGCAACCTTAAGTAGATTATTAATGCACTATGATATCACTATCATAGCTAATTCTTGTACTCCTTTTCAAATCATATCTCAACCTTTCCTCTAGGAGCTATTGTTACATCTTTTGATCAAATCTTCTTAAATCATATAAGAAGTTGTCTTACTAGCAAATAACAAGTTTGACATTAGTGAAAAAACAATGATTGAAACACCTTTTATCAAACTTGTATCAATCTAGTTTCAAAAATCTCCTTCTTCAATACTAATCAAAGAAGAAATGTACTTGTATATCAATTATGTAATAACTTTGGACACACAGCAAGATTATGTAGAATGGATAGAATGAACTTCAATTAGAATCCTAAATATAGAAGGAACACTAATAAGAATGACAAAAGGAATGATAACAACAATGATAATAGTTAGAAAGAAGTAGTAAAAGAGCATGTTAATGAATTTAAAGAAGTATTTGTGAAAGCTAAGGATCTATAACATTCTTACATAGTTTTGGAAGAACAATATTTTGATGCACTTGATGGAAAATTGAAGTGATAAGTTATCTATAAATAATCTTATTTGATTTAAGCATTTTCAATAGAGGTAGAGAATCAATTAATTAGAATTGACATTGGAAAGATAATTAGAAGTTGTACATTTAATAGAAGAAAAAAGACATAGAGAGGAAGCTATGGTCAAGTGCGCAAGCATTTGTGTGATCATAGTAAGCCTTATAGAAGAAAGCAAGATTACTGATAATCAGTGATAACTTTTTGAAGAAAAAGTAGATGCACATTTAATGCAGACTTAAATTTGAAATGATTCAAGGATTATGAGCAAGATTGCAAGTACCATTTGATTGTGCAAAGGGTTTGGAGAAATTAGTGAAAGATTTAACAACGAATTCAAGTGCCAAGAAAGATGTTTGAAGTGCAAAGCTGCAAAATCCCTAAACATGACATTAAAGGTATTTTATGAAGCTTTTGTTGGAATTTACAATATAATCTATAAGCAACATGGTATGTCACTCAGTATGTGATGTAAGTGATAGACCTAGACACAAGTTCAAGAAACACCCATTTGTTTCTCTCATAGATGATCCATTAAGAGCCTTTTCTCAAATCATGCAAAATGTACTCCATGTAGAGGAAATTAGAAGCTACATTCACTATAAATTTTAGAACATTGGAGATGAGGACATCCATAAGGATTTAGGAGTTATGTGTAATGGTGACTTAACCCTAAAGTTTAAATACACATACTTGAATGAGTTGAATATGATTAAATATATGTTCTATACAGAATTAGACAATCATGAATGAACCAAAATTACTCTAAGTAGAGTCCATGAAGAGATATTTTTGGTAGGTGATGTGCCAATCACAATTGATAATGACTTAATTCATAAGGTCACAGGGCTGATTAATGAAGGTTGTAATCTAGCGAATGACAGCAATGTAAGAAAGACAATTGAGACAAACCTATATACTAAGTTTGATGGAAGTTGACATAATTTAGGACAAAGGAATCAAAGTGTTGAGAAAAAGTATAAGATATAAGTTGAATCAAAATTCTAAAGTGAACTTTGTGCCAGAAGGATTCATGGTTTAATGGTAGTTGAGAAAATGAAAGTAAATATGTGTGAGCCTGTCATAATGTAGTTATTAGACAACATTACAAAATTGAAGAAGGCTAAGAATATAGTTTTTAGATTTGAGGTGAATGCACAAAGTTGGGTTACAATTCTGTAGAAGTCAAATCCATGGAATGGACCTCTTTCAAAATAAGTACCCAATTTTAAAAATTGTGTACCCGATCCATATTCAAAAATTGGGTACTCAATTTGTGAATATAAATCAGATACCTGAAGCATGATTTACAAATTGGGTAACCAATTTTTAAAAACTATAAAAATCACTTTTTATGGGGTTTTCATCCATTTATACTAGCATCAGAAATAAGAGCCCAATATAAGTATTGAAATGAGAGCCTATTTTTGAATTTGTACTGACCCCTTGCTACTATTTTTTAGTGTACCAGGTATTTTACTTTGTTTTCTAGTATTCTATTTCATTGTTTTTAGTTTTATGCTTTATAATTCTATCAATTTATTAAAAAAAATTCCACGTTTAATATTATTTAATATGTAAAATTGTAAGTTTCCATTGTTAATAGTTTTCTATTTAGATTATTGCATCTATTATTTAAATAGTTTTGTATAGATATTCATTTTAATTTTTGTTTTGTAGACATTCATTTAAAAATTATTATTTTAGATGTTTCAATATTTTTAATAAAAAAAATTAGTGATGAATGATTATATAGATGTAAATTAGATTATTTGAGCATGTAATTACATTGATGTTTTAGATTTATTTCAAGAAAATAGTAATTAATTGTAAATTAGTTTGTAAAACATATAACAAAAAAAGTGAAACTTTAACTATATTCCTAAGTCTTACCTCAAACTAACCATAAATAGTTTAATCTAAACCCTAAATATAAAACTAAGTATTATTGTGGTCCCTTACCTTAAAACCACAATTTTAACTCTAAATCCCAGATTCATGTAACTCTAATCATAAGCCCACCTCTTTAATCCTAACATTAACTAAAACTCTAATCCTAAACAATCATGTAACCAAATCCTTAATACAACCTTAGCCCTAATTATGACATTTAAACATAGACTCTCTTAAATTCTATTTGTGATTTTCAATAAGTAATGTTCCCTTCCATGTATTTTTAAATCCCATACTTCAAATTATGTGTCATCATATCCATTTAACATTTCATTATTTAGTTAGATAAATTTTACAACAAGATTTTCAATAATTTAATGACCATATCTTTTTTTTATAAAACTACACACTAACCCTAAACATAGTATTAACCTTGATATAAAATATCCCTCTCACCATAATTCTGAGCCTAACCCTAACACTAATTTATTTATTTTAACCATTATATAATTAAAAATGAGAGACCTAACCCTAATCATTAATTTAGAACCCTAATCCAAGTATCCTAACCCATTTCTTAAATGATAAACTTAATCCCAAATGTTAAACCTTAATTCTAATTGTAACTTCAAAATTTTAAACTTAACACTTGATCCCTAGCTAGATAACCATAACAGTAACCATTAATAGAAAGAAATCTAAATCCTAACCATAATTGAAAATCACAATCCTTAAACCTAGCACGTGATCCTAAAATGTAAACCCTAATCCTAATCCTAATTTTTAAACACTAAATCTAAGTGCTAAACTATAATCTTAAATTATCATCTATCAATCCTAAATCTAAATCTAAACCATAATTATAATTTGTAATACTTAATCTTAAATGATAAGTCTTGAAATAGTAGGCTTCGTAATCATAAATCTTATATTTTGTGTCCTAATTACTCTACCCTAATTCTAAATGGATAACCTTAAATCCTAACCCAAACCACAATCTTATTTATGTTAAATTCTAATTATTTTAATATTAAATTTTAATCGTAAATGCTTTAAAGCATAATCCTAAATATTGAAATATAAATGTTAAAAACTCATATTAAATTTCCTAGAAAATGCATACCATAATACTAATCATATTTCTAATTTAATGATGTAAATCCATACCATAATCTTTACCCTAGCCCTAATTCTAAATGTGAAACCATCATTATAAATGGTAGACCCTAATTGCTCAATAATTGCCCTAAATGCTAAAATCTAAATTACTAAACACTAAATTATCCCAATCTTAACCATAATTAAAAATCTTAATCCTTAAAGCTAGCATGTGATCCTAAAATGTAAATCCTAATTTTAAACACTTATTCTAAGTGCTAAACTATAATATTATATTATCATCCATATATCCTAAATCTTAACCTAAACCATATTTCTAAATTCTAATGCCTAATCTTAAATGATAAGCCTTGAAATAGTAGTTGTAATTGTAAATCTTATATTTTATGCCCCAAACATAATGTTAATTACTCTACCCTAATTCTAAATGGATAACCTAAATCCTAACCTAAATGACAATCTTATTTATGTTAAATCCTAATTGTTTTAGTAGTGAATCTTAATCATAAATGCTAAAGCATAATCTGAACTATTTAAATACAAATGTTAAACACTCATATTAAATTTCCTAGAAAACACATACCATTATCCTAATCATATTTCTAATTTAATGGTGTAAACCCATACCATAATCTTTACCTTGGCCCCAATTCTAAATTCCAAACCATGATTAGAAATAGTAGACCCTAATTGCTCAATAATTGCCCTAAATGCTAAAATCTAAATTACTATACATTAAATTATCTCAATCTTAACCATAATTTAAAATCATAATCCTTAAACCTAGCATGTGATCCTAAAATGTAAACCATTATATAATTAAAAATGAGAAACCTAACCCTAATCATTAATTCAAAACCCCAATACAAGTATCCTAACCCATTTCTTAAATGATAAAATTAATCCTTTTAAACCCTAAATTCTAATTGTAACTTCAAATCTTAAACCTAAGACTTGATCCCTAGCCAGGTAACCATAACAGTAGTCCATAATGGAAAGTAATCTTAATCCTAAACATAATTTAAAATCACAATCCTTGAACCTAGCACATGATCCTAAAATGTAAACCCTAATTCTAATCTTAATTTTTAAACACTAATTCTAAGTGCTAAACTATAGTATTAAATTATCATCCATCAATCCTAAATCTAAACCTAAATGATAATTCTAAATTCTAATGCCTAATATTAAATAATAAGCCTTAAAATAATATAATTCACATTTAAGTTGATTTCTTAATAGTTATTTGGAGTATTATTTTATGATTAGGCTTAAATTTGGTATATAATGTTCAATTTGCCTTAACATTAAATTTTACTTAAGTGTTTATCTTTATTTATATAATTGATACATGGTTTTAAAGATGTACATTTAAATTATTTGATATTTGATATTTAATTTATTAAATAGTAATTTTATATTTTTTTAATGTTCTCTAAACATTTATGCAAATTATATTTGATGGATGCACCCCCATCCCCACCCCCTCCCCCTCTCCCACCCCCTCCATCTCCATCTCCATCTCCACCCCCACCCCCACCTCCATGACCATGTAGTCCTCCTCTACCACTTATTGATGAGGATCTAAGGGAGAGCATGAGGTGCAGCCTTCACAATCTCACGATCTCATGTGCAATATTCATACCATTAGGCACAAGCACACCCCCCTCTCACCTACTTCACCTTACATATAGTATGCAATGTATTTTACACTCTATTGAGTATTTGGATGGTGACATTAATAGATTTAGATTGTGGAGGTAAAACATGCATGGATTTTATTCCAATGACCTATCATGTATAGAGGTCCATTAGCTCAAATTAAATAAAGGACATTTAAAAAGATATTTTGTAAACCCTAAGATGAATCTTGAGACTAGCGAGAAGAAGCCTCACATTTCTATTAGATGGTGTACGTATCCATGTTTATCAACACACATTGGGGAGAAATGGTGGATGGTATTTGACCATCCACCACACGTAAATCATGAGCTGCCCAACTATTTTCTTAAGAAGCTTTGGGTTGAGTTTGAATTGGGTTTGAAACCCAATTATTTTGATATTAGATCATTTCAAGGGGTTGGTAAAGGGATGCCTTAGGATAGGCCTTGGGAAAAGTTGAGCAATAATATGAGAAATTGCATATGTCCTTAGCCTCTTGTACCTCTTCTTGCACTAGTTGTCCCAATGCCTCATCATCATCTAGTAGTGTCATCTGCTCTTACTTCATTGAGTTCCCTTTTGGGTAATTTAGTAGAGTAGTGGATGCAGGTGACAAATATTCATCCACTTGGAGACATTTGTACTAGTTTTGAAGGTATATGCAAAGGCCCATAGAGTGATGTCAATGTGGCACATGATGGCCATGATGCTAAGGGAATTAATTTTGATGATGACACATACACTACTTATGGTGATGGTAGTGATGATATTGATATGTCATCATTTGTTGACCTTCTACATGGAGAGGGATACAATCAAAAGGAACTGGTAAAATTTTAATTAAAATTTATTAAGTACATAATTATTTACATTCTACATATATTTTTAATTTTATTAACCATGTTAATGTATGTTGATTTTTAAATAATAGAGGATGGATGATATTGTTCCTCCTAGGAGGCAATATAGTCTTTTTTTGAGACCTACAAATGTTGGCATCCCTCATACTATATGCACTTTGAACTACACTATAAATAATGTACATTCAAACTCAAATTTAATAACAAGTTCTCATATCTTCTTTTTATCTAATTTTGTAGGGATTGTCATCTATTACACAATTTGATGTTTGTATAGGTCCTGATCCATTGACTATTGAGGCAAAACTTCAAATACCAACAGTATGAACTTTTGAAGACAAATAATTTTTACTATTTTTATGTGTACATTGTTATTAACTTATCTTCAACTTTGATTCATTTATAATTTAATGTATTTTGGTTTTACGAATAGGAGATGGATCGTACTTAACCATATAGGCCGCAATATACTTTAATTTTGATCCATCTTTAGACCATTTGAGACATGGTGATGATCATCATGGTAGCATATCTTTAAACACATCTGTGACATTGGCTACTACTCAAGTATGACATATATGTTTTTACTTCAAAAAAATGTAGTATGAATTATGTAGTTTTTAATTTATGTACTTTGTAATTCATGTATATAAAATTTTGACTCGAGATTTATGTATCCATAATTTTAGGACAATGTTGCCATCAGTGTTGCTAAGACTATGAGATTAAGTTAGATGGAGGTACAAAAATCATCCTTTGAGGTTAGTATTGTGATTTATATACATACATAGTTTACTATGATATTTATTAAAATTAAAAAATTTATGTATTGTAAATTACAAGACCTCACCACTACCACATTTGGTAACTTTCACAGTGCACCTCCTCCTATTATAGAGGGACACCCATCTCATGTGGTATTGTTTTTATTATATACTAAATATTTAATTTATTTGCAAGCTATGTTTTGAAACCCATTTCAATTAAGCATGTACATATTGTCTTCTCAAGATGTGAGAGATGATGCCCCATAGGGTGTCCCACATGATGAGACACGTCATTTTACATAGGATGATCCATCTAAGTCCTCTTTGTGTGGAGTAAAGAGGATTGCAGATTGGATAGATTAAGTCTTTTGGCACCTTTAGATTGTGTTTTTATGACACATATTGGGGTAAGTGCACCAATTTGTGGTGCCAAAATGGGGGTATAAGTGGACTCCTTTTTCCTGAAATCTGCAAATTTTGAACTTCAACAAGAATTTGAAGATAGTTACACTCAAAAATTTAAGATATGACAAAAAAAAAGTCGTAGTCCTTTGAATCTAGTTTCTAAACTATTTTTTTTCAAAATGATTTAGTTTTAGGTCCTCAAAAAATAGGGCCACAAAAAGTGGTATTGTTTATTCCAAAAAAACATAGCATAGTACAAAGTGTGGCCCCCCTAAAATTTTAACTTTTTTTTTGAAATTCTTTAATCACTCTAGTCAAAAGTTACTTAACAATATGTAGTTTATCCTAGATTTTTTGGGTAATTTAATAATGTGTATTTTTTTTTTAATGAATTTTTTAACTAGACATATCCCAAAAATGTGAAATATCTATGTGCTCCCTCTAGAAATAATCGAAAACTAATCTAAAATCAAGACCTTTTTTTTTCAAAGTGTGTAGAATGGAGTCTAGTTTCTAAAAAACTAAGTTGTTACAAAATTCGATGAATGATCTAAAATCTATAGCCCAATTAGTACATGGTGGTTGTTGACAAAAAAATGAACATACATTCAAAAGAAATTATAGATGAAGGGTTTGAAATAGTTCAAATTAAAAATAAATCATATGGTTAGATAGCTAACACAAAGACCTATAATACTATGTAACTTGATCTTATTGATACCCAACCACGAGGAATCTTGAAAGGGAGCACACAAGAAAAAGAAATCATTTTTGGTATGTTTGTTGGAAAACACGTCTCAGACCTATTTATAAACTCCAAACCTGTGGGTTGGATCTCCAAGGCAAAACCAAGCCTTAGGCTTAGGTTCAATGCAAATCTTTCAATAACACGTGTGCCCTATAGAGTGCACATGCTATAGCATGCACGTGCTACTTAACTTTGCGTTCCCAGTAGCGTGTGCTTGCTATAGTGCATATGCACTATAGGGTGCACACACTATCAATAGCTAAATTAAAAAACAAAACTAGGTGGGGGGGGGCAAGGGAATAGCTATGTGTGTGTGTGTGTGTGTGTGTGAAAGATAGAGAGAAAGTAGGGGATGGGAGAGGGGAGAGAGTACAAGATGGGAGAGAGAAAGTGAGAAGGAGTAAAGGTGGAAAAGAGAGTATAGCATGGGAGAGAGAGGACGTGTGAGAGAGTAGGGGTGGAAGAGAGAGTATAGGATGTGAGAGAGAGTAGGGGTGGTAGAGAGAGTACAAGATGTGAGAGAGAGTAGGCATGGCAAAGAGAGAGTGCAGGATAGGGGAGAGAGTAGGGGTGGGAAAGAGAGTAGGTGTGAGAGAGAGTAGGGGTGGCTAAGAGAGAATGCAGGATGGGGGAGAGAGATTGATAGTAGGGGATGGGAGAGAGAGGAAGTGTGAGAGAGAGTATAGGTTGGGAGAGAGAGATTGAGAGTAGGGGATGGGGGAGAGAGAGAGTAGGCAGTGGGAGATGGAGTGGGAAAGGAAGAGTGAGAGAGAGGAGAATGGGAGTGCATGTGTGTGAAAGAGAGAGGGTATGGAATGGGAGAGGGGGAAGATAGAGTAGCTTGAGAGAGAGTAGGGGATGGAAGAGAGAGTAGGTGATGGGAGAGGGAGTGGGAGAGGGAGAGAGAGGGGGGGTAGAAATGTGTGTAAGAGAGAAAGAGAGAGAGAGTAGGGGATAGGAGAGAGTGTGAAAATGTAAGAGAGAGTAGGGGGTAGCAAAGAGAGAGAGTAGAGAGGGGGAGAGAGAGAGTGAGAGTGAGAGTGAGAGTGAGTAGGTGGTGGGAGAGGGAGTGGGAGAGGGAGAGAAAGTGAGAGAAAAAGTAGGGGATGGGAGAGGAGAGAGGGGGGATGGGTGTGTGTGTGTGTGTGTGAAAGAGAGAGAGTAGGGAATGAGAGAGGGGAGAGAGAGATAGAGAGAGTAGGAAATGGCAGAGGGATGGGAGAGAGAGGGAGAGAGTGAGAGAGAGAGAGAGAGAGTAGGTGGTGGGAGAGGGAGTGGGAGAGAGAGAGAGAGAGATGGAACAGAAGTGTGTAAGAGAGATAGAGTAGGGGATGGGAGAGAGTAGGCAATGGGAGAGGGACAGCGAGAGAGAGGGGGGGAATGAGAATGTGTATTTATTTATAAGAGAGATAGAGTAGGGGATGGGAGAGAGTGTGAGAGTTTGAGAGAGAGTAGGAGGTGGCAGAGAGAGCTCATACGGGATGGGGGTGAGAGAGAGAGAGTAGGGGATGGGAGAGAGTGTGAGAGTGTGACAGAGAGTAGGTGGTGGCTAAGAGAGCTTGTATGGGATAGGAGAGAGAGAGAGAGAGAGAGAGAGAGAGAGAGAGAGAGAGAGAGAGAGAGAGAGAGATTACAAGATGGAAGAGCATGAGAGAGAGTAGGGGATTGGAGAGAGAGAGAGTTAGAGTAAGGGATGGGAGAGAGAGAGAGAGAGAGAGAGAGTAGAGAGGAAGAGAGAGATAGTAGGTGGTAGGAGAGGGAGAGAGATAAGGGGGATGGGAGTGTGTGTGATAGATGTAGAGAGTAAGGGATGGGAGAGAAGAAGAGTGGGGGGATAATAGTGTGTGTCTATGAAAGAGAGAGAGTAGGGGATGGGAGAGAGTGTGAGAGTAGGGGGTGGTAGAGAGAGTACGATGATGGGGGAGAGAAAGTAGGCAGTGGGAGAGGGAGTGGGAGTGTTTGTGTAAGAGAGACAGAGTAGGGGATGGGAGAGAGTGAGAGAGAGTAGAGGATGAGAGAGGAGAGAGAGAGTAGGGGATGGGGGGAGAAAGTAGGCAGTAGGAGAGGGGGGGATGGGAGTGTGTGTGTAAGAGAGACAGAGTAGGGGATGGGAGAGATTGTGAGAGTGAGTAGGTGGTGGTAGAGAGAGCTCGTACAAGATGGGAGAGAGAGAGAGAGTAGAGAGGGAGAGAGAGAGAGATAGTAGGTAGTAGGAGAGGGAGTGGGAGAGGGAGAGGGAGAGGGAGAGAGATAGGGGGGATGGGAGTGTGTGTGATAGATGTAGAGAGTAGGGGATGGGAGAGAAGAGAGTGGGGGGATAAGAGTGCGTGTGTCTATGAAAGAGAGAGAGTGTGAGAGTGTGAGAGAGAGTAGGGGGTGGCCGGGGAGAGAAAGTAAGTGGTGGGAGAGGGAGTGGGAGAGGGAAAGAGAGAGAGAGGAGGAATGGGAATGTGTGTAAGAGAGACAAAGTAGGGGATGAGAGAGAGTAGGGGATGGGAGAGGAGAGATAGAGTAGGGGATGGGGGAGAGAAAGTAGGTGGTGGGAGAGGGAGTGGGGAGAGGGAGAGAGAGAGGGGATGGGAGTGTGTGTGTAAGAGAGATAGAGTAGGGGATGGGAGAGAGTGTGAGAGTGAGTAGGTGGTGGGAGAGAGAGCTTGTACGGGGATGGGAGAGAGAGAGTTAGATTAGGGGATGGGAGAGTGTGAGAGAGAGTAGGGGATGGGAGAGAGAGAGAGTGAGAGTAAGGGATGGGAGAGAGAGAGAGAGAGAGTAGAGAGGGAGAGAGAGAGATAGTAGGCGGTAGGAGAGAGTGTGAGAGTGTGAGAGTAGGGGGTGGCAGAGAGAGAGAGTACACCGATGGGGGAGAGAAAGTAGGTGGTGGGAGAGGGTAAGAGAGAGGGGGGATGGGAGTGTGTGTGTAAGAGAGATAGAGTAGGGGATGGGAGAGAGTGTGAGAGAGTAGGGGATGGGAGAAGAGAGAGACATTAGGGGATGGGGGAGAGACAGTAGGTAGTGGGAGAGGGAGTGGGAGAGGGAGAGAGAGAGGGGGGGTATGGGAGTGTGTGTGTGTAACAGAGACAGAGTAGGGGATGGGAGAGAGTGTGAGAGTGAGTAGGTGGTGGCAAAGAGAGCTCGTATACGATGGGAGAGAGAGAGATATTAGAGAGGGAGAGAGAGAACTTGAGAGAGAGAGAGAGAGATAGTAGGCAGTAGGAGAGGGAGAGGGAGAGGGAGAGGGAGAGAGATTGGGGGGATGGGAGTGTGTGTGAAAAATGTAGAGAGTAGGGGATGGGAGAGAAGAGAGTGGGGGGATAAGAGTGCATGTGTCTATGAAAGAGATAGAGTAGGGGATGGGAGAGAGTGTGAGAGTGTGAGAGAGAGTACAACGATGGGGGAGAGAAAGTAGATAGTGGGAGAGGGAGTGGGAGAGGGAGAGAGAGAGGGGGAATGGGAATGTGTGTAAGAGAGACAAAGTAGGGGATGGGAGAGGAGAGAGAGAGTAGGGGATGGGGGAGAGAAAGTAGGTAGTGAGAGAGGGAGTGGGAAAGGGAGAGAGAAGGGGGATGGGAGTGTGTGTGTAAGAGAGATAGAGTAGGGGATGGGAGAGAGTGTGAGTGAGTAGGTGGTGGTAGAGAGAGCTCATACAGGGATGGGAGAGAGAGAGTGAGATTAGGGGATGGGAGAGTGTGAGAGAGACTAGGGGATTAGAGAGAGAGAGTGAGAGTAAGGGATGGGAGAGAGAGAGAAAGTAGAGAGGGAGAGAGAGAGATAGTAGGCAGTAGGAGAGAGTGTGAGAGTAGGGGGTGGTAGAGAGAGAGTACGATGATGGGGGAGAGAAAGTAGGTGGTGGGAGAGAGTAAGTGAGGGGGGATGGGAGTGTATGTGTAAGAGAGATAGAGTAGGGAATGTGAGAGAGTGTGAGAGTTTGAGAGAGTAGGGGATGGGAGAGGAGAGAGAGTAGGGGATGGGGGAGAGAAAGCAGGTAGTAGGAGAGGGAGTGGGAGAGGGGGAGAGAGAGGGGGGATGGGAGTGTGTGTATAAGAGAGACAACATAGGGGATGGGAGAGAGTGTGAGAGTGAGTAGTTGGTGGCAAAGAGAGCTCATATGGGGATGGGATAGAGAGAGAGTGAGATTAGGGGATGGGAGAGTGTGAGAGAGAGTAGGGGATGGGAGAGAGAGTGAGAGTAAGGGATGGGGGAGAGAGAGAGACTGAGAGAGTAGAGAGGGAGAGAGAGAGATAGTAGGTGGTAGGAGAGAATGTGAGAGTGTGAGAGTAGGGGGTGGCAGAGAGAGTATGATGATGGGGGAGAGAAAGTAGGTGGTGGGAGAGGGAAAGAGAGAGGGGGGATGGGAGAGAGAGTGTGAAAGAGTAGGGGATGGGGGAGAGAAAGTAGGCAATGGGAGAGGGAGAGAGAGGGGGGATGGGAGTGTGTGTGTAAGAGAGACAGAGTAGGGGATGAGAGAGAGTGTGAGAGTGAGTATGTGGTGGCAGAGAGAGCTCGTACAGGATGGGAGAGAGAGAGAGAGAGTAGAGAGGGAAAGAGAGAACTTGAGAGAGAGAGATAGTAGGCAATAGGAGAGGGAGAGGGAGAGAGAGTAGGAAGAGAGAGAGAGTAGGGGATGGGAGAGAGTAGGGAGGATGAGGAGTGATGTGTTTTCACATAGGGCATACATGCTTTATAGTGCGTACACACTATAGTGCATACACACTATGTGAAATCACCTTAAAATAGTCAAAAAGCAACTTGGGGGCCCATTTCATCCATTTTCTACTTTTGGTCTATTATGCACTCTGTTATTCCGACAAAAATCATGGGTTTCAACACAGCAAACACTATTTCAACACTTTTGGAAGCTAGCAAACACCAAATTCAATCATTGGATATGTGATTTGAAGACTTTTTGAATATTCCTTGCATAGAAAATGTTAGCGCAATCTATTTTAAATATTGTTTGTTGATATATAGATACAAATTTGATTATAATTTGACATGTTGTTTAATATATAGTGAATTCATTGAACTTTGTATGTTTGAATGAAATCTTATTTCGAAATGGTTAGAAATTTGACAAGTCGTTTGATATATGTTGTGTATTCATTCAAATAATTATAATTTTTATATGTATTTGAATAATTTGTAATTTACACATTTTAAGTAATTCATATGTTTGAATAATTTGACATGTAGAAATTATCATCATGCCAAGGAAGAAACCAAAAACTCAAACAAATGAAGATAGCGAGAGAGATTTGGCAATTAAAAGAGATAAAATGAAATTACTATGTGAGCAAAGAAAATTGCAAAGCAATAATCAAGAATTGACTTTTGAAGAGAATCAAGAACCATCGGTACAAAGAAACAAAGAGGAAGAATTGGAAAGACAAAGAGAACAAATGAGACTATTACGCTCAAGAAGACAATTGAATTGTGAAGCTACATCATCTTCCAATGTTGGAGTCATATCGTCCACCACACCATCTTCCAATGTTGAATTCATATCATCCTCTCATGTTGAAGAGACACCGATTTGTAGATCTGATGATATATACACTCCATCATGTCATGTTGAAGGCACAACATCAACACATCAAGTAGGTGATATTCCATCTTTTGCATCTTATTGTCAAGGCACATCATCTTCGGTTCAAGGTACGCAATACACCTGACCTTATGTTGATGTTCAAAATATTAAGGGAATGAAAAAAATTATAACACCTTCTAGAATTCATTTTAGAAGACCAAAATATTTGATTGATATTGATACTAACATTTTGAAATCAATGCTTGACAAGATTAGCTAGCATACTTGTCAAAGAAAAGTTAATCGTATGTGGAGATTATTTTTTGAAGAATTAAATATTACAGGTCAATGCCAATTATTTGTTGAAATGATGAGGAATTTGAAATTTAGGCCTATCATGAAGATTCTTGGGCTAAGAACGATGGATGATTCAAATGAAAAAAATATTGTAAAGAATCTAATGAGTGCTTATGACAAAGTGGGTTCTAAATCATGCACCAAAGATAGTAATATCACAAGATGAGTACTTACATCGACAATAGTAAGTAGCCAAATGAAGAAAGCTCAACTCGTGAGAAAGACAAGCAAAACATTAAATATTGGTACAGGTACTCTAAGGAGAGCCATGCTAAGGCGTGAGAGATTGGAAGATCCAACAAAAAATGAGTTATGGACATTTAGCAGTAGACTACTACAAAAGGATAAAAAAATTAGTGAAGCCTTGAAATCATTGATCGAAGATTTTTGAAAAAATAACACATGTGTTTCCCCTAATCAAAGAGATGTTGTAATAAGGAGGATTGGTAGCCAAAATCGCGAGCCACATGCGAAACATTTTTTGGACTCAACTTAGACACAATGTTTTGCAAAATTTATTGCTATGTATCCTCAAATTCGAATAAGTCAAAGATTTTTTGAGATGGGTAAACCTTTTTATGTGAAGATAAATCACACACACACAACTTCTTGTTGTAGGATACACATTGAATTTTCTAACCATTTTGATGTTTATAGGCATATATGTGTAGTTTTGCATTCTTAGTTTGTTTTGCAGGATTGTGACATAAATGAGCCACCAAAATCTTCAAAGGAATCTATATCCAACATTTTATGTGAAATAGAGGACGACGAACAATTTTACAAGACATCATGTTTGGATGGTGTGTGCTTATTTTGTGGTTCTTTGCAACTTTTATCAACTTGTCAATATATAGATAGTACACATGCAATTGGAAATGAAATAGTAGATTATAGAAAATTTAAGATAGTGAGATATGCTCTAAAAGATGTGAAACAAGGTAAAAGATGTGATTTCGTCATTGAAAAGATTCTAGTGTATGAGTTTATGAAGATTTTTCGTGAAAAGATTATTTATAAGTATGCAAGGCATACCTATAGAGCTCGATGGCTAGATTTGCAACTTAAGTTGTGCAAGGATATGTTTCCATTGGATACCATTGTTTTAGTTGTAGATTTTGTAGAGAACTACACACTACAACCACAAAATGAGGTGCAAGCAAAGTATTATACTTCTCAACAAGTTTCCATATTTGTTTACATAACATTCATGCATTCACCTACAAGTATAGAGGATGACAGGAAGATTTTGAGGGAGTACCATCTTTACATCAGCGATGATTGATCACATTCTATGGAGTTTGTACATGGTTGTTTTCAACTATTTTATGGAGATTTGGCTAACAAGGGCATAACATATCGTCAGAACATTAATTGGTCAGACAATTGTGCGTCTCAATTCAAGAATGCATGTATGTTCTATTGGTTGAGCAGGATGCACAGGTTGTGTAGAATTTAATATATGTGGAATTTCACAGAGGCTGGTCATGGTAAGGGAGAGCACAATGGTACAGGTGCATGCATTAAAAGAGTGTTGGCTCATGAAGAACTAAAGTACAAAGATGGAGCAATATTGACAAATGCAAAATCCATCGTCCAATGGTGTAAAGCTACAATGGTTCCAAGTAAGGAAGGTGAGTCTATGGTTCGTAGATTTTTTTGGTTGATAGATAATACTAACATTGTACCATATCAAGATTGTTGCACACTAACAGGATCTAGTGAGTTATACTCTTTTAGAAGCACTGATGTAGGTTCATGGAGTATCCACACACAAAAAATGGCATGCTATTGTTCATCATGTGTAGAGGAAAATTGGGATGACTGTGAGTCGACTGAATGGGTGGACAAATGGGATATATAGGTTTTGGACCCAATTGACACCTATCGTCCCCCACAAGCACTAGAAATGATAGAGATGGATTTTTCTATTGACTTTGACTGCTAGTTAGATCTAGTGCAACCTGGTAATATATATATTTATATATCTTTGTAATTTCAATATGTAACTTTATAACTTTTATCCAAGTATTTTCTGCATTAATGACCGCATTTTGTACATTTGTCACTACAGACCATGTTTTTGTTGTTATTGCACCTGAAGACAATGAAGAAGGGACATATTATTATTTGTGTCATTGTGTTGAAGCCAAAAAAAAATTGGATCACTCGGTTATAGATGGTGAAGGTTTAGAGTACCATTTCGGTGTGGTGGTTGTAACAAGCACATGGCTTAGACGATATTCTATGAAGAACACTAACTTGTGGTTATTCAAGGATTGGCAAACAGAGAGGAAGATTCTTCATTATTCAAACCTTGTTGTTGCATCAAATGTGCACTTGATAAAATATGGTGGAAAACCACATAATAAGATTCTTTGGAAATTTGTGAGTAAGACCATGAGGCAATACTTGAGACATTAAAATGTCGAGCAGATCCAGTTGGCTCATTAGATTGAATAGGGAGAGAGGGAGAGAGAGAAAGAGGATCAATTAGGTCCAAATACAATGTTACAACCTCTTCCCCTAGACTATTCACATGACTAAGGTGGACCATATTGTTATGATGTGTAAGTGATGAGATTTAGTTTTGATTTGTTTATAATCTAGATACATTATTTGAATTTATATTAGATTCTTTAATAGGACTCATTTTTAGATTACTTATTTGAATAAGTGAAAGTTTAGAATTTGTTGTTTAGAACAAAATTTAATGAAAGAACATGAATATTGTTAGAATGTGAATGTTTTGTGATGTAAAGTCATGATTGTGTGCATGTAACTAGAAACTTCAAATTGGCGAAAGCAAGGATACAATGGGAGAAGTTTTCAATACTCATCAAGCAAGGGTTATCATATAACTCAAAAAGAAAGAATTTCTATAGATGGATAATTCTTAATGACAAGCCAGATTCAATTTTTGTCATTCTCTAATTTTAGTGGATTAATCTTATCTTAGATTTTTTACTATGCTAATTCTTTATTTGCAAGTCACCAAAGAAGAGGGCTAATAAAGTTGACGCACAAGTGATAAAGGGTATTATGCCAAAATCATCTGTGAAATGGTATTATCAATTCACATCCTCAATATTTATTAGTGTTCTTTTTTTGAGTACCATTTTATGTTAATCATCTTATGCCTGTAATTGCAGAGGATCACAATAGTCAAAAAGTAAGAAGGAAAATAGGTCTTGACCTGATGATAATAGGGCAGTGATAGATATAGTTCTCTCTAAGGATTCGACAAAATGGATATCGATGGATTTGACAAGAATTAAAAGTATACAGACAATCAATTTAGTCATCCATAAAATGGTTCTTATATTAACAAAGTTTACTATATTTATTGATTTTGTTCTAGCATTTAATGTGATTTAAGTGATGCGGGAATATATTGGGTAGGTTCAGCATATGCTTTGAATGATTTATCCATGATCATCATGAGATGACCATCTCAAAAGTGTTTATTGAGCTCATTTTCCTAGCTACAAGACTAATTTACTCTTATTTTTCTTCCAAACCATGGTTGCTTGTAATAGATACCCAAGAATACTTGCAATCATTGCATTCCAATTTGTTGGACTTTGACTCATTATTATCATAAAGTTGGAATGTTGGAAAGGGTTAATACTTGATTATGTATATTCATCCCATGTGTGTTCCATGAAGTTAATACTATTGTAACATTTTAAGATTTAATTTTGTGAATTTTTTCCTCATTTTGTACATGATCAGTTTGTTCAAGTGACATATGATGAGGTTGTCTATACAATGTAATGATTGAGTTGAAGTGATTTATGAAGTAAAGGGCTATTTAATGTAGCTATTTAAATCATGCATATTTGATGGCCATTTCCCTCTATTTTGTAGTCATTTTTCACAACACTATTTCTAACATGGTTTTGTTCAAGTTCATGAATGATCACAATATCTGTGATTATACAACAAGTGTGTGTGTTTGATGTAAAGCCCTCCTATATTCCCCTAGGAACCACAACTCAACTCTGGGATTCTCTTGTATTCTTGGAATCTACCCAAGGAATTAGACTCTACTAGGGTTCAAGAGGAGGTCTTTGACTTGGTAACATATTCTTAAAACCATGTCTAAGAGGTTATAACCCAAATCTTCAGTTTGTCTTCTAAACACTCACATTGTTCACCATGCACCTAGTGTACCCTGTTGCCTCCAACATACCAAAACTCATCCTTGGCTTCATACCATGACCCCAACACCTTTGATAATATCAAAACATCCCATATAACATGTTACAACTCCTTTCACACTCTCAGCAACTCATCCCTTACACTTTCTCAATTTTGCCTCTTCTAGGCTTGTTCCAACTGGCCCTTGCTAGTCATGAATTTGTTGTTTTCTCCAAACTTTCCCACAGAACTTCCTAAACTATCAAAGGGCTCTCCTACCCTATGAAATCCCTATATTCTATTCAATGGCTCAATTACAACTTTTCCAACATTGAAATCCATGAAGACGTCATACAACATTATGACTTTTTTATGCTTTCAAATGCCATGATTGGTTCAAGGATTGCCCAATTGACTCTAGGAGATTCTCCATGACCTCTGTGATGACTTGGACCTCTAATGTGCCTCTGATAAGCATATGATTCTCTTTCATCATAGCCTAATGACTTGGACATCCAATGTTCTTAATTTCAAAATAGATACGACTTTTTCATTGTAACATGTAGGCACAAATCTCATAATTTTACTCATGTTCATCATCATCGCTTAATGGTGTAGGGGCACCAAGGTTATTCTATGAAGATATATTCATTGAAGACACCAAGGACTAAGGATCTAATGGAATTCTAATACAAGGAGACTCTACCTTGCAAGTGGACTCCACTTCACAAGCCCAACCCTCAAACTTAGGGTACTCAAAACAACTTGGATCAACACTTAGGAACTCCCTGCCACCAATAGGCCTACAAAGGAAAATACTTCTTAAATGGTTTCAACACTTGAATTTTTAGATGTAAATGGTTATTATAGACTCAAACCAACAAGAAAAATCTCAAACTTGAGGTTTCTCAACACTCAACAATCAAATTTTAAAACTGTTACCAGCACTTCCTACTAGGACAATTTCTAGTTTTAACGGTCATGCTCCCAAACCATAAAAAGGACCCCCTACTATTTGTGAATTTTTAAGCACTCTTCAACATCCCCTAAGATATTCCAAAAGATTAACCAACAACTCGGCTCCAGCATCATGTTATGCCCACTTTGTATCACAGTCCTAAATGGCCAATTTAGGCTGGGTTACAAGGAAACCATAAAAAAATGGGTACATAAACTTGGTTCAACCCCTTTGATCTCTGCTATATATCAAAATTTTCTTTCTACACCCTTCACTTGGGTCAGATTAATTAGTTTAGGAGCCTGATCCTTCTTTTTCCTTCAAATCTAGACCAGACATAAGATTATGTTCAGTCTAGGGCTTGCTAGTAAAAATAGATGCCATGCTCCTACAGCCATAAATCTCTTCCATCTCAAAGAACCCTCTCCTCACTTGTATTCCACAAAGAGACATTGAAATCCCACAATGGGTTTGCAAATTAGGATTCCATCTTGCTGAAACTCTCAAATTTGGAGTAAATCTGACCTACCTACACTAAAATTGATATAAATTTTTATGTATACAATATAAAGACCTTAAACATATTGAAATGGAATCCTAACTCAAGCCTCTATCTAACCATATAAGGCTTGTACCACCACCAATCCGTATAGGCTGTACATAATTGAAAAAATAGTAAAAAAGGCATAAAATCTGAGTTTTTTATTGACCAATGCTGTCCACTATCCATATAATGACCTTTTCCATGTGTGGGGATCAAACTATTTTCTTTGTTAGCTCCAAGTATCTGGGTAAACCCTATCCATAACCTCATTCTATCCCCTTCAGTGCTAGAACATTCTCGGGTATATCGAACCAGAATGTCCCTAAGGGTCACTAAATGCCATAGGAGTGTGATCTTTGATGGGGTATATCTTGGAACTTGTGTGAGGTATGGATGAAATTCTAGTTCCTATAAGACTGTGTTATAGAGACCTACAATAACCTCTCTCACTTTTTGGAGATCACACTCTGTTTTCATTTTACGATGCCATCTCGAGTGATGCTAAAACTTGCAGTATTGGCCAGTACAAAGTTGCCAACTGCCAAATATCTCTCACCTTTTGTCGTGGGATTGAACTATCTACTTCATTGGCTCTAGGTGGCTGGGTAAACCCTATTCCTAACCTCATTCTATCCGCTTCAGTGTTGGAACGTTCTCAGGTATGTTGAACCAGAATGTCCCTAAGGGTCACTAAATGCCATAGGGATGTGATCTTTGACGGGGCATATCTCAAAGCTCATGCGAGGTATGGATGCAATTCTAGTTCCTACAAGACCGTGTTGTAGAGACCTACAATAACCTCTCTCACTTTTTGGAGATCACACTGTGTTTTCATTTTATGATTCCATCTCGAGTGATGTTGAAACTTGCAGTGTTGGCTAGTACAAAGTTGTGAATTGCCAAATCTCTCTCACTTTTCATCATGGGATCGATCTGTCTACTTTGTTGGCTCCAGGTGGCTAGGTAAACCCTATCCCTAACCTCATTCTATCCCCTTCAGTGTTGGAACATTCTCAGGCACATCGAACCAGAATGTCCCTAAGGGTCACTAAATGCCATAGGGCTGCAATCTTTGATGGGGCATATCTCAGAGCTCGTACAAGGTATGGATGCAATTCCAATAGCTACAGGATGGTGTTGCAAAGAACTACAATAACCTCTCTCACTTTTTGGAGATCACACTCTATTTTCATTTTACCACACCATCTCGGGTGATGCTGAAACTTACAGTGTTGACTAGTACAAAGTTGCCAACTACCAAATCTCTCTCACCTTTCGTCGTGGGAATGAATTGTCTGCTCTGTTAGCTATGGGTGGTTGGGTAAACCCTATCCCTAACCTATTTCTATCCCCTTTAGTGCTAGA
Organism: Cupressus sempervirens; assembly: GCA_028749045.1. NCBI lineage: Eukaryota > Viridiplantae > Streptophyta > Pinopsida > Cupressales > Cupressaceae > Cupressus > Cupressus sempervirens. Next base: position 824,620,007 of record CM053785.1, read on the forward strand.
ATGTTCTTGGGCATGCCGAACTGGAATGTCCCTAAGGGTCACTAAATGCCATAGGGCTGTGATCTTTGATGGGGCATATCTCAAAGCTCGTGTGAGGTATATATGCAATTCTAATTCCTACAGGATGGTGTTGTAGAGACCTACAATAACCTCTCTCACTTTTAGGGAGATCACACTCTATTTTCATTTTACGACACCATCTCGGGTGATGCTAAAAAAGCTTTTGAGCCAAGAGTTTGATTGAGGAATTGTTAGAAGCATTCCAAAGCTCGTAATGCCCTTTATCAAGGTATACCCCACTAAACTAATTAAAAACACTCCATGTCCTTATTCATTATAGAGAGTGTGAGAGATAAAAGAGGTAGACAATGTGGAACCCACATATTGACCCAATCACTTGACTCGTACTAATCCCAACTACACTAAACACACTTGCGACAAAAGAAATACAACTCTCATGTCCAAATAGTCCATGTACTAACATATCAATTTCAAAAAGGATGTGTTTTGAAGAATTCTTCATTGTCTAACAATTCAACCTATCTCCTATTGTGCCAACTCAAACAACCAAAAGAATATGTACACTATTGATTCAAGACTCCCCCCTATAGTAACATTGTAGTACACCAATAAATAATAGAATGGGCATCAAGGAGTTTTGTACTTGAAATTGTTAATTTCTCCTTCACTACAACTCCCTATACACACACACCTACTCTATCATACTCTCATTTGACCTTGAAATTTTTATATATATGAGGTACGCCTCTATCTACATAAATTCTAAATAGCCAATAAAACATACAACCATTCTTGAATTGACATGTGCAATTATTTGACCAAATGAAATGTCTATCCATAGCAATATCATTTTCCTACACCCATTCAAAATAATTTTCAAATTAGTATTGGAAATACTCATGAGAGTGAGATCTATCATCGCTAATATAAAAATGGTATTATCTAATTATTGTGTGGTCTTCGTCTGTACTATCAAGAGAATGTGTGTGTGTGTGTGTGTGTGTGTGTATTATGTGCACAAAAATAGCAACATGGATAGAATGATAATATAGAGCTTTCAATTAATTTTGGGGATAAAATTATAGTTCTATGCCAAGTCAAAAACTGATATAATTATATCAATTAGGAAAGTGTACTTACACATCCTGAATTTTTGGTCTAGCCACTAAGACCTATGGCTATGCCTTGCATACTTGTAAAAAAAATTCTTCTTGAAATCTGAAATAAAATCAGCTACATTGCATTATTGTATAACCAACTCATGTCTATAGCTTTCACCTTCACTTTTAAGTATATCCTTAATTATTTTATATACCCTTTTTTGGACGATTTCCTTTCCAAAATCTTGTCTATAGCCCTCATGAAAACATGAAACAAATTTTACTATCCCACCATACTCAAAGCACTTGTCATTAAAGAAAGAATTTATATAAAAGAAACAACCATCACCTCTAGGACATAAAAAAATGATGTAGCAAGTCTCTTGATTAGTTTAGAAGAGCACGTACACCACACTCCTCTAATATTCCATTAGTACGCAAAGTAGACTGCATGGAGCACAAAAGTTCATGGTGCATTGAAAACTCCACATTATAAATGCAACAAGTACTTCAAATATTTAGAGGTACACAAAAAAAATGGCTTCAAGGCTTCAAAATTCCTTTGTGATATTTGTAGTATTAGATGTATCTCACACAAAAACTTGAACAACATTGTTTGAATCTCCTCCAAATGATTATTAGGGTGTTAGGTGCAGTCTCAAATGACAATTCTCAATTTCAAGACATCCTTCACATTTGGTGACACTCTTGAGTTAGATTGCCAAGAAAATTGAATTTGATCCTTCATAGCATTAATAAGTTTCATATCACAATGTGAAAGTCATACATAAACATATCTAATTTAATGTCATACATGCACATATCTAATTTAATGTCATACACGAACATATCTAATTTAATGTCATACATGAACAAACATATAATATAAAATGATAACCAATAATGTTGTATATGAACAAACATATCATATATTAACCAATAATGTCATAAGTCGAATAATGTCATACATCAAATATAGAATGTCATATACATCAAATATGTATCGAATATGTCCACTGATGCCTATATATATACATTTCTAGATCAACTATATCTTTTCCTTCCCACGAGGGGAAGGAAACAAGTCTCTCGACGTCCTCTGTCATCGTGTGAAGGGAGATGGTGGAGATGATGGGGTCCTCCTGACATGCTTACTTGACCTCTTGTTGAGGCTCTTCTCCAACTCCAACTGATACAAAGAAATTAGATATGAATCAATATTTATTATACATTGAAATCAAATATATGTACACACAAAATCAATTATTTTCTTACTACCATCAAATAGTCACTCTGTAAGTCCACCTCGAATGCTCATGGACGATCAGGAGTGACAAGACCCTACAACAATTCAATAAATATAATCACTTATAAATAACATTAGAAAATTTGAGACTAACTATTATAAACAACAACTAAAATGAAGAAAATTCTTTCATACCTCTGTCAATGGCTGTGAGCTAGCCACAGCTACAGCCACTCCACTACCAACAGACTGTCGCAGATGAGGAGGTGTGTCCAACATCATGAGCTGCATGTTATACAATACATGTTACATCTAACATGAAACATGAAATAAATATAATCAAATGAATTAAATTAACATGAAACAACTGTACCTGTGTGAAGCTCATACGATGTCTATGCTCTGAGTCCATAGTAAAGGTTGAGGGTCCTGTGGAGAACTGATGCACATGCATAATTTTTTTTTCAATCCTTAATATGATTATGTAATAAATATATGGATTAATTAAAATGATTAAATCGATACATACCTCTGGACTTGTGGAAGGGACAAAAAATGGTCCTAGAGGATCGTTGCTAGGCCTAGCAACACTCTGACCCTAAATTTTGAACAATTTCAATAGATGCTAATTAATTAATCATTCACTATATATATGAAATGTGATCAAATTAGTAAATTATAATTGTAATTTACCTCTGTGTCAATGCCAAATGTGTCATTCAAGAACTGATCGCTGACAAGCCCATCATTTGCACCATCTCCAACATGAGTGCCAAATGTGCATAAGCATCTGCATGAAGTGCACATGTGACCACGACGCACAGAAGGCTCCCCCTTAACTAATGGGCTCATGGAATGGATGAGGGTCTGTGTCAAAGAATTAACGGTCCCTAGAGCGCTGGCCTCTACATGTTCCTTCACAACTGAAGGAATAGTCACATGCTCGCGTTGTGGCTTGACCATAGGTGCCCTAACTACATTAGGGTCACGACGAGCTCCCGACCTCTCAAATGATGACCCCCCCACCTCTACCCTAGGAGTCTAATATATCAAAATAATTGGGGATCTCCCCAAGGACAAACTCACAATATAATTTTTTCAAAAAATACATGGAGACCTCGTGATTGTTGCAAGGAGGTGCATCAAAAACCATCCACCATCTATCCCAAAAATTATTTCTAATAGCATCGTGTATGCACCAATGGATGGGGAATCATTTAGTACCCTCTCTAATAGTATTTTTCTCACCGATTTTTCTAAATAATGCACATATACTACCTTTTGGTATTTCTTTTTTTTAACATCTTCATATGACAATTTATTTGCATAAAATATTTTTTGTTCATCCCTCTTAACCTGCCAAATATCTAACTGACCACTAATTAAGGCTATCTGGGTGTTAATGGATTCGAGGGATGATGCCAATTGAACCCTCATTAGATTGGTTTGTCTGGATTCTTTCAACCAAGCAATGAGTCTTTCCAATTCAATTTTGCCTCTCTCTATTTCATTTCTTATATTTTCTTGTGTGTCTGGCAGAGGTCTTGCAATTGGTTCGGGTTGTGGAATTTGTTGTTCTTCTTGAGGAGGGTTTTGGTTTTGAGGTTCTTGAGGGTGTTGATGTTATTGTGGTTTTTTTGATTGATTATGAGCATTTTCTGATAAAAAATCAATTGAAATTCAAATAAATAAACAAATCTAAATGAAATTTGTAAAAACCCTACAAAACAATATAAAAAACCTGCAAAACAATATGAAAAACATATCAAACAATGCAAAGTTAGGTTTATATCACTTATAGTGTCATCGTGGGTGCACTTGTGGTCTTGGATTTCATCGACGAGGAGGCATTTTGGCAAATGGTGGTGAAAATGTTAAGTTTTCAACTCGCGTATGCGCTACTCGCTGTAGGAGTAGAACAAAATACTGATGAAAATGATGGGTTGCGAGTCTACAACCCATCATATATACTTTTTTTGTTTTGGTAATAGCACATACGCACTCTTAGGTTACCCAAGCCATAGTGCGTACGCACTATAGTGTGTATGTGCTATAGCACGCACACACTATTTAAAATAGGAAAAAAAAATAGTTGTCACTTTTTTGGCACCACAACTCGGTGCATATGCCCATTGTTATTTTGATACACTTTGTATTAGGACTGTTAGCTATATTATACATATTTTTTGGCTTCACAGATCATGTTATGACATGTTAGACCATGTACTATATTTTTATGACTTCTTATCATGCTAGTTTATCCTGTAGTATAGATTATTACATTATCATGTTGTAAGTATGAACCGTTTTCTTTATTGTGACATATTTTATTCATGTTATGACACATTTTTAAAGTATATGGTACATGAACAATAATTTTAATAATTTATATAGAAACATTAATTTAAACATGTTTGAATGTAAAATTAATGGAAAAAAAATAGGAGGTCATTACTTGAATTTACAATTAATTTTTAATATCAAGTGCACACCTTTAACTTTCAAATAGAAGATGTTGTACTCAACTATGTGCACACCTTTAAATGTTTACAACATGTTTCAAAATATATGTAAGAAAATGTGAATGACATAAATAGAAGTGAACTCAAAATATAAAATTGGTTCAACATATTTCTTCAAATGAGGTCCTACAAAATAAAATTGTTAAAAAAAAACATGTGTTAATAAAAACATAGATTAATATGAGCTATCTGAATTATGTAAATATGTGTAATATGTATGTACTTACTATGTATAATTGCACAAGATGTTGATGTTCTGTCCACCTTAAACATTTAAATTTGCATAAACTGTAATTGAAACCTGAATAAGAGGTATATATAAGTTCTCTAATTTTCTATTGATAGCACGTACATACTTTTAATTTAATTATATAAGTACATACATAAAAATAGCACAATAAAGAAAAAACTTACATGTGTTTGATTTAAATATAGTCATCTCACTGTACCATCTACATCCTCTCTCTTTTGTAATGCATCTATGATTATTTCGTGCTCATCCATTGAAATTGTCCATAATAACTTATTGGTGGGTCTCCCTTTGTATCTTTCTAATTTGATATTCATTGTCACAACCAAATGAGAATAGTGTAACATCCTCTTTTTGGATTGGTAGTCTTCAAATGCTGGTAAACCATTTCTTCTTATTAGGTATGTATGTAGCTAGATGCCAGCTACAATGACAAACCCAATTGGATACTCAAAATCATCATCATCCACTTGATGGCATATCATTTTTTTCTTAACTTCCACACATCAAGCTAGCCAATACTCAGTATGTTCATTGTTATCATTAGGTGCAATAACATCATAAACATGTCCTACAAGATAAGAGAAAGTACATAAACACTTTAATCATATGTGTACATATAGAAATAATATTTTAATGACATTTACTTGAATTATATTGATGACATGTACATAAATAAATAATATAAATTGAAGCATGATTACAAAAAAATTTAATTAAATTGTGTATACCAAGTTGTATGAGGTTTGTGTAATGTACCTTTTTTTCTGATTTTATATGATATTTCAAGCCTCTAATCAGATTTTCAAAATCAAACAACCAATATTACAAAGATCCAGCAATTCCTCAATAAACCCCAAATCGGGTATGCCCGAAATAGTGCCAAAAACTTCACAACTTCACATATTATTAATAATCTCAAAGTGGACATTTTTACAAAAATTTCAGCAGCATAACAGCCTATATAATGACATTTCTAGATTTGTATAAAATTTACACAACAGATCCCAAATGGAGGACAAAAACAATGCTCATCGGGCTCCCGAAAATAACACAAAATAGCTTGGAATCACCACAAACACTAATAATCTATCACAAAAGTTTAACCATGACCCAATACATATATTTAGATCTATTTTAAAATCTAAAAGTCTGAAATATAGCAGAAACCCAAACTGATATGAAATACTCAACCAGAAACACCAAACTCTTACAAAAAAAACAACCGAAAATCCACAAATCTGCACTGTTCAACTCAAAGGAAAACTCTACATGAGCTTGCACATGGAATGGCTTCAAAATCCCATCCTTAGCCTTCTTTTAAACCTACAAAATCTCATCCTTGGGTCTCCTTCTCCACAGGTTTGGCAGCCTTTGAAGAACAACAAAGCAATAAGTGAAAATCAAGTTCTGGAATAAGCCCAAAATGCCTCCAAATCTCTTAAAAGAGGGCATAACCCTAACTCACGTCCAAGAGGGGTTAATAAAATATACTTTAATAATAATTTTTATTTATTAATCCATTGGTTTCCAAAGATTAGCCCCTTTTGCCGAAACTTCACCTTTTTGGAGCTCGCCTGCCTTAGCAAAGTTTATTATTTTTAATTTTTTGAAAAGGGGACATGACAGTTTGAAATATGACCATAGTCTTCTGATCCAAAAGTAACATTTTGGCCTTCATTTATTATCATCTTGAAAATGTGTGTCAATAGATGCTAATGATTTCTATTACCAATCTTCAACCCATTCTATATTCTTGCATTCTTCCCATTCACCTGCAAGACAAAAATAACAAAAATAAGCAAGCTCCCTAGTCCATATAGTTCGAGTGTTAGAATTTAAAATCCTAAATGAATGCCATTTAGCTGACCCACAAATTGTGTCACAATCATATCTTGAAAGGATATCTTTCTCTTCAACTAGGTAGAAGAAACATCTAATTGTAGAGTTCTGACTTGATCATGTGTATAAATATTTCTTACACCATTCCACAATCTCAGGTGCATTTTTGAATTTGGCTTTTTCCTCAAATTTCAATTTCTCTCAACTAAGGGCTCTTTTTAAACATGCACTAGCACCATCATGTTCTCCTTTACCATGTCCAGCCTCAAAAAAACTCCACACATGTTGGATATTAGTTTTCTTATATTTCCTACTCAACCAATAGAGCATTCTTGAATTCTTAAATTTTTCTATACAATTATTTGACCATATCCAATGTTGTGTCATTTGAATTTGTCTCTCTTTTAAATTATCATAAAAGACCTTGAAACAATATTGGACAAACTTAGATGAATGAAATTTATCATCACTCATATAGAAATGGTACTCTTTCAATATTTTTTGATCCTCCTCTATACTATCAGGTGCATGCCTATAAACTATATGAACATAAATTGTTACTTGCACTGAATTGTAATATTGTGGTTGTACTTCATCTTGTAGTGTAAGTGTGTAGTTATCTACAAAGTCAACAATAGAAAGTATATTACCAATTGGAAATGTATTCTTACATATGTGAAATTTTCCATCAAGCCATCTAGCATACTGAGAGTGTTTAATGTATTTTGGTATGATCAAACTCTTAAACTCATCCATAAATGCATGACAACTAACTTTATTTGTAACTAGATCACAGCTTCTTCCAATCTTCCCATCCTTCAATGGATATTCAATAGTTTTTAATCTTTTTACATCAACTAATTTTTGTCCAAAAGTAGTCAAAAAAATTTCAATAAAACATTCATCTAACAAAGAAAGATTGCCACACATGTCAAATGTACTAGAAAGACATGCATTGAAAACAAAGTATTGGTCATTAGGTGGCTTACAAAAAAACTTGATATGAAATCCTTTATAGTTTGAGGTGGTATTATTATACCACATTCCTATAACATTTCTTTATTATGCATGGTACCATGTATAGATCGAAATACATCATAATGGTAATGAAATTGAACATGAGTTTTACAACAGCATGTGATTCTTTCCTTGTTAATACTAACATACCATGGTTTACACTTTTCAAAAGATCTTCAATTAATGGTGATAGTTAACACCTTGCCATCTACAAATTTTCTGAACGATTCAGTTTGAGTCATGTCCAAAAGGTGTTTAAGATGTGGATCACGTATTTTTGAGCCAACTCTCAATTTAGGAACATCTCTTAAATTGGGTGATACTCTTGTATTATCATGCCAAAAAAATTTAACCAAAATTTTGACTTCGCTAGTAATTTTCATATCATATCTCAGGAATCTACCACTAGAAGTCCAAAAACTATTTGTTGGATCACAGTCAAAGTTAACCCTTCTAGATTTAAAGCTCTTTCTAAGATGTTACAATTCACATTAAGGTATCTACTTATGTTACTAATCAATCTTTTGTCAGTAGTTGATTTGTTAAATAAAGTTGTTTTTATTGGTCATCAGGTTGCATTCTTATCTTTAGAGTAACTTCTCTTTATGATAACATCAAAGGCGCTAGCAACAGTGGATACAACTTGTTTTAAAGCCTCATTTTTATTCTTGGGTTTTCTGTACATTCCTAACCTTTTCATTACTTTTCACATTTTAGACATTTTAATTGGCTACAACATAAAGTGACATTGGAACTCAAATTTCTTATATAATCTATTAGCATGTGTCCTAATTTGTCTCCATGAAACCAGTCCATGTAGATTATCTAGCAAATCATTAGAAAAATGAAAATTATGTTCAAGCACTTCAGTATCATTTAGATATGTTTGTTCAATACTTGGTGTTTCCATGCCTACATTCATACCATTGTTATTTTCAATTGGCATTTCATTTTCAATGTTATTTGGAATTTGAATCTCATTTTCATTTTTTCTTGGTATTTCTTTCAAGGCATGCATTTCCATTGGAGTTTGTTGTGTATGATCATTTGGCAATATATTCTCATGAAGAAAATCTAAATCATTTAAATCATAACATTCTTCTAGAAATTCACCAATTTCATCATGAGAAAAAACTTGAGGGTTTGGAGAAACACCTGTATTGAATGTTTGATTAGAATGTGCAGCTTTATCTCCTTGTACATGGTTCTCTTCTTTATCCTCTTCATCCATCGTGATGTCCTCAACATATTTCTCCTTTGGAACATTGCTCAACTCTCTAATTCTTTATCTTCTCTCTCATTGACGTTTTGCTTCATTCTCTTTGTTTGTTGCAATCTCCTCATTTGTTAGAACTTTTATTTTCTTCTTTCTTTGTTGTTTTGATTCCATGTTTGCACCAATTTTGGATTCAAATCAATAGCTTGCAAATTGTACAAGATGACAATAAAATAGAATAATTATGATAGAAATTTCTTGTTGTAGTTTGAAACTATCATTCAATCACTGCAATCATTGAAAAATGTTTTGTGGGGCATCTTTTAGGGCCCAACTGGTACATCAGAATCAAGTATCCAATTTTTAAACAATCGAATACCCAATTGTTTAAAAATCAAGTACCCACACCCAAATTTTAAACAATCAAGTACATCATTGTTTAAAAATGGAGTGCCCAATTTTGTTAATGGCTAAATTCAAATCGGTTAACCAATTTTTCAATTGAAAATCGGGTGCCCAATTTTGGTGCCATGGGCAAGAATTTTCCATGGGCGAGAATTCCTATTAGGTTTTCCCTTGGGGAAAGGTATGGCATAGGCTTGGTGGGACCAAACCTATGCCTTTATGAACCAAATTTTGACAAAGGCATTTAATAGACAATTTCAGGGATTGTCATAATTTTTATACAGTTGTCCCTATTGAAATTTTTGACAAAATAGAAACCCATTATAAGTCTTACTATTCTAATTTCAAAAATTTAAATTTTATATGTTATGAGTTCATTTGCTATTTTTCCATTATTTATTAATCAAAATTATCTCTTAAACATAAAATAGTGAGATTCAGTAAAACTTTAATAATTTTTTTAATTTTTCATATTTTAAAAATTAATTTACATGTCATCAATCTTCACACAATTATTTTGAAGTTAAAAAAATTCCAAAAAAAAATTATGATTAAATTATGGCATTTGTACACAAGAGGTTTTAAAAATTAGCTTAATCGTTAATTAAAAATTAATATAAAAAAATATTCATTGAAAAATACAAGAAAAATATTCTCATCAATATTTGGTGTGTAAGGTAACTTTGATTAAAAGGATTCACAAAAATTCATTTAGTTGTGTCAAATTATGGTGATCATACATGAGCGTGGTATGGTCTTGAAACAAGCATTTTGAAAAAGTGGTTTTTAAAAATCCATACCAAAAAAATAATCTATCATATGGGTATACAAATAAATTACATATTTAAAAAGGAAATTCTAGGAACTATAATTTTTATTTCTGAAGTTTTTTAATATTTAATCTCAAGATGCCTCAAATTTTGGCATCAATTGACAATATATTTCAAAAATAGGAAAAACACTTCCACTTTTTGGCCAAAAGTGAGACCCAACTTCTTGCACTAACCTTTTGTATCTCTATTAACACACTTATTTTTCTATGCAACCAAGCAGTTCCCTAGTATGACAAGTTGGGATAGTAATGAATGTTCAATGAAGTTGGTTACACAGTGTTACAGGGAAAGATTAGAAAATGTCAGAGATAGTGTCATTGATAGAATGATGAAGAGCTTCTAATCTAAGATAAAGCTAAGATATAGAATCCCTCCTTCTGTGGTGGAGAAATATGTACAAATGAGATATTTTTCATGGTAAAAATTGATACTACATATATGGATGCAATTGAGACTATGATGAAGTTTATTGAACCCATGGGATATGAAATGAGTGAAGAAGTCAAGAAGGCTACACATAGATCATTGTGTGGTTAGAGAAGGGCATTGAATGTCCTAGATGGAGCACTTATGAGGAAAAGATGAGGGAAGTTCATTCTAAACTTCATAGCAAATAGATTAAATAAGAATGTGGAGAAGAAAATTGAATCCATTCTTAAATAATCTGGTATGACAAGAGAGGAATTTAATGAGATCAAAGGTATATCTCAGAGATGAAAGCCAATGGGTAGACAAAAATATTGGCAGCTACACCTATTGTAGTTGCAGTGCCAAGTTGGATGTGATAGTAGTAGGGTCTACTTCAAATATTCCTATTACACCTTATGTAGCAATTGTGTAGGTCCAACCAGTAAAAGTACAACATGAACAACCAAAGATGAAGTATCCATTGCACAAAGAAAATTAGAAAGATTGGTAAAGGTTAAATAAGAACCTACACCACCTTTCAAAGAAAAGACACAAGTAGACCACCAGTAGACTAGGAAAGAGGAGAAAGACACTTCAAATTAGATGAAGAAACTGAAGAGAAGCCTATTGAACAAGAAGCTAAATAAGGAAGGACACCAATTGACAAGAAGGCTTGGAAACTAAAGGTAGAAAACCTAAATATGTAAATTATAAATGATGATAATTTTGTACAACTGAATAAATATTATAGTTTGCATAGCAATATGGATAGAAGACAGCTAGAGAATGCTATTGTAAGGAATATGATTTTGAGGAACAAGAGATTTGATAGTATACAAAATAATATTCCAAAAGATCTCTACAATAGATTACTTAACAGGAAGAAAAGAATGGTAGAAGAAGATACCAAAGTAAGAGAAAGCATGATTAATAAATTGTGTGAAATGAACAAAAAGGAAGATTTGGATAGAGTTTTGAAAGACATTGAATTTTATTTTATTAGATTCACCATATTTAATTGCAGAAGGAAAGTAGTGTTCCAAATATTTAGTAGTTCACCACAAATTAAAATAATTGTTTATCCTATATATTTGTTTTATAAATGAAATTACAAGATCTTATTTCCTTTGTGTATATTTTGAGTTATCTTTCATTTTATTAGACTCTAAAAGTATTCATTTATAATGTTTGAAATAATACTAAATGATTAGTCATAAAGATACTAATTTAGTTTTTTCCATATAATGATATTGTATAGTTTTTAATAGTTAGGAAATATGTTAGGCATTAAGAAATTATTTAATTTAAATATATTATTTAATATAAAATTTTCCAATATTATTCAAGTAAATGAAATTTCTATATTCATAAATGAAATAAGTAATCAACTTTTTCTATATATTTACAAATGCATTCTATTTGTTAGAAAAAATATCTAACTTAAAATATTGTCGATTAAAATAAATATTAATATAAAATAGAAAAGAAAGTGAAATGGGGGTTTGTATATTTTGAGAGTGAAAAGGGAAAATGAAGGACTTATTATTCAAATATTTTAATGAGAATGGTAAAGATAGAAGGAGTTTGAATTTGAGAGAAATTGTGCTTGCTAGTAAGTGATATTCCTATAATAATCAAGGATGAATTGATATGATAAATAATTAATAATATGATTGAAGATTATAATTAGAAGCTACATATTTTCTTATAAAAATGATGGAGAAATTTGATGTATTTACTTGTGCACAAAACAAAAGGAAAGAGGAAAGAGGATAACTAGGAAAACAAAAATTCAAGTAGACCTTATTATAAGGATTCCAAATATATTGGATGGAACAATAATAATGAAGAACATATCACTGTATTGTAGAAAAAAATACTAAAATACAAGACACTATGATACAAAATGAGAATATTTAACTTTAATTTTTTAAAATTTGTTATACACATTCTTGAAATTGTTGTTTCATTAGTTGATGGTATCATTAGATATTGTTAAAGATTATTTAAAAGCAAATAAAGATAAAAAAGAGAAAAAATGATATCTATATAAAAATATATTGATAATATCTTGTATTAGAATCAATAGTATAGAAATATACTATTATTTTATAAGCTCCTTTTTATAGTCTTACTCTTGTATTAGATTAAATTTTAGATATAATAATCTTAAATTTGAAAAATAATTTTTTTAAAGTTAATATCTATTACAAGTCCGCACCATTTCAAAAATAAGATATTACAATTTCTTTCTAAATTCTTATAGAATTTTAAAAAATTATTCTTATAATGTCTATTATTATTCTCTATTATTTCTTTCAAGAACAATGGAATACTAAAGATAGTAGTTAAAGATTCTTTTAACTCTCTTCATTTCAATTATAGATTACTAAAAAATCCCAAATATCCATCTTAAAATCATAACTATATCTTGATATCGAAGATTGTAGAGTTCTCTTAAAAATGCAAATTTTAAACTATATATAAAATAAGTTTTTAGTTTCATAAAGAAAAGCTATGATATCAAAGATTGTAGAGTTCTCTTAAGAAGTACAAAGTTGAAACTATATATAGAACTAGTATAGATATATTTAAAAAAACTATCTAAAGAAATATCTATAGATATCTATTCTAAAACCATAAAAATTAATTTACTACATCTAAAAATATTCATATTTGTATTTATTTCTGTTCATTTATTTTGCACTCACTTAAATTTTAATTTTAATTTCTAAAAAATTGATTTCATATATCTCCAAAGTTTATAATTTTAGCAAATATTTGATATAATTTTTATTAAAATTATTTTTTTAAATATATTTTACTTGTAATAAATATTATGATTTTGACACGTAAATGGTTGTCAAATTTAACCTAATAATATAAATGTTAACATTAACACGTACACATCCACACCATCCCACTCCACCCTTTCTCCATGTAGAATGCCTATTGACATTAATAAGTTTTCACTTACATAGAGAAAAGCTATGAGCAATCCTTGGTAGATACAAGAAGTTGACTGCCATAAAAACCAGTACATTATATCAATATAAAGGCTAGTAGTAACATGAAATATTCATATTTACTAAATATAGCCCTATTAAAGAGGTGGTTACAATGGGCAGTAATGAGAGCCAGCCCAAAACCAGCTTTATTATAATACATATGTAGTACTAAGTAGCATATCTAACATTAAGATTAAGTTGTTGTCGGTCGAGTTCCTCAGTTCCCTGGGCCGCCTATTCGGCCGCCACCACCTGGCCCAAAGCCGCCTCCCGGGCCGCCCATTCGGCCACCTCCACCTGGCCCAAAGCCACCTCCCGGGCCGCCACCACCTGGCCCAAAGCCTCCACCTGGACCACCACGTCCACCGCCACCTGGCCCAAAGCCTCCACCTGGACCGCCAAGTCCTCCAGGACCACCGCCACCTGGCCCACCACCACCTGGACCAAATCCTCCTAACTTTTCTTGTGCTACCACCTCATCACAATTACCACCGTCAAGAAGGGTGGATGCAAATATTATGCCCAACAGAAAACAACATACTGGCTTCCAACCAGACGCCATTGTTAACTCCTTACAAACAGATAACCAGCTCTGAGAAATTCAAGTGTGGCATCTCTTATTTATAGTGTTTCTTCACGTCCTATTTCAGTTTTCAGTGCAGAAGACGACGTTCCCACTATCTTGCTGTCCCATCCGATGCATATACTTCACCTGCTACGATTAACCTGTCTGCTTGACTCAGTGAAACATATCTACACAGTTAACAAGGATTATACTTTTTTTTATCTATCATCATTATCTATATTGTGGAGTAGGTAAATTATCTGAGTCGGCGACGAGGTGCTCCGAAAATTTTGTTATCACGGGTGAAGTTTCTAGAATTTAAGACATATATTGTCAATGCATTTCGGAGACACGATATGATCAACTGAGTCTAACATTTCTATCTTCCCAACCTCAATTGCTTTTTTTACTATATTCGTCCGCTTAAAGTCTCTAGTGATTTGTGTGGGCATCTGTGCCGTTGATTTTTGTTCCTACATATTATTTATTTAGGTCGTTTGAATCGACTGTGCCGTTGGTTTTATTTACCCAGCGACTGCTGATTAGCTCCTTCTAATGGAAGGATCTCTTTGAGACAGTTTTTAATTTGTGACTGATCTCGTAGCTTCTATCAATCTCATTCAGTTTTTGTTTGCAACTTTTATAAATATTTTTTTAATCTGAGACTTCTTAATTAAATCATGTTCTAGCTGTCTCCAATTTATATACATATAAAAATTTATAAACTGTCATGTTATGTAAGAGGTAGCGTACCACATGAGGGTTTCTATTTTATTTGTTCAGTCTCAACAATAATATTTAATGTATATGTAGATAGGTGTTGCTGCAACAACTATCATTAATATTTGTTCCAAGCATAATCATTCCACCTGTTTCTAAAAACAGGTGCTAACTATATGAAGGTGGCAGGACACACTATATAAATACGAAACATCATCAAAATCTACAAGGAAAATAGTGATTTCTGCCACCTTCACCTTGTGGATTTTGATGAGGTTTCATTTTTATATAATGTGTTCTGCCACCTAGGACTTGTTTTTAAAAACAAGTGGAATGGTTATGCAAATAGTAAGATATATATGTTTAATAATATTATTTATTCACACATTTAATAATAGTTTGTATTTCTTGTGCTCTCCTTCATTAGGATAATAAATCATGTAGTGTGACTCAAAACAATACTAACCACAAGCTTTATCCTAGTATAGTAACATCATATGACTCCCAAGACTAAACTTATTTAAGCTCTCATACTAACCCCCAATCCTAATCTAATTTTTATTTTAGAATAAAAACCTTCATTTAATTCTTAATCCTAATTTTAGTCAACATTTTCCCTATATAGGATTATTATAACTTTGTCTATATACTAACCCCATCCTTAATCTAAATCTGAATGAATTCTCCATGGATGGTTGGTCATCTAATCCAAGTCATAGTATAAACTCCATTAAAAATCCTACATCAACCATATTCTAATAGACTTCTCAAATCATTCTTACATTTCATCCATTATAACCATATTATCCAAAACTTGAGGTTAATCAAATCCAAATTTGAGCTTTTATAGATCAATCACCAATTCAATCTAACTCATTCTCATCCAATTACTACTACTCCTTTTATTTCATCCCAATCTCAACATAAGTCTATTTAGATTCTTCATTAAATACTTTTTTTTTTTTACAACAAAGGAAACAATTTAAGTATGCAAGTAAATATAATGAAATTAATCCAAATGATATTTATTTTGTTCAAACTTATAAGGATTAAATAGAACTTTTAAATTTTTTTGTAATGCATTGTAATATAATTTTAGAAAGTATACTTGAACTCATGAAAGTCATAATTAAAAGTATGTTTATAATTAAGATTTGAATGTATTATTATAAAATATTAAAAAATCAATAATCTATTTACTTTTTTATATTTAAGAATTTATGTAGTTATTTAAAATAAATATATGTCAATATATATTTTTAAACTATAGAGTACTCAAAAAATAGAAATACTAATTCAATGTAAAATATAAGTTTAATATAAAATAAAAATTATAAAATCAAGTATTAAATCTAAAATGTTAAATACAGAGGCAAGAGCCTACAACATAATGGTAATGTGAGCCTCTCATCTAGGAGGTCATTTGTTCATGTCTACTAAAGTTTAACACATAATAATAATTAATTTTTAAAAATATTAATAATTAATCTAGGTTTTGTCCATTGCCTATAAAAAATATAGTTTAAATATTTTTAAAAAGAACTAATTTTTTATATTTTTCGCTTTTTATTATAACATATATAATATGTTATTGTCATTTCTATATTTTAAATTAGATTGGATATTTTACATTTGAATTATATATTTTAAATCAAATCTCATGCTTTAAATTCAAAAATGTAAAATAAGTGAGTGTGTTAAATCATTTAAAAACAAATAAAAAGCATTGAGAATAGTCCATCACTCAACAATTATATAGAGAGATTGAGTGCAAATTTTTAATTGTATTTCTAAGATTATATAGAATTCTTAAGGGTGAATAGTTTATTTTTAATTGTATTAATAATTTACCCTTAGGCTCTCCTCAAGTCAAAAATAAACTATTCACCCTTAAGCTCTTTATATCATTTTGAATGATAGATTATTATCAGTGTTTTTTAATTTTCTAAAATGATTTGATAATAATAAGTTTTACTTTACCCTAGATGGTAGGAAGAAGTAGATGCATTACTTTAATTTTGTATTCCTTAATCATTTTTTATATGGTTATAAGATTTTCTTCCCCTATTATATCTGAAATCCCTAAATAGGAGGTTGATAAACCATAGGAAGAAAGCTTCTCATCCCATCCTCCATGAAGATCTCATCCTTCTATTTGTTGAATATTGTAAAGCTTGAACCCTTGATGTGAGTTTGAAAGCCAAAAAGGAAAGTGGGTCAGGGAGTAAAGGAAAATATCGTGTTTTTGGTAAAAGAAAAAATTGTAGGGAGAGTGAAGACTCATTGATGGAAATGGGGGATGAGGAGGATGCAATCTTGATGGATTTGTGGGGAGAAGATGGGGATGGGATGGGAAATGGGGATGAGAATAAGAATAGTCATACTGTCAAAAAAAAAAATTTACTCCCCCCTTTCCTACAAGAAAACATGAAAAATACATAGGAGATTGGAAAGGAAAATTTGGGTCAAGAGAACAAAAATAGTGAAAATGATAATAGGAAGGAAACTCTTGATATGATTATTGTTGGGTACTCTAAGTATGAATCTAAGGAGGTGCCTCCAGTTAAGGATACTAAGGATACTAGGGACTTCATTTCCATTCTAGCCTTAGGCACCAGGAACATGATCACCAAAGTTAAGAAGAAAGTGAATCTTACTATTTCCATTGATAACCGGGTATAGAATGAAATGAATTCCATTAAAAATATGATGATAAGTTGGATATAGGATTGTAGAAAGAAGTGGAGACTAGGAAAAGAAAGGATGAGCTCATATCAAGCCAATTGAAGGAGAGTGAAGGAAAAAACAAGAAAATTATCCAAGATAGTGATAGTAGAATCTATGACTACATCCAAAAGTTCATGACTAGAAAAGACATTGAGCTTAATGTGGATTTGAGAAGCAAGGATAAAGACCAACAAGAGGAGATTGTTGATGGTCTAAGAAAAAGGATGAGGAGTAGAGTGAACATGTAGAAGGTGGCCTTTGCATTGAAGAACGTTAAAGATGATCTTGACATTACAGAGGTTTAGATAGCTAAGGCTCGTAAGGTGTTGGTTTAGTTTCATTGTCTCTATCTTGTCTTGATGGGTTTTTCTTTTTCTTTTTTGGTTCTTGTTGTTGGTCTTTTAATTTTCTAGTCTTTTTTTGGCTAGTTTGTTAGATATTATGAGGGTTTATTTAATTTCTAGAATAGGTATAATTTTGCACTTCATTTTTATGATTATTTAACCTGCTACTTATTGGATTTTAGGTCCCCACAAAACCTATTTTTATCTTAGTCCAAAAATATAAATGATCTCATGTGCCATGGTTAGGTTTTCTTTTTTTAAGAATTGGGAAGGACTTTACATTTCACAAAAATTATTAATAATTTGTTGAAATCAAAAACACATACAAATTTTTTTTTAATTTTTGGGTTCAAAAAAATTGAAATCATGAATATACATCACTTGTTGCTCCAACGAAAAATTCTCCTAATAATTTTTTTCTAACATTTATTAAACAAATTAAAACTAAGAATAACTTTTCATTTCATTTAAAACTTTAATTAAACCGACAATGATGTCTATGAGGGTGAGAAATCTTCAACTATCACAGCTCATTTTTAACCTTTTTGTTTAAAAATATTGAGAATTTTTCTCATTGATGGCATCAACATAGATTTGTGCCAAAATTTATGATGTCAAACATTGTAATCCAGCTTCAACACATATTACTAGCACACATTCTTGACATTAGACATTGAAAATTGATGAGTTTCTTCATACCAAAAATTAATAACATGTAGGTTGTTGGTGTTTGGTATGATCAAGATGTGTATTAATCATTGTGTGAAGGTTCCAAGGGCTTGATGTATTTTATTATTATGATATGGACATGGATGTTTGCTAATTGGGTATCTTATGATAACTTTAACTTTTAAATGAATGTGTTGTTATTATTCATATTTTGACAAAGTATTAGCTTGATTATGTGAGACTGACAAATGGATTAGTTTATATTATATGATGTTCTACCATGTTGAATGATTATATTATAATTTGGCTATAACACATTGAACATATATGCTTGAAATTTATGTTGAGTGGTTAAACATATATATATATATATAAATTCATTTCTCTACTTAATTATATAATGTATGAGTTATTTGGAATGGTGGTTATGAGACATTTTTATTAAGGGTTGAAATAGGTTTTTTAACAGGGAAGCTGAAATCCCAAATGTCATTACAACATATATATTAAAAGTTTAATAGGTTAAATTATACTAAAAAGAATACTAGCACCCCCAGATGACCAACAACCCATCACAAAATCAATAGTAAGTGGAGACCAAAACAAGCACAAAATCCAAATGAAAAACCTAAGATAAAGAAACAAAAAGGAACAAAACCCAAAGATAATATAACAAACCCAATATTAAGTTGGTTCAATATCCAACTCCTCCTTTTCCTAGATCTTGTCTATGACCACTTTAGCATCCACTTTGATTTGGTCACCATTCTTGGCCTTCACCTTCCTAGTTGAAGATTTGGTTCTTTTCTTACCAAGGGACTCTTCTAAACCCGTAGCCACATCCAAGTCCAACACCTTTAATTTTTCCTTATGCAAATCAATGTTAGCTAAAAGTTTATTCATAATCTCCACTAAGGCCTCCAATAGCTTCTAGTAATTATTGACCATTGTAGTAGTTGTTTCTTTTGATGTTATCACATCTATTGACCATCCCTTGTAACTTAGTGTTCTTCTCCAAATATTTTCTAGTAGCACCAAACACATGCCCCTTATTTAGTCAATTCTCGACTTCATCCATCTTTTCATTTAGTCCTTTGTAATTAACGTTGAGATTTTTCATAGAGTTAAAAGTTCATTGTTCCTTTCCGAAGGTATATGTAGAGATATTTTGGCTGAATATCAATCCCTTTGAGATCCTCCTCTAGCAGTTTCACATTGAGCTCATCCACATAGATCGTGTTGGCAACTAGGAAAGTCATTTCTCTATTTCTTTCATTAAATTATCCTCTAAGACTTTAGGGGATGTTTTTAGTGGCAAGTTATTTATCTCAATGAAGACATCATGGGTAACATTTTCCTAGAAGGATTTGAAGCATGGAGATTCCTTATCAAAATTATCCTCTTCTTCACTAGTGTCAACATTTTACCACCCATATCTTCCTTGTTTTATGAGCTTTCCTTTACTTCCTCCAAATGAACATAAATAGGGGAGGGGAAAGAACTAAGCAGTCTAAATATTTTTTTAACTAATGCTCTAGAAAATTCACTCTTAACATCCTCCTCTGTTTTGAAACCATTAACATTTTCCTCACTGGATCCTTCAGAATCAAACATCATTTCTTTATAATTCACACTCTTCTTATTCCTCTTCACCAAATCCCTTTTCACTTCTCCCAATTTAGCCATCAACTTCTTGCCCCTGCCTTTACTACTACTAGGATTTTTAGGGATTTTTTTACTTTTAACAGGAATTGGCAAAGGGAGGGTTTCCTTCACATTGTCGATCTTAAAAGTAAAAATAAATCTCATCAATCCTTCATGGAGAATGAGTTTATTCAATTTCTCCTTGAATTCCTTTATATTATACACAAGGGAACAAAGTAGGTAAAATAGAAATAAACCCCTTATTTTATGCCTGAAATGATTTAATAGGACAAAATGGTAATTCCTAGCCCTATAAAACCTCCCATCACAAGTAATATAGTAGATAATCACTTTCAAACCCAATTTCCACAAAGTTTTTATAGAATATATAGCAAAAACCTCACCCTTTTCATTAACTAGAGTCCCATCCTCAGCCTTAGGACACTTCTTAACTACTTCCTCGTCTATTTCTTTATTTCACTAAAAATTTATACATTTTCCTTTAAGACATGTAATCAACACCATAATATCAATGTCTAGCTTGAGATGTCTCCCTAACAACGTTACTATACACACTTCTCATCCATTTGTGAATGCCTCAATGATCTCTAGTTTGGCATCCTTCATTCTCACCAAAGTGCTCTTATCCAACATTTCCCAAAATTTAGGTTCTATCATCCAAATATTATAGTTCCCAAGCTCCCATCTTTTCAGAGAACCACCCATTGTAATTCTTCAAAACCTTTCGTCAACTCCTAAAAAAATTCAAATACAATTATTTTTACTCAAAGAAAATCCAAGATAAATAAATAAAGGGATAAATAGCCACAAAAAATGAGAAGTTCTCTAA
Source organism: Cupressus sempervirens (assembly GCA_028749045.1). Classification (NCBI taxonomy): domain Eukaryota; kingdom Viridiplantae; phylum Streptophyta; class Pinopsida; order Cupressales; family Cupressaceae; genus Cupressus; species Cupressus sempervirens. The sequence goes on from CM053785.1 coordinate 824,641,394, forward strand.
AATGAATGCAAATACTTCTTGTAAGTACTAACATTATTATTTTTCATGTCCCTAGGAATGTCTTTCATTAATAACAAGATTTTTGAAATCCCCAACTTTACATAACACTTTATCATAATAAGTCTTAGCTTTTATTTTTGTATGTTATTAAATTATCATTCCATAGAATGGGCTTTGAGATGGAAATAACCATGCTAGAAAGACCATCTTCCATATTATTAACTTCTCTATATCTGTGGCTAATAACCACCAAGCCTATAGTTTACATTCTATCATGATATTTTTTAGAGTACACAAGTCATTTACCTTTTCTTGCACATAATTAAGAATACATGGAATCTCCCTCGATCCACAACCATTTGTATTTATAGTTTATTGCTAGCATCAACCTATGGAGGAGACCTATTGCATATACTAGGTGATTAGTTTGAAACCCAAGAAGAATCAAAATGGCCTTAATCATATTTCCACTCTCATTACAAATAATGACACTATAGCCAACAACACCAAGATTCCCCTTCACTACCCCATCAAAGGTAAATTTTCTTCGGCCCTTAAGAGGATAGTCCTATCTCACCTTCTCCATTTTCTCTTTACTACTATATTTTGGGATCTCAAAACTATCTACAATAATCCCCTTATTAAAATCCACCTTATCTTTGAGGATGCTATAATAATTTTCAACCACATTGATTTTTATTCTGCCATCCATCATTGATGGTGTTCCAAAGACTTCCCTAAAAACTTGGTTTGTTTCATTCTTTCTAGAGGTTCTAAAAAAATATGGGGAGATAGTAGAAACTAGATTCCTTTTTCCATAAGCAGAGTAAATCTTCTTCACATAGTCCATAGCTCAGACATTGCACCTGGAAAGGTCCATTGTAGATTCCATTTTTGGGAAAGATGCATCTAGCTAACCCAAGCATAAGAGCACTACAAAAAGATGTGATCATATATCTTAAGATCCCTTTCATAAAGAAAATACCTATTAGTAAAGGACATACATATTTTCATCAAGTTATCAATCATAAGGATTTTATTCTGAAGAAGTCATTTAATATATTAAGTTTTGAAATGCAATGAAGGTTCCACACCTTAGCCCATACCAAAGGGAGCATAATAAGAATTTGCAAAGAAATTATCCACTAGGCCATAGAATAAGAACCACTGGCACTATCTTCTAAAATAAACCAATCAGGTTTAGTCACAGCCAACATAATGGAATTGAACTCAATCATAACATGAGAGAAGATACAATCAAGAAGAGTTAGATCCACCCATCTTCCATTCTGCCAATAATCTAAGGCCTCCAAGAGAAACCAAAGAATATACATTTCCTTAAAATGTTCCAACATCAACAAAGAAAATATTGGTTCCTAAAGAATCCACTTGTCTTCATAAAAGTTAACACTACAACCATTCCCCACTTTCTATCTTGATCTAGACTTAATTAACACTTTCCCTTTCTCGATGTCATTCAATATGTTGGACTGATGAACTAGATTATGGGATTCCAAGAAAACCATAATGTTCATATTATTGACAAGGTACTTTCTCCATAGGGTTTTATTCCAATATTTGTTGTCTTCAAAAATACACCATATTTTCTTGTCCATAAGGGCTAAGTTTAGTAGTTGGATAAAAACAAATTCCTAGGCCTCCATTTACTTTATTATTACAGAATTTATCCCAAGCTACCAGAGCTAGAATTTCTTTTGCGTCAACTCCAAATGAAAGAAAATTCCTTTGGATTAATTTCCATAGAATCCAAAACCTTGTTTGGCATTTTGAATGGGCTAAGAGTATAAACTGACATATTTTGCAAAGTAGATTTAAGAAGTTTGAGTTTCCCTACTTAGCTAAGGAGGGCCACTCTCCATAAAATCCAAAACCTTTCTTAGCATTTTGAACAAGATGAGAACATAAAGTGATAGATTTTGTAAAGTAGATTTAAGAAGTGAGAGCTTTCCTGCTTGGCTAAGGAGGAGCCCTTTCCATCTAGTCAACTTCAAATTGAATCTAACAACTAGCTTCACCTAGAAGGCCTCCAGCGGTTTAAGCCCTAAGGGATGTAGGCATATTTTCAATAAATTACTATCTAAAATCCTAGAAATCCTCTCCTATTTGGGAATAAGTGTGTTGATAAAATAAATAGAGATTTTTCCATAATTAATCAACTATCGTAAGACCTTACTATACACTTGGAGAAATTATTTTAAATTTATTACATCCTTTAATGAAGACTCCCCCATCATAATAGTATCATCAAAAAATTTCTCATGAGAGCATGTCAAGCCATCACAAGAAGGTTTAAGACTAGTAATCAACCCTTTGAAAACATAAGAACTAAAAAATCTATCCAGGGTCTCTACCATGATCACAAAATACTAGGAGAAAGAGGATCTCCCTATCTCAATTCTTTGGAGGGTTTGAAGAAATTTGAAGAAGATCCATTAACAATAATGACTGAAGAATAAGTCCTAATGAGTTGGGAAACAAGCTAGATGAAGTGATTCCAAAAATTGAAATTCTTCAAAACTTTGAATAAGAAGTCCCAATCAACTTTTTCATAAGCCTTAGATAGGTCAATTTTTAGGAAAAAAACCTTGAGAATTTTAAAACGTAATAGAGTGTATAACCTCATGGAATTTGATAATTGAATCCAACATTTTCTACCCAAGAAAAACCCATTTTGTTGAAGCAAAATGATAAAAGACAAGACAAGCAATGATCTCAAGGTTGGGACATTAGAAAATACCTTATAGATGGAATCACACAATGTTATTGGTCTAAAATCTTTCAACATTTTTTCACTGTCATTTTTAGGGATCAACAATATGAATTTTGAATTGAGCTCTTTAAGAATCTTTTTAGATCCAAAAAAATCTTTAACTATTGCACACACACCTACAACCCCACAATCTTCCAAATGTGTTGAAAGAAGAACATAGGAAAACCATCACGGCCTAGAGACTTCTCTCCTTTGAAATAAAAGACTTCTTTTTGAATTTCATCCATAGCCATAATGACAACCAACATTTATTAATGTTGTCATCTAGGATCAAAAGAATGGAAGCCTGGAGCTAGTTCTAATTGAGAAGAAAAATATTGGATATTATTTAAAATGTTAGAGAACAATGCAACAAAAGCCTCATAAATATCCTCACAGAATGAACATCTCCTTTCTTCATTGAGATATTTGAAATCCTTTTGGAAGCCCTATGTTTAGATGCAATGAGGTGAAAAAACCTCATATTCCTATCTCCAACCTTCAACTAGAGGGAGCTCGATATTTTCCTCCAATACAACTCCTCTTTAGTCACAATATCATGATAGTTACCAACAACTCTTTTTCTTCATCAAAAAACCCTTGGGAATCCCCATACCTTTTAATAGAATTTTTTACTTCATCCAAACTATTTTTTTTAATCAATTTTTTGGTGAAAGATATTTCCAAAAGTCTTCTTGTTCTAACTTTGAATTTTCTTTTAACATAATTGAGTTCTTACAAATCCTAAACATAGCCAACCCTTCAACCTTCACATTCCACTAGTCTTAGACATGAATATAAAATTTGGGTGATTCCAACTACATCATGTCAAACCTAAAAGGAAAGTTACACTTGACAAGTAAAGGCTCGACCAGTAGAGAGATCTGAAAGTGGTCAAACCCTATCTTGGTAATGGAAGATATAGAATAGTTGAAACTATTAAACCAATCACTCTAACCTAAATAAAATTCTTATGATTCTTGTGGTTAGACCACATATAGGAGCATCCTTGGAGATCCACATACACTAGGGCATGCAAATTGATGAAATCCATAAACTGCAACCTACCACAAGAAGAGCTTGGATATAAATTCCCCTACTTTATTTCTAATTATACAGAGGGTTAGAATCACTCATAACCAACCATGGAAAATTTGTGACACAATTTCTAAAAGAGCCTATGCTTTCCCAAATAACTAATCTCCCACTTTTAGAATTGGGGGCATAGACATTAGAGTGAATCTAAGTAAAATTATCCCTAATGTGAGAAAACTTAATACAAATAATATATTTTTTTCTCAAAAATCCTCACCTTGAATAAGAAATTTATTCTAGAACACCACCACACCTCTTGAGGCTCCTTTAGAATCACACCCAACTACTTTTCCATTCCTAAAAAGAGAAAGGACTTCAATTTTATCCTTAGACATTTTAGTTTCTTGAATTTAAAAAAAAAATCTCATTTATGATCAAGTGGCCCCTTTAGTGAAAATATCATTTAGTGGGGGGAGAAGGGGCATTCAATCTCCTTATATTCTAGGAAATGGTCTTCTTTTAGGACTAGGGAATTAGATCTCTAAAATGGTCCTCTATTTCCCATTTTCAATATCTTGTTTGTGGGATGACTCTCGAGTCTCCATTCTATTTTTCTTATTAAGACTTGATTTCTTGCACACTACATCCAATTTGATAAGATTCTAGGTCACTTTATTATGGCATTTTTTGATTAATCTTTTTATGATAATTTACCAACTACCATGGTTGATCAAAAGAAGAGTCATAGAGTTTATCTTTACAAAAAATTTCTTATCTTGACCCAATAATGATAGAAAAGTTTTAGGGACCTTTGAAAGATCATAGGACTTCCAGGGATAGGCACATGGCTCCAAAAAATTCACCACTACCTCTAGTTTGGTGACTGATAGTCCAAGTAACACTTCTTGGAAATTCTAGACCAGCCCATTTGAAGAAGGAGATCCCATAATCTCAACCTCAACCATTCCAAGGGGACCTATTGGTACATTCATTATCCCATGTACTACTTCCACAACCAAAGAGGAATCATTCAATCCTTCTCCATGAATAACCTGATTATTAATAAAGTATACCCTTTGGGATTGCAAACAAATAATCTTCTTCTCATCAAAAGAATTATCCACAACCAAAGAGGACTCATTGTCATCATCCATGGGACTTCCATACTTTGCATCACCTCACTTGATTCCTCATCCCTAGAAAACTTATTGGGGATTGAAACCTATTTATGGATCCACTCATTTTTCTACCTTGGGGGCAGGGGGGTGTGGGTTAAGGCTACATATCCTTCTTAGCTTTTTTGGGACAATTTTTATCCTGATGACCTATTTTATTGCAAACAAAATAGGCAAAGAGAAGGCATTCAAATTCAACCTCCTATTTTGGTAAACCCTACTTAGAATTGATCATAATAACAAACAACAATTTCTCCAATCTACAAATGCTGACATGAATAAAAATAAAGATTAACCTCGAATGAAAGGTCATACACTAATCAATAGCTAGGAGTTGGCCAAAGCATGCAACAATACCTTTCAATAATGCTTCTCCAAAAACTCCAAAAGCAAGCCAGGGAGCCCAATCTAAATAGGGATAGAAGAAAAAATTTGGAAGCCCATTTATAAAAAAATAAATCTATTTTACCAATCATCCAAGGTCCTCCACAAAAGATTCTATTGCAATCCTCTTTATTTGAGAACTCAAAGTATAGGAAACCCTTGGGAAAAGAAACTAGCTTAACTTGGCCTTTTAGATTTATTTATTTTTAACATAGGAACAAACTTATTCAATATTCTAGGATGATATTCAAGAAAATTACCAATGAGTATCATCTCCAAAGCCAAAATTAAAAAATCAAAGAATGGATCAGGAATAGATATAGAGAACTCTCTATTCTAGCATCCCACTTTGATGGGTTGAACATGAATCGAGGGTGTATTGTTCAATTTTGCCTCAAATAAATTCTCCCAATCTTTTTTATCTCACTAAAATATCTCTGTCACAGGACTTCCAAACCCCATGTTTGTAGCCATCTTAGGACCCCCCTTTCTAGATCCATTGAAAGCACTAGAAGGAAGTGGGACTACAATCTTAGTCACTCCAACCAGAGTCCCCAAAAGTCTATACTTCAAGTAATTTTTGGAAGAGCCCCCCAAAGATTTTAGGAACAGAGTGCTCTCAGGAATAAAGCCTACAATAGGGCTAAAAGCCCTTAAATTTCCCTCTTAAAAACCAACCTCTTGCTCACCACCACCATTTTTCCCACTTAGAGAGTTCAAGTTTGAACTAGCCTCACCATCCCACTCTTCTACTAACCCGTTTGAGGTTGCCATTCCTATTTGGTTATGGGATGTTACATTGGACATGAGCTCCATTATAATACATGGTCATGCTCTATTTGAGTACAAGATATGTGTTCTTTCATTAGTGCTAGCCTAGTTCACAATTAAATAAAATTTTAATTTTTTTATTGTTTTAAAATATTAAAAATAGTTATATGAATATTTGATAATTTAAATTCCTTATTGATTGTAAATTTAGTTATACAAGTTAAAATGGCCTGCATATCATCTAGAGAATCAATAATGTGAAATTGTGAAAAATAGGGATAAATTAAATGTGTTGGGAAGATCTCACTATATAGTAGTGCATATATGTGGTTTTATCATCTACTCAAATGTGCCAATAAAATACTGAAGAATAATTTTTGAACCAATTGTATAGTAGACAAAAAAAATAGGAATGGATAAATAAAGTGAAAAAAGAAAAAGAAAATAAAAATGGATTAAAAGTAGAACAAAAGGAAAATTGCCTACACATTTTTGGATTACTCTCATTTTGGAAGAAAATTTCCTCAAAATTTCCTCCATGGAAATTTGAGAGAATTGGCATTTGGATTGAGTAGGAGAAGAAAAGTATGTTGATTGTGTGTAAGAATTCTACCTCTTAAAAACCATAACATTGCAATCTTTTCATTGTTTGAGTGTTCTTCAAAACTTAAGGAAAATTATCTATTCATTTGCATTTGGCTCATTTCTCCCCCTTTGATTATCATTCTCATGCGGCATATGACTTTCTACAAAGATTCAATAGTTCTCATCTTTTAGAAATGATTTCTAATTTTTTTTGTCTTATAATGTTAATTAGCTAGGATTCTTAGAAATTAAAAGTGATTTCAAAAAGTTATTCTTTTCCATAGCTAAAGTCGAAGGGAACATATTTTCTTTACAAGAAATTGATTGAAAATATCAGAAATACTAAGATTTTAATAGTCAATTTAAGGAAATTTTCTTTCTTTTTTAATGTTTATAATAGGATGATTAATAATCCTTCATGATATCTCATGATAAATGTTTTAACTCTATGCTGAAAATTTTATAGGTCAAGTTTCTACCATGTTTTACATTCAATAATCAATTAGTATGAGTGTGATGAGCCCATGATATTAATTTCAGAAAGATTTATGTTAGTAGCTTTCAAAATTTGTTGGGGACAAAATTAGCTCAAGTACATCTAAAAGTAGTAACAAAAATTTCATGGGCAATCAAAATGAAAGAAGATAATGATCCCTATGATACTATTTGAGCACTAGTATATGCTCAATATTATTGTAAAAGATGATTTATATTAGGAAGCACTTGCTCTTATTAACTAAGAAACTTTGATTTGTTGCAATATGTTAGCATTAATGTCAACCTGATGGATTAATGAAGATAAAGATGGATATGATGATGAAGATGAAAATATTATATTACCTTGATGTGACTATAAAAAGGTAATTGTCAAAGGCATACTGTAGAGAATTGATGTAGACATGATGCATTATTTGTGTTACCTTTCATGACAACCTATGATATATAGGAAGTAAGATGTTGACATTAGTGTGAACTCATGATGTGAAAGAAAACAAAAATTATGGGCTAGTATGTGTTGCAAATGACATTAACCTATGTCTAGATGATTGTTGTCCATTAGAGCAATTTATTGATGAGATGTTGATGGTTAAATAAAAATATGTAATTTCTAGAGTTAATTGATGAATAATGCTCATGAAATCAGTTTATGTATTATATTGTTATGGTTGGATAAAGCATATGTAATGTAATGAAGCTCATAGTTGGATGTAAAAATGTTGTGTGGTTGGCATAATTTTCCCACTCAATATGTGTGTTGCTATTACTAGCTCTAGTTTGCTCCACATTTTTATATTTTTCAAGGTATGACTATATGGTCTGAAACTAAAATTCATGAAACTTATAAGACGTTATATCCATAGTTTTATGCTAAGAATCGTGGGTTGACAAAGTTAGAAATGACTAAGTTTCATTAAGATAATCCATACCTTATAAGGAATGATTTAGAAGAAGAACAATATTGAATAAGATTAAAAAGTTAAAATATAAATTAAGAACATACTAAAAAAGTCTTGTGTTACAAATAATAGAATAAAAATTTACTATTATTTTATAAATTTTTTTTTTACAAATTTTTTTAATATCATTCTAAAATTTAGATATATTATATTTAAATTTCAAAAACTATTTAAATTTAATATTTCTTAATAAATATATTAAATTTAGAAATCAAATAATTTTTAAGCCTCTTTATATGCAATTTAAAAACACTAAATCTTGCAATGTCTATTATTAGTATATACTTACTCTTTTAAGCCTAAGGAAATGTGAATGAAAGTGTAAGATGTCTATCATTAGTCTATATATTAAGTCTTTTAGGGCTAAATAAATGTAAATGAAAGAATAATGCTTATTAGAAATTATAAAATTAAATAAATTTTTTAATAATACAATTTTCAGAAACCAAAGTTATAGCTATAGTTTTTAAACGTCATTTAAGGAACAAATGTACTAAAAGTAAAAGATTTTTTTCCAGATCTAGGAAAATATTTTGTTGTCATAGGTGAAGTGATTTCTAGAAATAATATACTGGACTGAAGACGAGATATAATGGACTGAATGTGACGTTTTTCATCTGCCCACCGTCACTTCATATTTCCCTTCGCATAAAGCATCTGTACCGCTGTTTTATGTCTGAGTGAGCGGTTATTTATGTCTACTGAATCACCTTGTGCCTTGGATTTTTACTTTCCCAGCCACTGGTTATTAGTACCTACCAATAATGGAACAATTGCTTTGAGACAGTTTTTATTGGTGGTAATTTTCCATCCAACCTGTATAGTTGACTAATTTTCAAAAAAGTGAAAACATCATTTTTTTGAAAATTTCAGCATTTGATCTTCATGATCTGCATAGTGGAGAGGACCCTATAGTTAAATACCCTAACTTCGCACTTCTCAAAATCTTATGTGAAAATTTCAAATCACTCTCATTTTTTTATTGTAGCTTATTTGGCAAGTCCCTTCCTTATAACTAAGGTTTTAGAGTCACATCATTAAATATGATGCCACATCAGCATGCTTTTTGCCAAAGTGTCCAAAACAGCCTAAAAAAAAGGTGATACCAATCATAGTGCATTGGAAACCCCATACTTGTGCAATAGATGTGGCATCACACTATTGGTTGTTTTTAGGGAAAAGAGAAACTTTTTGTTCAATTTTGAGTAGTCATCATTAGTAAGAACAACTTTAAAGTTACAACTATTGGTGCAATTTTGTCAAAAATGTTGGATATTAAATCAACAAGTGTGAGTGTTAAGTTAACAACTCCTATCACAACCATTCGAATGTGCTCAAGTACTAGGTCTTCTCCTATAGTTTGTATTTGAAAACAACAAAAAAATTGGGAAGAAATCACTATGTTTTCGTGAATATGGAAAAAAGAAGAAGTTTGACTCTATTTTTTCTTTAGGGCGTTTTGGATGGAGATTAGCCTGTCCTATTTTTATTGTCTGACAAATCTATTAGTTTAAATCAATCTAATTAAGTTTTAGTTTCACTAGTACATTTGGCCTCTATTTTTGATGAGAGGTGAAATTGGCTTGTGAACTTCTTTTTCTTTGTTTATGCTTCTGAAAACGTTGAAATAGCAATGAACATGGGATGTCAAAATAGAAACAAACACGGGATTATATTAGGAAAAAAATGAAAGTTGAAACACAGTTTCTATTGTTTCATTGTGTCGAAGCGCTTTTGGGCAGGAGGAGGCAGGTCGCATACAAATCTTTTGGCATCACAAAGGTGGTAAGTTCTTTTTAATCAAAGGGATCACATGCATTTGTTAAAACTTCAAACAATAGATTTCTTCTAAAAAAGGAGGTATTTTGGCCCCATAGATTTTACACACAATTCTGACAGAGTAGATTCTATGTGTGCATATATATATATATATATATATATATATATATATATATATATATATATATATATATATATATATATATATATATATATATATATATATATATATATATATATATATATATATATATATATATATATATCTGTGTGTGTTTGTGTGTCCATTTTGCATCCTTATTGATTCACTCAAATTCCACTATAGAAGGTCTTATGTTTGAATCTTCCCATGATCAACCTATAACTACACTCCACTATACTATGAATTTGGCCAGTTTTATCTTTACAAGCCATATCCTGAGTTTGAATCTCGGCATTATCTACTATCAAATATGGTTAAAAGTAGTAAACCCTTTCTAAAGCATAATCCCCATAGTAACTTACACAAGACTCAAATTTTCAAGCGGGTGAGAATGAGAAAATGGGGGAAATGGGTTTCGAAAGTGAGAATGCCCAATTCAAGAGTTATGTAAACCAGGAGGAAAAACTGACTAGGCATCACAATAGTTACATAAACTAGGAGGAAACAACATATTAAATCATTAACCTAGATAATGAATGTTCACCAAAATATTGAATTTATTACTGAATCTCATTTAATGATTTTCACATATAGATGCATTCAAACATTTGTCCATGCACCTATTTAGCCAACCCTTTCTTGCTATATTATTTTGTAGCTCTTTATTGTTCTTGTACTTCTTTCTTAACTCTGCATGCTTTCTTCCCCTTTGATCACAAAAAAGTTCCTCTGTTATTTTTCTTGGAAATGCTCTACAGACTCTTCAATGATGGGGTCTTTGGCTTCCATCTCTCTCTGAGACCATTTCCATTCCTTCAATTGTGTTCATCCTGTTTAACCTCTCTTCTATTAGCCTCAACACAATCTCATTATACTTTTGCTCAGCCTCTTTCCTGATCAACCTACTCTATTTATTCTAGAGATAGCCTTCCTTTCTTCCATCATTTATAGCCAATCATTTTATCCATCATGTTTCCCTCCAAAATTATCTATCTTCAATTTCTCTACCTGTTAACCTTCCAAACATCAACCCCTTGTTGTCCTCAAATGCTCATTACTCTTTACTCATTAATCTTTTTGTCTGACTTTCTACCCATGTGTTTACAGAAACTATGTCTAGTCAAAGTAAATTCTAGATGCACACAACTAACAATATGAAGACTTTATTCTACCTAGCCACAACTCAAGAAATAGAACATAATGCCAATATCTTTCATATCAAATTAAAATTCCAACTCCTCCTTGCACCATCCTATTAGATCCTAATCACTAATAAAAATAAGGTCATCCACACACAAGCCTAAAATTAATAGATCAAATCTATTTAACTGATAATCATGAATACAAGTTGCATGATTTTTTGTGAATACTAAACAAGTGTTAGTTGCTTCAGCTAGTATGAGATCTCTAGCTTGCATATGTGAACAAAATTAAAATTGTACATTCCATATAGTTGGTTGAAAGGACCTGTACATGTGTTTCACATATCTTATATAGATCCCACTATCAACTATGATATATATAATATGTTTATTAATTTTTTTTGAGAAAGTTTATGAAAAGGTTAATTAGGTTTTGTAGGACTACAAGGCGATTCGTCCATTTGTGATCATTTTGATAGTTTTCATTATCTATTTTTTTCGTAAGACCTTGTGAGAGTTTTAAACATGTTAGAAAGTGATAAGATCAACCTAAGAAGATGTGGTGAGAGCCTTAGGTTGTGAGAAAGCCAATTGATTCTATTTCAAAGTAAACCTTTAAGTGAAAGTTGGAAAACCTTGTGGTTTATTATACATTTTGTAGAGTGATTTAGTCAAGTGGTTGGATTGACCTATCTCTACATCATATTGGTATCAAGGTATGCAAGATGAACCTGTGGGGTATGTCTAGGGTTTGTGTGGAGATATCTCAATGCTGACATACTTATACCTAAGGCTCAATTGTTTCTATTATGGTTCTATTAAACTTATAAATTTTGAATGTTTCTTTAAACCTAAAACATTTTTTTTCTAATAAATTAATCATTTTAACTTGGCTTCTATAAATTTCCATAAGTTTATCTTGAAAAAGGTTTGCCCTTCTTATTGTCAAAATTCCCTCCATGATTCATAAGCTATCAAGATTTGAGCTTTGATACCATTTTAATAACATAGTCTAAATGTGGATAGACAACGACTTATAAATATCCATTGACACTATATTTTGTATATTATGTATTGTTTTGAAACATAACACAAGAAAATTGAGATTCATTAGCTTATTACAACTTATTAAACATTTTTACTGTCAAGAATGGACACAATTGTTATTCTAGATGTTAATCTAAATGGTGATTTTCTCTTAAGGGTGTCCCTTTTCGAAAAGCTTGATCTCTATGTAGAGAGGGATAATGTTCAGCCTGTGAAAAAAATAATTTTTCCTTTTCAGATTTCAAGTGAATGTCTTCTCTTCCTAGAATATTATATAACTCAAGCTGTCCTTTCTTGAAACATCTCAATTAGGGAAGACAACCCTCAAATGTTGACAATAACTGGGCAACTTAATTGACAAGTTCAAGTGTAGCTCTTCTCAAATTGTGCTATGAACTGACAAATCAATGCTTTAAAATTAAGGTAGATCCAAAATTCTTCTTATTTCAATTTAATTAACTATAAGCAATAGAGAAAATAAACTACAAGCTTGATGGCCTCCTGCCATGCTCATAAAGTATGTCAATATCCAAACTCAAACACCATACTTCTAAATGTTCTGTATGAATTTTAAGGATTTTTAAATGATTTTTTTGTTGTTAAGAAGAAATTTAGGGAACTCCAATTGTTTCTCAATTTCTCCATTTTGGCTAAGTGTAATGTCCCCCTATCCAATCTTCTGTATATATAGACTCCCATGCTTCCATTGCTACGATACATTGGAATAACATTGGAGTATTTGCTAGCAGAGACATTGATTTTTATCATCGATATTGCTATTTATTAATATTTTCCCTGTTCTCATTATAGATCTATTTGTTTCATGTATTGTTGATTTATACTAGTCCCTACCATAATCAAAGATTATATTATTACTAGTGATGTAAAGATATTCCTAACTGGTCTTGTAAAATAACTGAGAAATAATGCAAGGTTAGATAATATATGATTAGTTTATAATTTGAATATTAATGAGAGTTAAATATTAATATATTTATATATTGTTTTCAATCCAACTATCACCCTACCAAAAGGCATCTTGATTATTAATGTTGTATGTTCATTTAATACACTTGATATAGAATCTGTAGGTTACAAATAAATCATCCTTCTTCCACCAACAAGTCATTCCATTCAAGAAAGAACATGTATGATGATATCAATGCACAAAAAAATAGGGAGACAATTACTAGACTATGGTCTAACTTAAAAAGAAAAGATGATAGAAAATGTTATTGTCCTTCCAAAATTTGTAAGGGCTTAAAGACTCAAAGATATCTAATCAAAATGGTCAAAGAACATTGTAGGCAGGATGGTCACATTGAAAGGGGAAATGAATTTTTTCCATTCATATGTATTTTAATAATTTATAAAATACATAAGACATGATTTGATGATGACATCATGGTGATGGTTAATATAAGGTCATCATTTTGATATAGGCCAACCACCCTAGTTTTCATGTTATGGACCATGACAATTTAGAGAATGTAGATTTCAAAATGAGGGAACATGGAGCTGTGAATATAGAAGTAGAAGGTAATGATCCAATTGAAGAAGATCACATTGATCAAGATGATAATGATGATGATGATGATGATGATGATATTGATGCAAACCTTGATGTACCTATACTTGAGAAGGCACACGCGTCCTTATACGAAGGCTCCCAAACAACTTTTCTTGCTGTTATATTATTGTTAGTGAACTTGAAGGTTATTAATGGTTATCAAACGTAGCAATGACACGTACATTAAGACATGTCATCTTTTTTCATTTTTTAGTCATAGTTCCCTTACAATTAACATTAGGTGGATTGTGTTGCAATTAAAATTTTTTATATTAACAAATTATATTTTTTTTCGTAGGTTGATAGGTGAGTGTTTGATACCACCATCAAACATTCTACCTCACCCATACCAAGAATTAACTACTAGTATGAAAGATATTGGAATGGAGTATCAAACAATACACACATGTTCGAATGATCATATTATATATCATAAACAACATGAATTTGCAACACAATGCCCTATTTGTCATATTAGTAGATATTGATTAGATTGAATAACAAAAAAGGTGTCTTTTAAGGTTTTTCAAGTTATTCCCATTATTCCACATCTAGAATAATTATTTAGGTGCAAATAGCTTGACACATTTTATGGATTACCATGCATGCAATAGAAGTCAAGATGACATTATGTGAATGCCTGCAGATGGTTTAGCATTTAAGAAAATAGAGGGAAAATGGCCACACTTTAAGGAATAACCTCATAATCTCAAGCTTTCATTGGTTGTATATGATGTCAATCCATTCGGAGAGATGAGATATACTTACACGATGTGGTCTATTTTTGTTATCAACAATAATATTCCTCCTTGGATGACCATAAAGAGGGAGCACATAATGTTGGCACTAATTATTAAAGCTATTTTTTCATTTAATAGTCATAAGAATTAATTTATTATAAATAATCCATCAAAATGGTCATAATAATTATGTAATTTTTTTATTCATTCAACTAGGTAAGTACAAAGCTAAAGATATCAATGTATATATTGAGCCCCTTGTCAAAGAGTTGATGGTGTTATGGAATGGGATCACTATGTATGACATCTTTAGACTAATAGGATAGAGGCAATTTCAATTCCATGCAATGCTTGTATGGACAATACATGGTGTCCCTGGGCTAACACATTTTTTTGGTATGTTATAGTGCTATCACAAAGTTAATGTATTTAATCCAATTATACCCAATCTTGTCGATCTTTAGACAAAGGGAAAATTTTCATGTCTAGTTTGTGGTCCAAAGATAAAATCTCGTGATTTAAAAAATTTAGGAAAGTAGGTGTTTGATGAGAATAAACACTTTTTCCATAGAAATCATAAGAACCGAATTACCAAAAAACATCTTTTCAATAGGAAAGAAGAGACTACATCAAAGCCATAGAGAATGACACCTCACCTATGGAAGTTGGAAAACAATAAAATAAATCACAGAGGTAATATCATTCCATCTGATGGTTTTTTGTTTCAAATTCATATTTTGATTTTGTTTACTGATGATGTAATTGATGATTCTGAAGGTTATCAAGGCATTAATGACCAACTTCCAAAAGGAGTAAAAAGTTATCCTATGCAATTTATTAGGTTTTCATACTATGAGCAACTCCCAATCATGCATTTGTTTGATTCTATGCATATTGGAAAGAATGTAGTTCAGAGAAATTATGGAAAATCATGGACAAAAAGATGTGACATAGAGAAAATTGTCAAAATTTGTAGTGACATTGAAGAATCTAACCATGCAATGAAAAATTTCATTTGATCAAATAAAAATTGAGACCAAACTAATACAAGTGCCCTTAGTTGGTTATTGTCAAAGTAGTAGAGCAATGCTATAAAAGAAGTCATTAAAAAATATGATTTCCCACAGGATTTACTACGAACATAAACAATCTCATATCAAAGAAAAGTGAATTTGGTTCAGGGATGAAAACACATGATTGGATTACATTTATTAAGGTAATTCATGTTATTTTGTATTCACTAGATATATTTTTATACTGCATGTAATTTTCATTGCATTCTTTTATAGAATATTGATAATCTCATTCTACAAATATTGCAGTACATTCTACATATTCAAAAGAAATTAATAACAAAGATATAACATATTTGAAGAGAAAATTTCTTCATCTTATGTGTGAAATGCAAAAGTGACTACCTCCATCTTTTTTCAATGCACAAGAACACTACCTCATACATCAAGTTGAGGAGATTGAATTGTGTGGACCTACACCAACTAGGTCAATGTGGATGGTTGAGAGGCACTTGAAATTTTTGAAAGGCTTGGTTTGATAGAGAGCACATCCTAAGGGTTCTATGGTCGAGGGATATATGGTATACTAGACCATGGTGTACATTAGTGAATATCTTCCTAAGTTTGCAGCAAAGATCTATGTAGATCGTATTTGGGATCCAAAATCCATTGAAAAATTCAAAGGGGAGTACTTGATGGACAAAGGTAGATTGAGGAAAGTGAAAGGTAAAAATAAGATGCTGTTGTAGTTAATTAATTATTACAAATCTTCAATATAAGTTATTTATAATTGGTGTTTTTTTTAATATAGCTAGTCAAGAGTTGGATGCAATACATTTGTATATTGCAAAAAATCTTGATTGGATGACTATATGGATTGAACAATGTCAACAAAATGGTTACTCATTAACATGGGAAGATCTTGCTTCATTGGTTATAGAAGCTCATTGTAATGGAGATTCTAATATTACACTGATGGTAGTTGATCTAGTAAAGGGTTTAAGAGGTGGACAGGTATGTACAAATTTATTAATGATCATCACTCATATGTTTCATATCAACTCGCAATGCAAATAATTGTTACATGCTTCAAAATTTGCAGGTCAAGCACCACAAAGTTATGTACTATCATGGCCACAAATTTTGCATAAAAAATATGGATGACACTAAGAAAACTTGTGATTCTTGGATAACTATTGTTTTTGAGGGCACTAATATATCATCTAGAAATGACATACATCCTCAAAAATCTCAAAATTGATACTATGGCATCTTGGATGATATAATTGAGTGTGACTTTAAATCCTTCAAAGTAGTTCTATTCATTTCCAAATGGTAAAAGCTATGATTGAATCAAAATGATCTAGATAGAACCATTATTCAACATGATAATGGATTTATAATGATCAATACAAGGTTGTTTGAGCTAGTTGAAGATGAGGCCTGTGTTCTTCCAAGCCAATGTGAGCAAGTGTTTCACTTAGAGGTTTCACATAAACTAGGTTGGTCATTTATTGTTAGACATAAACCAAGAGGAAGGTCGATAAAGTATAATGTTATGGAAGAAGAAGATGTTGAAGATGATGAAGAAGATGATGATGATGAAGATCAAGATGATGGTGATGATGATGACAATGATGGTGATGATGATGATGATGATGATGGTGAATCGATGATGATGATGATGATGATAATGATGATGATGATGATGATGATGATGATGGTGATGATGATGATAATGTTGATGATGATGATGATGATTGTGATGATGACGATGATGATAGTGGTGGTGATGATGATGATGATGATGATGATGATGATGATGATAGTGGTGGTGATGATGATGATGATGATGATCATGATGATGATGATGATGATGATGATGATGGCGATGATGATGATGGCAATGATGATGAGATAGATGAAGAAGATAATCAATGACATGATTGAAATGTACAAGGTATGTAATCAATGACTCCTACTAAGCTTTGATCGTTAAGTACACCATACATCAATTTTATTTTTCAAAACCATATGTGCAGATATAAACATTAAGTATAACATGTCCAATTTTTTTAAGATATACATGACTCCTAATAAGCTATGATTGTTAAGTACAACATGCACCAAAAATTTCTTTCAAAACCATATGTGTGGATATAAACATTAAGTATAACATGTCCAAAAATTTTAAGATATACATTACTCCTAGTAAGCTCTAATCATTTCACATCTAGGTGTCCTAAAATAAATTGAGTGAAATGTTCATGTTGTCTTATAAGTTATTTGTAGCTAACTTAAGATAAAAGATTGACATATGTAGGAAATTTAACCCCTTTGGTGAAGATCGTGCACAGTGACATGGATTAGCAGGTATAAGTCAATAAATAGACATAATTTTCTTATATTCTTCTTTTTTAAATAGACAAAGAAGAACCATATATAAATGTAATTATATAATCACTTTCAACTTAGTAGATTTTATATCTCTTACATATAGACAAAGAAGAATCTTACGCATGGGTGATGGCTTGATTATTCTATGTATATTATTTAATTATTATCAAAAATTTCTAGTAGTTGAAGCGCGGATGTGACAATATCTCATTTGATGGATCACAAGGACCACCAAATAGGTACTTTTCAGATCTATCTACATCAAATGAGGGAAATGAGGGAATGGTAGATGAAATTTCTAAATGTACTATAGCTAAAATGGGGAAATCAACAAGAGGTCAAAAGATTAGAAAAAAATTCAATAAACACATGCAATTTTCCTTGCTAAAGGTGGTCATGTTCTTATGAAGATGAGAGAAAAGGTGACATCAAGGTGCCCTTTCGGTACACACATATTGAGAAAGAATGGGTACCTAATGAGCTACCTCCAATTAACACAAATTTTTGTGTTAATGAGAGGATATATCACATAGCTCCATCCTCATTACATGGTTTGGGCCTATTTTCCATGGATAGGATAAAACTATGTTACAAAAAAGTTGTTGAATTGATGAAGTATGTTGGTCCTTGTTACAATTACAATGATTGGATTCAGATTCTTCAATAAAAAAAAGTATGCGTAAGTATGCACTATTAGCAAATTATATACAATGGAAAGAAAATGATCAAAGTAAAAGATTTTCTATTTACATTGATGGGAGACCAAAAGAAACATGTAATATTGCAGGTTTTATAAATAATATGTGACCTTCCTCAACTAATAAGCAACCCAATTGCATTTTTGAGGCATGTGAGGGGAATCAAGTTGTATGTGTGATAAAATCAATAAGTGAAAGGGAAAAACTGCTAATAGATTACCATTTAAATCAAATAGATACAAACAAAGTTACTATCATGATGGCAATAAGTACTATATACCATTTTATTAATAAGTCTTTTTTGCTAAGATAAATTGGCTGAAGTTTTTATATTTAATCTTAATCACAGGATGATATAGATCAAACATGAGATAGAGGCCACAAGGATGCTCCTCCTACCCATTCTTTGGCCATGGTAAACCTTATTGAAATTGTAAAAATTAGATAGTTGAAGAATGTTATATTATTATCAAGGTTGTATGGGGATGGGGGTACTTTGGGTGCTTAGGCTACCATTACAAGTACAACTTTATTTCATAATAGGGGATGAGGGTACTTGGTTATCAAACTTAATTATTAATTATACTTTTATATTCATATAAAATCTGAAATTATGAGTCATGAAAAGTTTTTTTTTTTAAAGAACAGTGATAAAGTTTTCTAATGTAATATATTGATTTCAATTTTAGATTGTTGTATGCTTGTAATAATAATATATGATAAATTTTTAGATGCATAACAGAGAAGGAAGACTTTAAACATGAACAAGAAGATCATAAATCATATGACAATGACATATTACAAATCATAAACTTCTAACTTAAACAATAATAAAGTTTATTATTAATCAATATTGTATCAAAGTTCCAAATTAATTAGGTATTGAGTTTGATAAACAACAAGTTGATATGCAAACAAAAAACTAAAAAAATAATCAAAAATCTTAATCAACATCCTTATCTATGATGCTCTCCACCAAGTACCCAATACTTAGAATCGATGTACTTGTAATTGCATACATGGGTACAAGTACTAGGGGTTTGGGTATGAGTACCAATGCAACCTTGATTATTATGTTATTTTATTTAGGGTTTTGGAGTCTTTATGAAATTTTCACTAATATTTCTATCACAATTTGATGATTAGGATTAGGGAAGAGCACCTGCAAGAATAGAGGTAGCTATTACCCCTTGTGATGAGGATATCATAGATGTCCCTAATTTAACATACAAGATGAAAAAAAACTTAAAAATATCAATATAGAAATAATGAGCTTTTTTGATGATCACTGAAGTTTTTATATTTAATATTTTTTATAGGACAATATGGATCCCCCATAGGATAGAGGCCATAAGGATGCTCCAGCTCCCACCCATTCCTCAATGATGGTAAACTTTACTAAAATAGTACAAATTAGATAGTTGAAAAATGTTATATTATTATATTAATTTATTTAGCATTTTGGAGTTTTTACAAAAGTTTTATTAATATTTCTATAACAAATTGATATTCAAGATAAGGGAAAAGCACCTGCAACAACATAGGCACCTACCCCTTCTAATGACAATATCACAGATGTGCCTAATTTAACATATATGATGAGGAAAAAACTTAAAAAATCAATTTAAAAATTATTAGTATTTTTGAGGATCCAAATCCAACAAAGGAGGTGTTGAAGAGGCAAAAGGAATTCATGGTCATAGCATGTCATCTTGAAGTAAGCAACTTAATGAATCTTTAATTATAAAAAAGTTCAATAAAGGTTAGTTTTATGTTGTGAACTAAAATGTGTATGTGTTCTTGTTACAATATTCTTTGCAAACTCAAGTGCCTAGTCTAGGACATCATGGTGAGGTTGGTACAAGTGGAGCTCCACCTACCTTAGGTAAAATAATCCTTAAGTTGACAAGTTACAAGGAATTTTTTCTTTGATCGACCATTCATAAAATTCGTAAGTTAACTCTTACTTTTATTATATCAAAACGTCTTTGTCATCAAGTGTTGGAGACTCCTAGGAGGTCAATAGAGGTCCATCGGAGATTGTCAACTATAATGTTGGCAACAAGGGTCATGCAAACATCGATGCCTTCATGACCTATGCTTAGTAAATCCTTGTTTTTCTATATTTGGTTTTGTGTTAATTATGATTTGATAATTTTTACTTTAATCATGGGTGCATCTAGTAGTAGATACAGATCATAGTACATGTATTCATGATAATTCACAATCATTTCTTAGATCCACCCGTGTTTCTAGCACAGGAGCTACACAAATGCCATTATTGATTGATGACAATGAATTGATGCCTTTGAAATGTCCTAAGCTTCTAGATACTTTCAAATTATTATTTTTTATATTGTAATTTACATTTAACTATTTGTAACAAGTTTTGGATTGTCAATCCCATGACATTTTTTTCAGGAAATAATCACTTTTATAAGATGGTTTATGACCATGCACTGAAGATATTCAGGCCCACCATACATATACGGTGCACAAATTTTCTTTTAGTATATTCAAGGTACACAAATTTAGTTAATTTTTCTATCTAAAAATTTTGTGTTTTTTCTTAAAAGGTGGAACTTGTAACAACAAAAATTAAAAGATCAATTCATTTAAGATTTAGAGCATGAGTTTGGTAATATTTTGAAGGAGAAGAAAAGTTTGGAAAAAGCTACAAAACATCTGAACATTGTGAGGGACTCCTATAGAAGGAGTCTCATCCACAACCCAAAGTACAAGCGTCCTCCCTTTATTTCAATGAGGGATTGGAATGACTTCATTTTGGATGCAAAGGGAAAAAAAATGGATGTTAAAAGAGGAGTTGTACCTACAAATGAGAGAAGAAGGTATGCAATAGTATTAATTACTAGTACAATGTAATAATGCATTGATTAGGCATCTTTATATCTATATCATCTAACATTTTTCAAACTTTTCATAGGTTGCAAGATACGTCAAAGGAAACAAAGGCTAGACTGCAAAAGATTGCGTAGCACAAACTTGGCTCTGGTGGAAATTCAAAAATTAAATCACAAATTGTAAGTAGGAGTAAATGGATTCCTAAAAAAAATTATTTATAAAATGGAAATAATTTTGTTCAATCAAAAAAAGAAGGGCTTTGAATTTAATTTAGAGGCCATGCGAGAACACCAAAAAATTGCCTTCAAGGAAAGCTATCAAACTATGGTTGAATGGCTATGCCAACCAAAAAAAATTGTATTTTTTCTTAAAAGGTGGAACTTGCAAGAACAAAAATTAAAAGATCAATTCATTAAAGATTTAGAGCATGAGTTTGGTAATATTTTGAAGGAGAAGAAAGGTTTGGAAAAAGCTACAAAACATCTGAACATTGTGAGGGACTTCTATAGAAGGAGTCTCATCCACAACCCAAAGTACAAGCATCCTCCCTTTATTTCAATGAGGGATTGGAATGACTTCATTTTGGATGCAAAGGGAAAAAATGGATGTTAAAAGAGGAGTTGCACCTACAAATGAGAGAAGAATGTATGCAATAGTATTAATTACTAGTACAATGTAATAATGCATTGATTAGGCATCTTTATATCTATATCATCTAACATATTTCAAAATTTTCATAGGTTGCAGGATACATCAAAGGAAACAAAGGCTAGGCTGCAAAAGATTAGGTAGCACAAACTTGGCTCTGGTGGAAATTCAAAAATTAAATCACAAATTGTAAGTAGGAGTAAATGGATTCCTAGAAAAAAAATATTTATAAATGGAAATAATTTTGTTTAATAAAAAAATTAAGGGCTTTGAATTTAATTTAGAGGCCATGAGAGAACACCAAAAAATTGCCTTCAAGGAAGGCTATCAAACCGTGGTTGAACAGCTATGCCAAGCTTCCACTAGCCCAACCCAAGAGCCCCCTACATCATGTGAATAGGTAAATATGTAACAACAAAAAATTAGGAAATTGACTACTTTAGAAATAATCTATTTGGTAATAATGTGTGCATGAAATTGCAATGCAATCTCCTAATTGTAACACAAATCCTACGCCACATGATGAAGCCCCTGATGTGCAATGTAGTGTCAATGGTTGGCCTTGTTAAGTAGAGAATATTAAACTATTCTCGAAACCAAGTGAAGCTCAAACTAACCTAAATAGAAATAAAATTTTTAAGGCTAGCTATCCATGGAAAATATCTAGCACCAAAATCTATAATTCCTCTCTTTCTCATAAGTTTCCCTCTTTATTGAATGGATACGTGAATCCATATCAAATTAGTCTAGCCAATAACCTTTGATAATCCCTCAGGACCCATTCTATGTCTTTCGTTATCCCTTTGATTCTTCAATGCCTTTATCTAGTAGACTTAAGTTAGGATTTCAATAATTTATTCCTACTTCTTCTTTGTAAGTTCAATTGGGCCTCAGCCCAGTGGGCCTACCTACCCTACAATTCTATGGGCTATGCTTCTCGTTTGAAAATTGTTTGGATAAAGCATAATACTAGTCTAACTGCTATACCTATTGTTTCATCTCTTTATTTATGTTGTCACTTTATTGTTATCACTCAACATCCTCCATATTCACAATGACCTACCTAAAATAGTCACCCTTTTCTGCCCTTCGCATGCATAAAGCATCTTCTAGTAGGAATAGTAATCAGCTCCACTTATTTTTAAATCTCCAATTACTAGCCACCATCCCTCTTACTTTGCTAAAATAGGATTAATTCCTTAGGCTGACTTGCATTCTTACACCCAAAATTCTATTAGGCATAGTTCGATCTTGCAGACTTACATAACCAAATTTGAGTTTATGAGTACTCAATTATAATGTAGCATTAAATTTGATTTCTATAGATGAGTTGAAGGTAGGGAAGATGAATCCACACTTCTAGATACTTGGTATGATAGACACAATGAAGTTTGTGTCTATATTTGCATTCAAAATTACAAGCAACGTGACTGATCTCTACTATAGCATCTAGGTCTCCTTTAGCTAATTGCGTCTATCATTTAGAGCACACCCAGATAGATTGAATTGGAATTGCCTAGGTAGAAATATTAGAGATTATTATTTGACAAAGTAAAATTTTTCCCTCACCCCTTAGGGTCCCAAATTATACCAATAATGAGAGGATGTCTGAACAACCTTCCACAACTTGTACTCCAACCATTGAATCCACTTTTAACCTTTGGGAATAATTTGGACAATGCATAATAAGATTATGATAGTTTATTGATACATCACTGATATATCCATGAAACTTTCCACAAATTAGGAGTCATTTAGTTATCTTTGAGCTAACCATGCCTAGTATAACACATTACTTGATCTTGAGATTGCCTTATAACCTATCACTATGATTAGATTCATGCTCAAACAAGTGGCATACCATTTATCTTAGTCTAGGACAAAGTTTATAAACAATCTAAAAATATTTCATGCACTATAACTTTTGATGGAAGCCTAAAATATGCTATTAATTAATTTCACGTTCATGATTTTGTGCACTTCAATATCTGACACTTATGTATATGTATCACACTTTTAATTATATAGGGATTTTGTATACTAAATTGATAAGGTTAATTCATGGTTTTCTTGTAGGAAATAGAGATAGCACCTAATAATATGGGGGTTGATACAAGCTCCTATAATTGTATTTTAGGTTAAAAAAATTGATTAGTAAGAGGTAGAAGCTATATTATTTGAGCATTACCCTACATGGCTTAACCCTTGTCATGTTTGAGAATTATAATTTCTGGTACCAATCTTTTCTAGATGACTTACTAGCAATATTGAGTTGCAACACAAACACAACTCCCCAGCCCATCTGTACAACATGCCCATTCCATGGGATTCATGTATTAATTTAATATATCCTCTAACCTTGAGCCACACACCATATAAAAATGTATATGTACAATGTATATAAAATGTGTAGGTGTTATTTGCAATTTATTCTATCAACATCTTCTATACTAGTTCTAGTAGGAAGTTGTGTAGGGCATCATTGATCTGTGGTTGGAAGGAAAACCACCTAATGATGCTCTTTGTCTCTCGATAATGCCAAAGATTGTAAGAGATTCAAAAGGTGGAAGAAAGACACAGTAATCCCATTTTCTCTCTTTGTTATCACATTTCTTTATCAAAGAAAAGAGAAGCTGAATTAATTATTTGGAAATAGTCATGAACATGTGAAAAGTATTTTATTTCTATTTTAGTTTTAGATGTAAAGAAAAGTCAAAATTTTATTTTGAGTTTGAAAACATCTTAATGGTCAAATTTGGTTGTTATTTTATTTCAAGATAGATAGCATATTACAAAAAAAATTATATTTGTAATTCAGTTTCAAGAACAACTCTAGCTACCAAAATCTAGCAAAACTAGAAATGTCATATTTCTAATGCATTTTGGAAAGCTTTTCATCAACAATGTTGATCTTTTATAAAATCTAATTTTATTAATATAATCTTGAAAGTTAGCTTAGGTACTGGTAACTGGTTAAAATATTTGAAATGGTGCATGTTGTCAGATATCACTCTCTTGCTCTTGAACTTACTATTAATTCTCATTAGCAATGGCATTTCTATAAGACTATTCACCACCATAGAGAAGATTTAGTGTAGAATTAGCTTATAAAATCTACCATGGTCTTACTAGTTTAAAACACTTACATAAACTTGTTTAAACCTGTTGTTCAACTTTAATTACTCTCTCTCTCTCTCTCTCTCTCTCTCTCTCTCTCTCTCTCTCTCTCTCTCTCTCTCTCTCTCTCTCTCTCTCTCTCAAGCTTGACCACTACTTCTGTTCAATTGCATTTTAAGACTTTACTATTTGGAGTTCATTTTAGTAGATATGTTGTCTTTCATTGCAGAACTTGGTTATATTTTTGTGTCATTAGGAACTCGAGACTTGTTGAATGTATTCTCTGTTCTGAACTATTATATTAGTTTTGGGGATTAGTTAGGATTTCATGATTTGAAACTGGTATATATATATAATTTCATGTTGTTGGTAACATTTATGTTTATTATATTTCAAATTGGTGGTAAACTGCATTCTGTGTTTGAATATATTGGAAAGAAAAGTTTTAAGTTGTGTGTTTAACTTGTTAATTGCAAATACAATTATATGTTAATATGCTCTATGTGTTTGGAACTTGTCTTTGAATTCACATATGTGTGACTAAAAAGGGATTGAATTATTGCATATCACCCTATGTTGGTTTTTATTACATGACATATATTAACTTCTTGTCATAACTGTAGATGGCATTGCTTATATACTTGTGTTTGAAAGGGTTTAAATACCCTAGATTGAAAGTGGCATAAACATTTTCTTTTTCTTTTTAAAAAATAATAATAATAAATAAAATAATAAAATAAGTTTAAATATCTCTTTTAGCAAGTAACCCTAGATGGGTTTCGAATGCTTTGAAAAAGTATTATATCCTATGTTTTGAAACCATATATATGGGGGTGGTAGATAGACTATCATGTGTACTCGGTAGTGAAGTGTCTCAATTGTATTAAATGCAAATTTATGAGGAATTATTTCTTTGAAGTTTGGTTGGCCATTTCTGTATGTGAGTTGGGTTTATTGTTGTATTTGGGCTGGAAACTTGGCCACATTGCTCTGTTCTGTTATGCCTCTATGATGCATGTTGCTAAGAATCAACATCTTGGAGGAATTTTTTGAAAAGGCATTCATACTTATGGGGCCGAGCATTGTTGGGTTTCGCTCTAACAATCATTATCTCTCTGTTGCATATCGGTGTTTCTAGTTTGGAAGTGTGGTTTTGATTTGGGCATTTGGGAGCTTTGGCAGCAAGTTTTATTGCAGAGCTTCATGTCAAGTTTTTTTCCACCTACTATGATTTGAGGTAGGGGGCATTTTCTTACCTATTCCTTTACTGTTATTTGAGTGTTAATTTGTTTGAAGTAATTAGTAGATGCTACAAATTTTTTTTAAAAATGTATCGATACCCAAGCATGGGTGTATGTAGGATTGGACAAATTAAGTGTTGAGTTTTGTATATGTCCATGTTTGGCTACGGGTATTATGTACTATCGTGTATTGCTGTTTGCATTTGGATTTTGTGGTTGTTAAATCGGGTTCTCCATATTCAGTTATGTAAATCTGAGATTCTCTTTTGTGTGTTTCACCACCATGTGAGATGATATCATTTTTTCATATAGTTGACACACAACATAGGACATAGTCGCAATAAAAAATTGGATTTTGGTTTGGGCTCGGGTTTTAGGTAAAACAGTTTATATAAATACTTGTGTTGTTGTTTGCAATAACATGAGGATTAACCGAGTTGAACCAGTAAGGAATTTGCATATAATATCGAAAATCTTATATGATGGTTGAGACACAGTTATTGTTTTACAGTTTACATGAGTTTGGAGGTGTATCATTTTATGAAATTATAAACACAAGTGCGAAGTTACATTCGACCCACAGTGATTGTTTTAAAACATGGGTAATAAAATAGTCTTAAATGGTATGTGAGCTACATGAAACCTATAACATAGACAACTTATCGAATAATTGTATGAAACTGGGGTAGGCATTTGGTCAAACAGTTAGTATGAAATGTAAACAATGTTGTATTGACGGTTATCAGTATAGTGTTATTGAGTTTTAAATGTTGTCAATAGCTAATAATGTTGAAATGTAAAGTGGTTCAAATTTCTTATCAACTGTTATGGTAATCATAAGTTTTTGTAAACTTAGTTATTGCTATTATCAACACTAGTCGTGACATTAAATCAAACAATTAAGAGAAAGCTCGAATCAAGTAGAGAATTCAATGCGACAACATAATTTACTTATTGTTAAAATTGAAATTGTTTTAATATGGAATTATGAATTTATATTTAGTTGTGTTTTAGTTGTTGGATGGAGAAGATTTCTGTTGTGAATGGTTATCGAGGGCAACATTATGTGAACAGTTAGTGTGCATCTTAAAGCTTAGGGATTTTACATCCTAATTACTTTTGAATGATGGCATGCTAAAAGTTATATTGCATTTTGTGAATCGTATTTTGGGTATAACTTCAATAGACACTTGAGTATTTAATAACATTATTAATGGTGATTTGTTAAGCATTGGTTGTACTTAGTTTCTATTATGTTTAATTTTTTTATAAAGTGTCTAATTTGCATTTATGGATCGTTTTGAGATAAGATGTCTGAAACAGAATTCTTTTATTGTAAAGATGTTTTCAGTTCATAATTAAAATGGAAGTTGTTTCAAGTATTGAGGTAGATTATGTTATATGTTTGATGATATGTCATTTAAAACAAGAATATCATATGCATTTTTGATTTGTTATCTTGGTCATTTTGAAGTTAAGTGTAGATGGTTATGTCAACAGGAAATTGAATGTATGATATTAAGATTAAGTAAGTATCGTTGAGCTGAGACAACAATTTAAATTTATTTGCGTAATCTTGACATTATAGGTTTTGTTTCTATTGTTATAATTATCTATCTATACCTTTGAAATTGGTAGAATAAGATGTGTTACAAATGGATTAAAGGATGTAGTATCATGTTGTCTACTAATTTTATATATGTTGCATGTACATTCTTTTGTAAATCTGTTTGATGTGTATTTTAAGAATAGTTGTGATGAACATATATCGGGGTGGCTGAATTTGGTTTATCCTATTCAGTTAATTAATTCAGTGATAACTTTAAAATGAATTGGGTGGGTTAATTATATATTAAAAGATAATTGACCTTACCTATGACTTAAACCTATATGGTTAAGTACGGAGAACAAGGCAAATCTCTATTCTGTCATTGACAAGTATAATAGAGAATTATGTTGTGTGTTGACTATGAGCATACCATATATGGATGCAAAATCTTAGTGCCATAATGATGACACCTCAGTATATATATGATTCATTTACGAGTTATTCTTAGTGCGAGTTTAATTTTGCATTGTTAAGTAAATGTTTACTTCTTGCATATTAATTTTGGAATTGCACTATGTTAAGTAGATCAAATATCTGCATTATAGCTATGTATATGTTTATTCTAACATGTATGCAGGTCAATTACACTTTTCAACTCAGTGTGTACTGAGCCCCCTTTGTGTTGTGTTGCATTTCCATGTGTTTTTTTTCAGGTGCTTCAAGTTGATTAACAAGTAGCTAAGGATGACTGTTGATGTTACTTCTTGTAACAGTATTTGTTACTTGTAGGGTCCATATGTTGGACATAGGTTTTTAAGAATGTTATTGTACTTCATTATTGTACAGAACTCTATATGTATTGGCATCTTAATAGAAGCATATTTGGATGATATCAACTTTCTTTTTGAGGTTTTTAGATTGAGAGTGGTTCAATCATTGTACTTGTACTTGTATTAAGTTGAATTAAATTTTAAAAAAAATTGTTACATTCTTTGTACTTGTTCTTTATTTCAAATTTTTGGGTTTTCCTTAGTGTAGCATTACACTCTCTCTCTCTCTCTCTCTCTCTCTCTCTCTCTCTCTCTCTCTCTCTCTCTCTCTCTCTCTCTCTCTCTCTCATGAAGAGCTAAGTGATAAGCTTGATATTCAAATCATGCCAAAAAAGCAACTAGAAGTTTTGAATGCTTTGCATGTTGGTGAAAAATGAGATCATACTATTTCATGACAATCATTATTCTCTCTCTCTCTCTCTCTCTCTCTCTCTCTCTCTCTCTCTCTCTCTCTCTCTCTCTCTCTCTCTCTCTCTCTCTCTCTCTCTCTCTCTCATGAAGAGCTAAGTGATAAGCTTGAGATTAAAATCATGCCAAAGAAGCAACTAGAAGTTTTAAATGCCTTGCATGTTGGTGAAAATGAGATCATACTATTTCATGAAAATCATTATTGCAAGCATCTACTTCTTTACAGATGTGTGTGACATTTTTTGTGTTCCCACAGTAATGAGTCTCCTAGGAGGAACCAATTACTTTGAGGAAGGTAGCACAAAGCATGACTCTCTAAATGAAAACCTTGCCTTGAGATTATCATATGTGTTGTTATAGCTACTCTATTTCCTAAATACTCTCTTGCTATCAATGGATATTGGATTTTTTGTATGTATATACTCATATTATGTAGGTCTTTTGTGTTATGATCGCTACTCTATTTCCCTTGAATTTAATAAACTACATTTCTGGCAACACCAAGCTATCAAAAAATCCATTTGCTTTTATTTTCTATAGGAATTGAATTCTTATTGACACACATGAGAAATGGCTTACTTGTCCAAAATGGGCTAGGTGATAGTTACTCTAGCAAAAAGAATAGCTAGTCACAACATTGCTTAAAATATGGTTGGTGTCTAGTTTGGGATATCTACAGACTTACTTTGTCCTCCCCTAAGTGTTGAACTTAGTGTTCTAATGATTGAGGGCCATCAGTTTGAAGAATATGAGGTATGGTTCCATTTATGATGCATAGTTTTAATCTCTTCTATTATATCTATGGTAGTAAATTATATTTATTCATCCACTTCAAGATAGTCTTAGCATGACAATCATATGTTTTGAAGTAATTTTTCTAAATAAAAATAATTTTAATGTTTTTTGTTGATCCATTCTTGTGTATTGTTATTGTAGCCTCACTATAGTAGGCCCTTATTCTTTCCCTCAAAAAGTAACATTTATAGATTACAAATAATAATGGCTTTTTTTTTTGGTTTTTCTCTATATATCTATATCTCAACATTCCTAAAACATGAGATCCTTGTAACATACAAGTTAATAAGGGTAGTGCCTTATATATCTAGCTTGAACTAGTTACATATCCAAATGTTGCATCTTACTGATTCTCATATGGCTTAAATAATTAAATCCAAATATAAAAGAGTGTTCCTTTTGATAATATGAAGATATTTTTCTTGAGATAAGTTTTGAAAGTGTCCTTTAAATTTTGATGGAGGAGCCCCTAGTATTTGGAAAAAGGACTTATTTCACTACTAGTTAGTCTAGGTAAACCATCTCTTCAATCTTCATTTTTTAATATTCGTAATTAAACTTAACATATGTATTAAGATTTAGACTTTTCTTAATTATCTGATTTATAACTATGATTAATATGCTTCACATTAAGGAAATGGTACAAGAATTTAAGTGATAGTTGTAACACTACTACTAACAATAACAAAAATAAAGAATCCAAAAACAAGTACAAAGTACGCAATATTTTTATTTATTTAACTCCACTTAATACAAGTACAAGTACACAGATTGAACCATTCTCAATCTGAAAACCTCAAAATACAAGTAAACATCATCCAAATATGATTCCATAAAGATTCTAAAACATATTGAGTTCAGTATAATCATGAAGTACAATCTCATCCTTAAATACCTATGTCCAAAAATATGGACCCTACAAGCAAATGAATAATGATTCAGGAAGAAATTCAATAAGCATCATTAGTTACTTGAAAACTTGAAGCACCTGGAAAACATACAATAACGAAACACAACATAGAAAGGGGGCTCTGTACACACTGATATAAGAGCGTAATCCATCTGCATGCATGTTAGTATAAACATATACATAAATATAATGCAAATATCTGATTACTTCAACATGGCGTAGTTTCATAAATAATAAGCAAGAAATAAACATTTACTCATCATTGCAAAATTAAACTTGCACTAAGAATAACCTGTAAATGAATCATATATATACTGAGGTGTCATCGTTATGGCACTAAGATTTTGCATCCATGTATGGTATGCCCATAGTCAACACATAACAAAATTCTCTATTATACTTGTCAATAACAAAATAGAGATAAGCCTTGTTCTTCGTACTTAACCATATAGGTTTAAGTTATAGGTAAGGCCAATTATCTTTTATATGAAATTAACCCACCCAATTTATTTTAAAGTTATCACTGAATTAATTAACTAAACAGGATAAACCAAATTCAGCCACCTTGATATACACTCATCACAGCTATTCTTAAAATACACCTCAATCAGATATACAAAGAATGTACATGCAACAAATATAATATCAATATACAACATGATACTACATTCTTTAACTTTTTTGTAACACATCTTATTCTGCCAAGTTCAAAGATAAATATAGATAGTTTATTCATCAGAAATAAAACCTATAATATCAAGATCATGCAAATACAATTGAACTAGCCTCTGCTCAACAATACTCACAGAATCTTCATACTATACATCAATTTCTAGCTAACCAAACCATCTACATTTACCCTCAAATTGACCAAGATACAGATTGAAATGCCTATGATATTCTTATTTTAAAGGACAAACCATCAACACAAATCATAATCTGTCTCATGCTTGAAACAACTTCATTACAATAATGAACTGAAACTCCTCTTTATAATGAAAGATTACTAATTCATAAAATTTAATTTTCTAACATCATAAAAATGTTCATCAGAATGCTTCAAAACATATTCAACTAACTTATTTATATCTGGCAGACTTCTACATATCCAGACTTAGTAATGTTTTTCTATATAAAAGATCATAATTCAAAATGCACACTTGCTATCCAACATCATTTTCATTCTAGATATTAAGCAATCAACAACTATGAAATTCTACTATTACAAATATCTTATACAATTGTAAATAAAATCGATTCACATGAAAAACTCATTAAACAACAATTGTTATAACTGGATGCCTTTCTACTTTTAAAAACTTAATGAGAAATATGTTGTCGCGATGTTATAAATCGACTAGAAATCCAATTTCCTTCTAACTATTCGACGATATATCATTACTGGTGTTGAGAACAATAGTTTTACCAAGTTTTCCAAATATTCTAAACATCTATTGCTGATGACAAGTTATTCTATCATGACAATTCTCCTTGGTATCGACTGCCTATAGCACACATTCATACTGCTGACAAATGCTATTGTTTCATCTAATAAAATTTTAAACTATCCATAAGACTAAATACCCAACCACGGTTTATGTAGATGTTCATCTAAGTTTAGATTCATACAACTCGCATAACACTAATATTTTAAAATTTTGATGTTTAAAAGCATACACTGTGGGTTGGACTGGGTCTAATACCCGTATTTATATATCTAAATAATTCATAAAAAAGGCTCGAGATTTATACCCTCATTTCTTATTGTGAAACAGAGACACATCTTCTAAGTTTCATAAGGCTGTTTAAGTAAGGTGAGTGCATAACATTCCATGAAATACTCATACCTTAACTACCTACAACTATATGACGAAATGCCTCTGTTATTACCATAACATCACCGTCTAATTTCCAAATCTCATAAAAGAAAGATAACTAAAATAAGACAGCATAAGAATTTCCAGATTGAAATTGAAACATAATGCCCATTAACACAAAGTATCGGCTGCTCGATAGCCTTTATGATATTTTAACATTAAACCCAAAATTTGCTAATACAGCATGCAAAGTTTCCTTAGCGGTCACGCTATACCCACATCCATTTTTGGATGTACACAGAGTTCAATAACTTCGAACCCTGCATACACCCAACCATGGGTGTCGATATATACGAAACCATAACCAATCATTTTAAATGACATTTTTTTTTTTGCAATTTCAAAAGAAATAACACACTGCAAAACATAGTATAGGGTTATAAGAAAGGCCTCCTACCTCCAAAATATGAGAAGGTGAACAAATACTCAACCCACTACTCTGAGATTTCACTCGCCTCCAAAGCCCTAAAAATTGAATTGATAGCCTTGAGAGTAACCTCAAAAGGAATAACTATAGCTGAGAGCAATACAAAAAACTGAGTCTCATAAAATAGAGCTCCATTCCAACCATGTTGCCTATTCAATAGCAACACCACAAAGGTGGTTTACTTCACAAAGAAAGTGGCCCAAATACCAGCCAAAACCTTGCAATTTTCAACACCAAGATGGAATGGTCGACTCATTCCTAAGTGCCATTACTTCCCACCTTCATGCATTAATTCAACTGCAAGACTAGGTACAATGACAACCCATATTCACCACCACAAATTGGCTTTCGAAAACAATATCATATGACCCTTTCAAAATATAAGAAACCCCCTAGGGTTTTATGACAATAAAATCCCTATATCCAATATAACAGAAAGGGGCAAAACAATAACTTCCATTTTATAGTTGCGGTGATCAAACATAGCAACTTAATATAATGACTTCCCACTTTTAAATTTGTGTGAATTATTAAAAGATGTAAACTTATTATATATAAGTATTTACATGAACTAACATTCACTCTTAAATTTATAGATTTCACCAGTAAAATACATACATACATACATACATACATACATACATACATACATACATACATACATACATACATATATATATATAGGTGAGAAAACATCAATATACATGAGAGTTTCCCAATCTGAGTAACACCAGAATGAATTTTCCATTTTCATAACAATGTGTTTAATTTTCTAAAATTATGTAAAACATCCATGCTTATCTTAAAAGAATATAGTTAATTCTTAACATGAATCAAATTAGAAATGCAATGCCTAACATATTACTTCAATGCTAAAGACATGCAATCTATTATTTAATTACATTCACTACCATCCAACTCAAAATTAGTATCTATTCTGACCTCAAACATGTATTAAGAATCAACATTATCAGTCAGTTTGAAACAGCTGAATCCTTATCATAATTAAACTAACATAAACAGATAATGATCACTATAACTATATCAACAAAGACCAAATTTAACTAATTAAATTTAAAAAATTAATAAAAAAAGTTTGATAATATCAAAGCAATGAACTTGAATCACAGCAACAATTGAGGCAAACAAAGAGAAACAGGAAAGAGTAAGGTCAAGCATGACAATAGTTCCATTCAAGATTGGGTAGCAAGCTGATTTTAGGTAAATCAAACAAAGATTGAAATCACCATTGTTTCATTAGCACAAAATAGTAAGTTACCTCTTCTATGTTTACATTGCAGTTTTGTACCATGGATTTTTTTTGTAATTAGCAGCATTTTTTTTCAAACAAATGCTACATGTTCTTTCATACCTATCAAAAACCATCATTCTTTTATCACTTGGGTTTTCTTAGATAAGACTTCAAGGTGACTAGTAACTCTAGTATGATGTAACTCTCAAAATATAGTGCACAAAAATATACCTCACATAATATGCACACCTCACAATAAATGGTAGAGTGTGAATTCACATTATCAATAATAATTGGAAGCTTCAGGAAGGAATGAGAATTTTTTAATGTTGGTTGCATATTTCCTTGTAACTATCATTACTGAGCCATAGAGTTGTAGAAATGAGGTATTATTAGTGTCTAGAGGAGGTTCTACTTGGAGTAGAAGCAATATTATTTCTTTAAAAACATAAGGAGATCACCATCCTCTATTGAAACTTCTAGATCCTGAAGATCATAGAAAACCTAGAAAGTGCCTAGAGCTACTAATTCAAATGTGCTTGTTTTTTATATAACCATTTTTAATAATATTGTTATGGATCCATTTTAATGGGACCCTTTAATCCTTAATTTTTCATATACTATGAATAGTATAAAAAACTAAATGTATAGATATCTAGACTATCACTCCATGACAATGACTTCTAATTCAATAGTTATTTAAGTTGTCAACATGGCTTATTAATGGTAATATATTCACCTTATTGGTTGTCACTAAAATTCATAAGTTATTTATTGATTTTGATTCTCTAAATATCAACTGTCATTATTGAACATTGGACCAACAATTCCCTTTAGTAGGCATTTTTCTTACTTTATCAATGCAAGAATGATTTAATGGAGATTGTGATAGATGCAAGGAATATGGTTATGTATTCTCATAATTATGTTTTATACCAGCAATTTGAATTTTCTAGTTGATAAGCTACTGCTTGGCAAGTGACCCCTTATTGTGATGTAAAATTTATAGTACTTGAGCCTAGACATGACATGTTCTCTGCAAGGTTCTTTTGTTCCTAGATATTCCTAAAAATCATTATTCAAAAATTAATAGAAAAAAATGAGTTTTTAAATAATGAAGGCTTCTATAATAACTTAGAAGAAGGAAGCCCTAACCACTTCTTGTCAAGATAGAAGTTAGAAAGAAGTGCCAAGAAATATATTTAACTCTAGCACATCTAACTGTGATATCAATAATATTGATCAATTTAGATGTATGGAAAAAAATCATCAACAAGAGTCTCACAAAATTAATCCCTAGATGATTCTTATTACTAGAAAGCCTATGACATTTGATACTAGAGTAAACATGATTCCATTGGGAAAAACTTCAAAATACAAAGTCACTCTAGGTAAATAAAAGTGATTAGGTCCCAGGAAAAAAAATAGAGGCCTTCATTGCATCTTAATTTACTTTTTTAAGAATATAAAAGAGTATAAATTATGGAATATTTATACCTCACAAATTTTAGGATTTTTCTAATGATTTTCTAAAAGAATCTGAAATCTTAAGATTAGGTCTATAATATTTAAGATGCTAGAAAACTATATTTAGTTATCTCCAACCCATGCCATTGGCTGAGAGATAATATTGACATGCAAAATATAAATATTGAAACATGATGGAGACCTCTTTATAACAAATAATTTATGATATGATTGATCATTAGACCAATAATAAAAATTATTTGTAGTGGTTAATTATGCAAAAAGAATGTATTTACACTGCAAATGAAAAAAGTTGATCAACTTAGGGGCTTCCCATGATGCAAATCAAAGATGTATGCTTGTGTTACTTGAAGCATATGCCTTAGAAATGATATAAATTATGATTGTGTACCACATGGAAAAAACTTGAGTATTTACTTTTGTAGCAAGCTAGTTGTATTAAACATGTGTGTTAGTCATATTGTTTCTAGAATAAGAATAGTGTAGATGAAATATAGTTACTACTCTTCAATACTATTTTCTACAATAGGGACTCTCATTATATCAATAATAGACAATTAATAGATACCTTTCTGGGCCAACATGATAAGATTAATTGAATCAAGGAAAAAATATTATGTCATGTAAATTGGTGTCCAAGTGCCACAATAGCCAATTTTTGGTTGGGGGAAAGCAATGCCATCAATGAGATCTAGAGAAGGGTCAATGTTCATCAAGCTTCCCTAGACTCATATAATACCTTGCTTGATAGAGTTTTTCAAAACAACAATCCATGAATGTCAACACTCAAGAAATATACATGATAGAGAGTCTATGGGTAATATCATTAAGAAATTAACTGGCGATCACCCATGCAAGTCTAAATTCTAGACTTAATGCATCTAAGCTAAGAACTCATGAGCACAATTATACATATTTTAATCAATAATATATATATATATATATATATATATTAAAAAAAAATAGAATCAGATGTCATAATTTCAATGCAAAGGAGCATAGCATTTTGATGAGGATGCTATATGTGTGATGTAAGCTTCAACCAGTATTCATTGCAATTTTGATGAAAAGGAGCATAACATTTCAACAAGGATGCTATATGTGTTATGAGTTTCGACCAGTATTTGTCGCAATTTTGATGAAAAGGAGCATAGCATTTCGACGAGGATGCTATACATGTAACATGATTTTTGACTAGTATTAATCACAATTTTGAAAAAAATGAGCATAGAATTTTGATGAGGATGATATATGTGCAACTTGTGTGTCAATTAGTATTCATTGCAATTTCAACAACCATTGGTCGCATAGGTAAAAAGTGTAGTACACAATGCTTGTGGGTTCAAAAAAATATCCTAGCAATAATTCTATCAATATATCTACCATAGTGATGTCATAATTTTGAAAAATGTTTAGGGTGTCGTAAAATTGACAAAAAAAGATTGATGACATTGTTCATCATTTTGTCAACATAGTGGTGTCAAAATTGCAAAGAATCCTCATCAAAAATTAGGTCTAAATTTACTAGTGTTTGAAAGGCTTTTTGATAATGTACCGGTCTCTAATTTGATATATTTTATTTAAGAAATTAATATGGTATTATCTTTTGTAAGAGGTGATGTGATAGATGATTGTTTCTATTTCATTTTAAAAAATTGTGCATGCAAACAAATACCATTGTAATAACTCTTCTAAATATTTCTTGCTAGATCAATGTATCTATTTTTGTAAACAAGTATTGTTGATGAGTTTTTTTCTTAAATACAAAAAATATTGATTATATTAGAAAATTTTGGCCTCCTACTCATGGATTAGTTAGATGTTGAATATAAGACTTCTATTTGTTGTTAGAATGCTCTATCATTGAGCAACTAGCTCATTTAAGGCATGTCCATCATTGTTTCAAATGTGACTTGTCTCCAACTCCTTATAATCCCTACTAAAATTTATTTGAGATACCAACTCACAAAGTTATGATATCATGTTTAGTTGCTACTAATAAACTAGCTAGGCATAAACCTAAGACCTTACATTTGCTAATGAAGTGTTGTATCACTTAGCTACTAGCACTTTTTTATGCTCTATTGCTAATCTAAGTATATCTTCTTCTTTTTTATGTATCTCCAATAATTTTGAATAGCTTTCATGTTCATTAGATATTTCTATAGTTGACTTCTAAAGTGTTCTAGGTCTATTTCTTTCTAAACCTTTCCAAATCTAATTATATTCTATATATTTATAATCCTAAAATATATATTTTTAAAAGAAATTAAATTTATGATTTTTTAGCACCTATTTAATGTAATTTAATGAATATTTAAGATGTATTCACACCTCTCTCATATCATCCTCTTAAATGGGATCTAGGTAGGACCTAATAAGTCATCCTTGGCATCCCTATCCTAAATTAAAAACTCAAGGTAGGATCTATTTACTTAGGTCCTTGCCTTTCCTTTTTCTAATCAAAATAACTCTTTTTCCACATTGAAATAGGATTTCCTCAAAATATGGACCCAATTTTACAATTTTGAGACCTAATTTTTTTGTTCCAAGACTACTCCAGAGGTTGTTTCTTTTTTTTTTCAAGTACATAGTGTGTCCCTAATGGAGCAATTAGGGATGCAACATGTTCACATATAGGTCCTAGTTTTGGTCCTAGTCATTGGCCCCTTCTTGGGGATTGGTTTAGAGCTAGGTTTTTTAGCCTAGTCATCTTGTGAGAGAAAGTTACTTTAGAATCTTGTATAAACATCCTCATTTGCTTCATTTAGTGTGATGAATATCAATCAAGTAAGCATATGCAAGCATGCTCAAGAAAGATCAAG
This sequence comes from Cupressus sempervirens, assembly GCA_028749045.1. Classification (NCBI taxonomy): domain Eukaryota; kingdom Viridiplantae; phylum Streptophyta; class Pinopsida; order Cupressales; family Cupressaceae; genus Cupressus; species Cupressus sempervirens. Next base: position 824,680,328 of record CM053785.1, read on the forward strand.
AAAGAATGTCTTATGTGGACAAGCCATTATAGACATCCCAAATTGTCTTAGCACATTTTTAAGATGGAAGCAAGGAGGCTTGGAAAAATCACTTGGAGAAAGAGAGTTTTCCATCTTCTTCTTCTTATTATATCATTAAAGCATTCAAGATTCAATCATGAAGTAGAAAATATGAATCATGATTATGGCTTAAAGAGTACTTTTTTATTGGGGGCTTAGTATGATTTCTAGGTTATCTTTAGATCTATGCATTATTATTTCATTTACATTCAAGAACAACACTACATGCTAGGGTTTAGGTATAAGGATTTAGATCCTTTCATTGCACATTCAAAGCTCATACATGAGCAACACACACACACACTACATTTAACATATCATCTATTTGTAGAGATGGAAACCATTAGGGGGTTTACTAACGAAAATCCCTACATAGCCACCCAACACAAAAAAAATTAGATATCAACTAATTTTTAAAGGAAAAATTAGTCGCATATTGAAGTTCCCCTTTTGTCATTTATCAAAAAAGTAAAATTGGGATTAATGTCACACTCATTTCTTCGGGTTGATCAAGTCACCCTTAATGTGCAATGTTGAGTGAGTCACACATGATCATCTAGTTTATCCTTGATATATTGCCAAAAAAATTCTAAGTTTTATCTATCTTGTAGTTTTTTGCCCAAATCTAGTTCCATTCATCTCTAGAAGCAATGCAACACATAGAAATCAAGGTTCAAATATTTACGATAAGAATCTTTGTCTCTCTTGGTTATTCCAAAAATTTTCATTTGAATGAGGAATTATGTATTCATTATCTTACATTGTATATCTTGTATAGATAAAAAAGAAACTACTTAGGATCTCAAGGTCAAGGTGCATTCTTTTATGTATGTTCATATTCCCTAGATCTTGGATTGTGTTAAAACTTCTTTATCCTTTGGATTGCATTCATCTAGTAAGATTTAACACCTTTGAGGGTTGTCTTGAAATAATATATTTTCTTGCATTCAATCCTTTTAAGTTGTGTGTGATTGTGTAATGAACTTAGGGTTAGTTTCCTTTATTCGCATTTCCCTGTGCACAAGTTATTTAATAAGAATAAGAAAAGTGAGATTCTACACAAATAAAGAAAATAAAATCAAGATTTCTCTATAGTCTACAAGAACCCTTATAAAGAGGATATTTGGATCTCGATATATTTAATTTTTCCATAAAAATAAGCTCTTTGTTAAAGTTGTTAATATTATAGTATCACAACAAATACTATTATTATCTTCCATTCTTCCCTCAAATTTACTATGATCCATGTGGGGTCATATAGCTTGATATACTCTTGCATTTGATATAGTACACATAGCTTCTATTATAGAAAGAGAAGCCATAGGTTTTTTCTTAAATGCCTATAATATGACTTGTGGAACCAAATGGAGAACATATCCTAATATCAATCTTTCTACCATATACCATACCTATTGAGTTTCTACTAGTATATCCAAATAACCCTAACATCTTGGATTTTATTTTTCCATTGATATATGTTAATAATGTAACTCTTTCCATTATGCATTTTTTAGTGTCTCCATAAATATACAAATTGGAGTTACTAAATTCATTTGACTTCAAATAATGCTCTTGTGCAAGGTGGGGTTCACAAAACTACTAAAACTTCCCTTGCTTTATCTTAGGCATATGTTGTTTCAATGTTAGTGAAAGTGTGAGATTGTTATTGAATATTCTATACCTAATCATTTATGTTATTATAACATTGACATCATAGTGGATGGTAAAAAATAGTGTTCTTTAGAATGGAAATTACAACTATGAAAGAGATATAAACACACTAAACTAATTTTCCTAGACTATTCAATATCTAATGAAATTATTTGCCCAACAATTGAATGACTATATATAAATTCTACATAATAACAAGATTTTTAAATATCAATAACCAAAATGTTCACATATAATAAAAGTAACGTTTCTCGAGCTTCTAAATGTTTATGATTATTGAGTTTATCTTTAGTCCTACTATCTATAGATGCAACATTCATATGTAAGGGTCTTGATAGTTTCGATGACTACCAAGTCAAATATAAAATTATGTGCACAATGTTACAAAAACCTATATAAGGTAGCATTCAATGATACAAAGAATTGTGCATTGGCATATAAATTTGTTGAGTCGTATAGAAAGCTAATTTATCCTTAGGTCTTACACAATGTTCCTTGGTTAAAAGATAAATATTATTATTGCTCATTAAAATAAATGATGTTGGTTTTATTAAAATGAGAATAGAAAGCCTCACATGTTAATATAAATGATAATTATATTGCTTGGGACCTCTAACCTTTAGAGACTATTGAAGACTAGGGATAAAAAAAATTTAAGCCCTTAGAAAGGTGTTAAAATCCTTATGAAGCCCACATTTTTTTGGGTGGAGAATATCAATATTATTAGAAAAAGAATTTGATTTGAAAGGACAAATATTATTTTCGACTTGTGCTTCTTTTTCAATCATATGAAACTTCTATAAATTGTTGGTAAATCTTCCATTAGGGAAGAAAATTGCATCCACAAGCTTACATAGGTCAAGCACACATCATTTCATCATAATTATTATTATTTAGATCCTAATCAATTGTGAGACTTCAAGGTTAAATTTTCCCCACTTTTAGAATTGCAATATCCCCACAAATTGTTGAATGAGGGTTTTGGTCCAACACCCCCAAGACAAGGTCAAGGGGAAATTCCTCCTATGGGATTCAAAGACATGACCTCTACTATACACCTTGTATTAGTCCAAGGAAGACCTAAGGGGTTCAAATGCCCCCTAAATTATCAAATGAATTTTTGATGTAGTTCCCAAATACCTATTTACAATAATGCATTCTACAGAAGGAAAACATATAGGAAAATATAGATGCAATAATCATATTTTGAAACTTGAATATCTTCCATTAACCAACCTCCTCTACATCATTTTGCTACTTCTTAAATAACTAAAAACTCTTTAAATTTGAAAAAATAAAAAATTACCTTTTTTGGCAAATTTTAACAAATCTACAATTTTGCCATTTTAGATAACCTTCAAAATTAACTCCTAAAATGTTGAAAACAAAAAAAAACTTTCCTTAAGCTATGATAACTTGACCTACCAACTAATCTTTGAATTTTGAACATTCCATTCGAAGTTATTATGAAATAAAAAAACTCTAGAAAACTAGACATATTATGACAACTGAGTTTTGGGGGTCTAAATGGATTTTCCAGGACCTTAAAATTAATTCTTCTAGACACAATGGAGCAAGGCTAAATTTTTGGGCCATCAAACTCCCCCTTACAAACCCATTGCAAAATTTTGAGTGAAAACCTAGGTTTGAGTCAAAAGTTATGACTCCTAGAAGTTGAAAGAAACACAACACTTACAAGTTTCTATCTGGGAATTGCTGCAATTTTGTTAGATCTAACTACATTATTTCCCACTCAAATAACCATGTACTCTCTATTTTAGGTAACCTGTCCCACTGTATCAAGTATTTGTTATGCTAGCCATGCCTTGTGGAGGTAGTCTGCTTGTCAAGAATTTTGGCAATCTTTTCCTTCTTCTTATTAGGAAGGTGATGCTACCAATTCACTCCCTATATGTCATTTTTATTTGGAACTATTGTGATTTCATAACACATGCCCCATTTCTCCTAGAAATAGTGACCCCCTAGTATATTTCTTGTCTCCCAAACCCCTAGCCTAGGGCCTAGGTCATTTTGGAACTCCCTCTAGAGTTAGGGTCTAGCCTTTTTCTCTAACTAAGTAGATCCAGTGGAGTTAGAGGCAAAAAATATGGAGGTTCTTTAGTTTTTTTAGTGCATGGAAGTGCACTACTGCACTTAGTGTACATTCACGCCTATCAAAGGTGTTTAGGTGCACTAAATGTGCACCTGTGCACCCATTCCCTTTGGAGATGCACATATGTGTACCTATTCATGTGTACACCTCTAAAGGGTGAGCACATTGGGCCTAAACCTATATAAACCTGATACCACTCCACCCTTCTTCACTTGTTCTCACATGCTCCTTTACTCCAGCACCAAACCTCAACCTACAAGAAACAGAAAAAACCAAGTTTTATATAACACCAAAGTATTGGAATTAAAAATGGGAAACATATAATTCTAAGGGAGTGTGGGGTGAATTAGAAGTTCAAACTTCAGTAATTAAAACTTTCACCATTCATTAGATGCATGTAATATATAAATAGAAAATAACATGTAAAGTAAATGCATCTAAAACATGTAAGCACATACACACTTGACACTTGATATGATTACCCAAAAACCCTCCAAATAAGAAGGTAAAATTGGGGTGGGGATGACACCCACAAATATTTACTCTTGTAGCAATAAAGTGTAGCCAATTAAGGTTACAATAGGTTGACCATGAAACATGATCTACCCTATGAAAGGCTTGCCTTGTTAAAGGATTACAAAGACTGTTAAGTCCCACCTTGTTAGAGGAGTTTAACACCCTATTACAAGTGTACCTATCTAAAGGAATTTAGAATATTCACTTGGAATGTCAGCCTATTAAAGGTGTTGATAGTGACTGTTAAGTCAAATTTAGTCCAAAGGATTTTACCCTAACTGATACAATTGCTAGAGAGTAATAGTAGAGTTTTTATTTGATACAACTTACAACTTTATCTTACTATTTTCATATCACAATTCCATCCTTCTTGATCCTCTTTAATCTGATATAATGATGTTGTGTCCTCGATCCTCTATTATGTACTTAATTGATTCTACAATTCTTTCACACTTATTAAGTCACCTTGAATGCTCTCTTGAAAAATTTGATCAACCCTTGATATCTTTCTTCTATCACTACTCTCTCTTCATGTATAATATTTGGGGCATCATGTTCCTTATAAAGATTTTGGTGGTTTAGGGTTAGGTATAAATCTACGGCTGAAATTCATCAAATTTTCTACTTAACTCTTCCTATTTTTTGATTGGCTACATGTGATTGCATAGGAAATAAAAAAATATTCATTCTCATCTTTAAAAGCTTGATCTCTATCCATAAGTTAGCATAAAAATGGTTTACATATTTTTTTGTGCCATTACAAAAAACTATGTCCAATCTATATCACTCAACACTTAAAGTTACTAATGCTCGACACATACTATAATTTTGTTTCTAGCTCGGCACCTAAATTGCTCAGCATCAACTATCTTGCTTGACACTTGAATCATTCAACATGGTCTATCTGATTGGCACTTGAGTGACTTGGAAATCATTGCAATTCAGCATAGTCTATATTTATATGTTGTACTCGGCATGTACTGAGTGAATGATTAAGTGTGTTGACACTCGATTGTTAAAACCAATCTGAGATCAACAATCTCCCCCTTTGACATGAGGATCAAAAGCACTTAACTTGTACATAATAAATCTAATCTTCTTGAGTATAACATATTTATAACTCGGCTGATATATAAAACTTCAAAGTTTTCTATATACCTCAAAATTTTGTAGCTCCCCATGAGTTAATGTGTATATTTTGTATCCAAAATCTATTCTCCATTCTGATTAGATTTATCTCTTGGTGACTTTGACTTCAATGTTCTTATACTTTTTATCTAATATGCTTTGTTTCTATTCTTTTTCTATTTTGAGCTTCCTTTGTTTATTTTGTTTGCTCCCCCTTTGGTTTATCTTCCCCTTTACTCTTTTATTTCTTTCTTATTTATCTCCCCCTTTCTTATTTATCTCCCCCTTTTTGACACTTATGTCAAAGGGTTTATATACTTATGGTGTATTTGTCCAAGAAATATTTATGGACTTCCATTATTATTTTCAAAGAAACATCCCAATTATCACATGCAACATCCAATGACTTTATCTGGATAGCTATCTTTTCTGCAAGGTGAACTAGTCCATCTAATATGGAAAGATTATGATCTTTCTTTAATGAAGCTTTTGCATATCCTAGTTATTAATGGAGTATCTCCATATGGGGTGTAAGAGAGGCTTGGATATTGGTCAACTTGGCTCTTATATTAGCCTCTTATACTATTAACATAGATAGTTGATTCTATGATTGAAACAATGTGTGAAAATGCTTTTCACTCTAAGTTGGGTTCTAAGGTAGTTGCATAATTTGAGATTTTTAAATTCCTCTCAAGACTCAAAATTCTATGGCTTGTTTCTTGAGTGAAGAGTGTGGGATCACATATTTTGGTGTACAATGAGAATATTTTCTCAAGTACCTTCTTCACTTTCTAAATCTTTGTTGCCAATTCAACTTGTGTCAATGCTATGTCACTAGATATCTTCTCATTTACTTTCCCTTGAAATTTTATTTCTGACCATTCCAAAAGTTTGGCATTAATGTCTTGGTCTTCATTGTTCACCTGTTCCAAAATTTTTTATAACTATTCCAATAGTAGGTTTGATTCTTTTAGTGTTGGCAAGCTGAAAGAATCTAAGAAGATGTCTTTAATTTCTTGTAGTGCTTGCCTTTGTCTATACTCCTTCCTGAGTATCTCCTAGTTTTTCTTCTTCTCTAAGACTTGTTGCATAATGCCTATTTGTTCTAATGTTATGGTTCCATAATCATACTTAGGTATCACTATCTCTTCATCTCAAGTGACATCTCCATAGTGAATTACCTTGGAAACCTTAGAACTTGAGCCTAGTGCTAAGGTCTGCAGGGGTACAACTTTAGTGCTTGGCTTCTGAAGGACTTTTGTAGGAGTGCCAAATGTTGGTAATGTTACCAATTCTTGAATAGCCTCTTGCTCCTTCTCCTTTGGTGTCTCCTTACTTTCTTCAAATCTACTTTGGTCAATCACAATGATTTGACTTGCACCTTGTGTTTGTGCATGAGGTTTATCATTTGCTATTTCTTTCTCTTCTATTGCAGTCTATCTTTATTCAACTATATCAATTCTAATAGTTGGGTCAACATTTGTAGGTGTGTCTATTGATGTTTATATCAAAGGTTGAGCACTTGTAGTTAAAGGGATGGTAGAAGGTGGTTCTTTTGTAGTCACCTTATCCCTTGTAATGTTAGCTACTACCTTCTAAAATTCATCAACACTTACCAATACTGGATTTTCATATAATCTGGCTTGTAGTGTGAATTGGTCAAGAATCTTCCTTAGGTCATCTACAGTCAAAGGATTGATGTTCTAAGCTATACCTTTAGGAACTTCCTTAATATTTATAGTTTATACAAGCATACTTGTGTCATGTGGAGGGCTCATACTTGGCATTTGTGTGTCTTGCACACTCTATTCTTCCTACTACTCTTCAGCTATAGACATGTTATCTATTTTCTTTGGTGTCTCCTCAACAACAATATTATCCTTTTCTATTTCTTCCTCCTTCTTTGATAGTTGTCAATCCATAGATCAATTTCCACATTTGACTGGATTTCTTCACAACATCTTCAATGTAATTTAGAAGAATTTTGAATGCCCTATATTTTGGTGCAAATTGTCCACCATATTTTTTATTTGCTTTGACAATCTATCCTTTTTTAGCTCTGGCATTACCTAGGCTTGTGTGGATTCTCTAATTTATTTCTCCTGGTTTAAATAGAAATACCACTTATTTTCAACAATAGTATACAATTCCTTTGGCATAGTATTATCTAATTCGAGTGGAGTGTTCTTGAATTTAGACATCATTGCATATATTGACTCTTCTACTTGGTTATGCTCTTCTCTATCAAGTTTTCCAAAATCAATACTTTTCAAACTAGTTAGATCTACATTATTCCTAATATTGTCACAAATATTTTCAAGATCAGATTTTGGTGTGTGACTTACCACTCTAAACTAACTTGTATCCTTAGATTTTGTCCTCTCATCATTAGTCTCTAGGTGTGTAATGTATCTCCTTCTTTGTTTCTTCTATATTGGACCCTTTTTTTATGTAGCATTTATCTTCTCTTTGGCTTTTTCCTTGGCCTTTTGTGTAGTGGCCCATGTGCTTGCCCTAGTTGTTGGTGTTTTTGGCTTTGCTAGGTTGGGCTTTGCAGTCTTCTTTGCCTTTGTTTTTGCCATAGGTTCTTCCTTGCCCTTTCTTTTCTTTGACTTGGCATGCACTAGTGCTTCTTCTATTTCCTCTTCCTTGGCATCTTCTTCTTCTTCCTTGTCCTCATCCATGCCTTGGGTTAATGCAAGAGGTTCTTGGGCTTGTTCCTATTCTTCCTCTTCATCCTCTTCATCATCTTCTTCTTTCACTTCACTTGCACCTTCTCCAAATTTGGCCTTTAATTTCCTCACCATTTTGTCTTTCTTCTTTAGTGTGGAAGCTATATTTAACTCCATCTCAACTTTAGATTTCATAACATCATAAGTTTCAAATATCTTTGCACTTTTGTCAACTTCTTCAATAGAAGTGTTGTGATGGTGGCTAAGGCTTCATCAACATTAATCTCATATCCTAATGGTCTTATCCATCTTACCCTACATGTAGCAGCCTGCATGTATGCATAATCAATATCTACAAGAAAACATATGTCATTGTAATACTATTCAAAAGAGAAAAATATCCTCATCCTCTGCTTCATAGACTTCTCGAAGTCTTCAAAAGAGCTAGTCATGACAATTTCAAAGTTCTCACCCATCTGTTCAATATACTCATTGATCTATACTGCCACTAATCTATTTGTTTTCCAACTTATTTTACCAAAAGATGGGAATTCATTCCACACATAGAAAAATATGCAAATTAGAATTGATCCAAATTTTCACTGAGCACTCTTTGTCTTCCTAACTTCTCCAAGATTTTACATTATTTTTTGTAATTGAAGCTCTGCAAGATCATAGGTATGATCTTTCATTACAATTTTATAGCCAACATTTACTGTAATATAGGGTACATTGTTTAATCTGTTTGATTGATAAAATTTATGAGAAATAACTCTAATTACAAAGTCAAGTAGTGGGTCTATGATGGTATCAATTGTCATTCCATGTTTGTCCCATTTTACTCCTCTATTTTTTTCAATAACCTCATTGGAGTCACTTCAATATCTAGGGTTTGATATCTAGTTACCCTATGAACTATTCTCTTTGAAATTTTAATCGTTCCACCTCCAACAACAAACATCCATCATGTATTCTGCTCAACACTATCTTGATGCATTTTCTTTTGAACACCATGGAGAAGTCTAGGGAAAGGGTCAAACCCTTCCTCTCAAAAATCTTAAATTCTTCCTTCAAAATGTCATTTTCACACAACTTGTCATAGGTTTGCCTTATTTCCATATCACCTACACCTTCTACCTTGTAGTTGTAACATTATCTAACATCTTGGACCATTATGACCTTAGGTGGAATCATGGATAATGCACTTGATAGGTCTTTTTTATAAGCTATGTCTAGGATATCCTTAAATTTTGGTTGTTTGACCTCATTACTAACTAGTTGGACATCTAAAACATCTTTTTCTTTCACATTCTTTGAGCTAGAAGCCATTTCATCAAACTAGGGTTTAACAAATTTCAAACTGTGTAGCTCAGCTAATGAAGAATACATTGGAGATTCAGAGAATTGATGGTGGATCATCACTAGGATCTTTGCAAATTCTTTGAACTAGATTGTGAATCACCTATTTTCTCTACTTACTCTCGCTTGAATTTTTTATGATGAAAAATAAGCAAAAATTGACCTTATACCCTTCAAAGCTTTGCATTTAATGCTTAATGCTTGTACAATTGTAAATTTGGCATCTACATGATATATGTTCTAGTTGGAATCTATAGAGATTTCCCTCATTTGATAGTACTATAGACTTGGCTCTAAGTGACTTTAACTGGCAGCTCAACACTCACTTAGTATTTTACTCGGCATCTATTGAAATCTTTTCATGCTTGACAACATCAGAATTTGAAGATTTAACCTTGAAACATCTTGTATCTTTATTCATGCTAATATGTCCCTTTCAATGATATTTTCTTTTGGAACTAATGTAAGATATAAAACTTGAGTATTAGTCTCACATGCCTCTTTCTACTTAATTTGATGGGTTGTGACCACTTGACCTATTAGGTGAAGTGATGCCTTCTCCATTTGATGTGCTACATCCATCTCTCCTTTTCCAAGTCTTTTTCATCTCTCCTTTGATTTTTTTAACATTAGTCTCACCTTTCCTTTGTAGAATTCACAATTAGGTGCCTTTGACCTTGTTGGATAATACTTGCTGGTATGGCTAATCTTCAAATAGCTAAAGCATGTAGTTTGACTGAACCATCTATTGTAGCTACTCCTAAAGTGTGTTGTAATGCAATTCTCAAGGATATATCCATACTCTTGAAAATAATGATAGCTTTGTCTTGTGTTGTAATTCTAGTTATAGAAGTGTCCATGGCTTCTTTCTCTTCATGACTTATTTGGTGACCACATGGATTTGGATCTGCATTCAAAGGCTCTATGTCCATATTTCTAACAATTGTAGTAGTAAGCTTCAAATCTTGGTGCACACATGGTTTTGGTTTTGTAATCATGTTCTTGATGACCTTTCTTATTGTACATATGACAGTGAGTCATGTTTTTAGGTTTGACATGTTGATTTGAATTTTTGCTCCTGCACACATTAGTAGTATGTCCTTTCTTTCCACAATAATGATAGGTGGGTTTGGATTTCTTACCTTTGTTATTCCTTTCTTCAGAAACTTTGGATGATCCTCCTTCTTTAGTGCTTGTATAGCCTAGTCCTAACGTAGCATTATTGGATCTAGGGGATTTTAGCAATTGCTCAAAGTACTTGATGGCTTCATTTATCTTGTTGAAACTTTCAGCAATCTCTCTTTCTCTTCTTAGGTCATTTTGTAGTTTTTCATTCTACAACTTCAATGTAGTTATCTCAATGTCTTTGACACTCAACTCATGGTGAGCATTCATCATCTAGCTTAGGCTATCCAATTGCATTTGGAGAATTTGGTAAGTTCAGTTGACTTCTCTTCCAGATTGTTTACTAGAGTTCTCTTGTCTTCTTTAATCATGGTCCTATCCTCTATAGCTCTCTTCTTTTGTTCAATCACTTCACATAGCATCATGGCTTGAGATTCTTGTTCTAGCTTGAGATGTCTGATATCCTTAGCTTGTACTCTATTCTTTTCCATTAGATCTACAATTACTGCATCAAATTTATTTGAGTCTCCATTTGTAAATAGGTTGGTGATGTCAATCTCTTGGTACTAAATGTCATTCTTTACAATGGATATCTCTTTCCTTCTCTTTAAGGACTTCCTCAACTCCTCTATGGCCTCATCCAGTGAATTTAAACTAAGTTGTATCTCAATTCCTTGGTTCTTAATAATTTTTCATTGTTTGTAGACTTCTATTTCAAGATCTTTTCTCTAAGCTACAAAGATTCTCCTTCGGAGAACTCAACTTTGATAACAATTGTTGGAATTACAAATGGAAAACATATACTTCTGAGGGGGTGGGGGCTGGAGGGGTGAATCAAAAGTTCAAACTTCAACAATTAAAACTTTCACCATTCATTAGATGCATGTAATATATAAACTAAAAATAACATGTAAAGTAAATTCATCTAAAACATGTAAGCACATACACACTTGACACCTAATATGATTATCCAGAAACTCTCCAAATGAGAAGGTAAAATTGAGGTGGGGATTAAACCCACAAATCTTTACTCTTGCAGCAATAAAGTATAGCCAATTAAGGTTACAATAGGTTGACCATGAAACATGATCTACCCTATGAAAGGCCTACCCTATTAAAGGCTTACAAATATTGTTAAGTCCCACCTTGTTAGAGGATTTTAACACCCTATTAGAAGTGTGTGTGGTTAAAGGACTTTAGAACATTCACTTGGAATGTCACCTTAGTTCAAATGATTTTACCCTAACTAATACAATTGTTAAAGAGTAATAGTGGAGTTTTGATCTGATACAATTTACAACTTTATCTTACTAATTTTAGATCACAATTCTATCCTTCTTGATCCTCTCTAATTTGATAAAATGATGTTATGTCCTCGATCCTCTATTATGTACTTAACTGATTCTACATTTATTTCACACTTATTAAGTCAGCTTGAGTGCTCTCTTGAAAAATTTGATCATCCCTTGATATATTTCTTTTATTATTGTTCTCTCTTCATATATAATGTTTGGGGCATCCTCTTCCTTATAAAGACTTTGGTGGCTTAGGGTTAGGTATGAATCCACGACTGAGATTCATCCATTATGCTACTTAACTCTTCCTATTTTATAATTGGCTACATGTGATTGCATAGGAAATACAAATAGATTCATTCTTATCTTTAAAATATCAAGATATATCCATAAGTTGGCATAAAAATAGTTTACATAGTTGTTTGTGTCATTACAAACAACTATGTCCAATCTATGTTACTTGGCACTTGAAGTTACTGATACTTGGCACATACTATAATTCTATTTATGGCTCGATACCTGAATTACTCAGCATCAACTATCTTGCTCAACATGTGAATCACTTGGCATGGTCTATATGCTCAGCACTTGAGTGACTCAGCATTCATTGCAATTTGGCATAGTCTATATTTATATGTTGTACTAGACATGAATTGAGTGAATGATTAAGTGCATTGACACTCAATTGTCAAAACTAATCTAAGATCAACACAAAGGTGTGCACATGTACACATCGTCAAGGTGCACATGTTTGCACCTTTTTTCATGCTAAAGCCTAAAATGAAAAAAGAACTAAAGTATCTAATTCAACTAAAATCTAAGAAAAGGTGTGTGTGTGTGTGTGTGTGTATGTGTGTGTGTGTGTGTGTGTGTGTGTGCAGCTCCCCAAGGTGCACAAATGTGTACCTTGCAACTTAAAAGAAAAAAATTATCCTAAGTAAAATGGTACAGAGATGTGCACCTCTCCAAGGTGTGTATCTATGCACCATTTGGTGTATAATAAAATTCTCAAGTTTATATTAGGGTGCATACATGTGCACCCAATCAAGGTGTGCATGTGTGCACCCTTTGTGCACAAAAATGACATGAAAGATAGTTGATTCTCCTCTTTACAAAGTATTTTCCTTTTGCATGTACACATTTGTGCGCATGAGCATGTATACACCTCATCTAGGTGGACATGTGTGAAACTACACCAAAATTATCATAGATAGAACATTTAAGTGCACCTAGCACACCTATCAAGGTGCACTAGGTGTGTTATTTTGCATTCTAGGGCTTATGGGGGAGTGAGTTCATTTTCCACTATTTTGGTTAAGTTTTGCTAGCTTTTGGTACATTGGGGTTTGTATTTAGTTTAGATTTTTAGATCTCTATGATTATTTCTATTCTTCTTTGTAGATAAAATGGCATCATCATCATCCTTGATGGTAGAAAATATTTTTCTTAAGCCCGTTTCCTTCAAATACCAATGTGCACCACAAAATTCCCACTTTTAGGATGGACATGCAAAAATCAGAGACACTAAGCTTAGACATATTAACTAGAATAGATTCCTCACCATTTGCAACAAGCCTAAAAAAATATTTGTAATGGTATCAAAGTTATGATCAGGTCAGGACTGGTAAATACAACATCACATTGGACTTCTATACAATCCTCTGAGTTGATTATGACTTTGGCAGAACATTATGTTCTTGAAGAAAAAGTTGTCAAGAGAGTCATAGGGGAGATAGTCTTGGACCTCAAATCGAGGAATATTGAGAAGTTTTTTCATCTCCCAAGGGTTGATCAATATGTAAAGATAACCTATGACCAAGTAGAAAGTTGGTATAGGGAGAATGAAAGGGAAGCCAAAGAAATAATTCAATCTTCCTTCCTAATAGATAGAAAACTAATAGTTCATAAAGTTGGGAAAGCAGATATGACATGAGGGTACATGAAGGATGATATTGTCTATGCAAATGTACTTTTGAGTAGAACCATGGGACTCCTTACAACAAGACACCTTCACATTTGGATGGTGCACTTCATAGAGACCATCAAGATGAAAAAATGCCAATAGATTGGGCTACTATCCTAAATGATAATCTACATGAGTTGCTAATAGATTTAAAATTTGATCCAAGATTTTATATGACATCATACATGGTGTACTTACTAGCAGCTAGAACAACTAACTACCCAAGACTTTACAAAAAGGGTAGCATGCAAGATGTTAATGCATGTCCCTATGTGGTATATCCTCAGCTAGTGAAGAAGAAGCTTTCATATCAAAGCAAGGACTACAAGATAGTGAATGACAACTTTATACTCATAATCATTTGATTTATAGAGGGTGATTATGCCAAATGAATATCAGTAGAGGCAGAAGCTAGAATCATAGAGATCATCACCTACTACATTCAATTTAAAACATTCACATACCTTAGGATAGTCAACACACATGTAAAACTAATGAAGCTTCCAAGATATCCTTCAATAGGCTCATTTTGTTGGAGATTTCCATGCAACTCACATCTGCATATGACGGAGTGAGGAAGCAATACAAAAAGACATTGGTGTGGCCAATCACTATTAGTGCATTTGAGGTGAAGAAGAAATAGGATATAATGACCTTTGGTTTAGAATGGAATTAGTATCCCTTGGAAGAGTACATATCACCTCACCCATACTTTGACAATATTGGGATGGTGCAACATCTAGAAAGAAAGTAGTTTGTACATGAAGGTACACTTGAAGATCACTGGACGAATGCATTAGATGACTACAAGATCTAAATAAGGGATTATTGTAGGATGACACTATATCTAGCAAAAAGGACCCTCAAAATGAAGATCCCAATAAATGCTATCAAGAAAGACATAGAAGGCATCTTAGATCCACTATATAATGGGGATAAAATTTATTACAAGCTGATAATGAATGCAGAGATTGGAAAAGATGAGAATGCAAGCATTAATAATAGAGTTAGACATGAAATTAACTAACAAGGGAATGGATCAAGAAACCCCTCAAACTTGATCCAATTCCCTAGACTAATCCTCTTCAAGCCACAACATACCCAACTAGGAGTAAAGGTACAAAAGTCACAATACCAACCTTCCTTGCTCAATCCTGAGTGAGGCTAAAAATAATACATTAGCATGAGAGGGAGGTTGAGCTATTTAGGGTGGATAAGGGAAAGAAAAAAGGAAAAGAGTATATCCAAACAAGGTGAACCTAAAGCTCCAGAGCCCCAAGCTAACCTACAAGCTCAAGTCTAAGAGATTGAGAAAGTGCCTCCACTAGGACCAGAATAGGAGCAAGAGAAAGAGGAAGAAACCTCCAATTTAGCATCTAAGTAGGCAGGGATTGAGTCCACTATGGGAGGGTTGCATAGGAGAAAATTGAAGAAAAATGATACTCCTCTAGAGGTGCTAGAAACCATTCCTAAAGCCAAAGTGGAAGAAGAAGAATCAGAGAAAATTGAATATGTTCCCTTAAGTTAGAGGAATCTCTTTGCTAGGGGTATGGAAGAAGAAAGAGGAAGCAAGCCACCATAACACCACCATCCATTGCAAAATAACCTGTTCAGGTTACTACTTTAGAGAATGAGAAATAGTAGTAGATTGTAGAATAGGGAGGTTCAAGAGACAAATTCCTTTGACTTCTCAGATTTTTATTTGATGACCATCATCACTGAGATTGTGGGGGAGAAGATACATGATACTCCAACAAGTTGGTCCCTAGGAGAGGTCTGGAACCAATCACCACCTCTACCTCAAGGACCTCTAGTCCTACCTCAACTACCATCTTAGGATTTGTCTCCCTTGGACAAAGGTTTGTCAAAGTGACCTCCTCCTATAATAAACTCTAAAGAATAGGTAGTGGAGGAAGAAGAGCCCCAAAAAATTCCAATCAATGAAGTATCAAAGGAGGGGAAAATACAAAAGGAACCTCAAAAAAATCCTCATGATATCGAGGTGGGGACCTTAGCCCAAGGAGAAAAAGAGACTCAAACTGGTAATCTTGTTCAATGAGAAAAGACTCCAATGAGGACTGATAAGGGAAAGGGACCTCTAGTGTAAATCCCCTCTTTAGTCAAATATATGTCTCCAATGGGCACTGCACCTACTTGGTTGAAGAGAGAGGTCATGGTTTAAGAAAAGAGGCAACTAAATGTAAATACCATGAAGGGAATGGATAATCTGTAAAAGCCATCAAGAATCTTGAGCCACTTATAGGTGATGCATGACCATTGGCCTTCACTATAAAGAACCAACATCAATACTTATTTGCACACATAGCCATCCATCCTCCACATGCTAATACTAAAGATTTGACTCCTAATGATTACCAAATCAAGGAGGTCCTATTAGGAAGGCCCATGGTAGATACCACTAAAGTATTGATTACTATGGGTGTAAAAGAAGTGTTCAAACATATGGACAAAAATGAGTTAGAATTGATGATGTTGTGGAAATAAAATGAGATTATGAGATGCTATCTACATGGAATAGTGGGCCCAATAGACCTAGATCATCTAGAGATCACTCTTATTATGACATTAGAGAGAAAGGAAAAGGAGATAGTACAAATGGATCAAGTGTAGATAAACTAGTGTCCATAGTGAACCAAGATTTTGAGTTAATGGATGAGGTACATACATGGGTGAAAGACCTATATATATGACATTAATAAAATATCAAAGGTGTCATACACTCATGGAGGTGTATATAGTAGAAGAGCCTAATAAACTTGAGGATTGGATTGAGAAAATAACAGTTGCCAATAAAGTCATGCAAGGACATCATGAAGATGTCTACATGTTAAGAGACTAGAGTCAAGAGTAGGTTTTGGAAGAGAGAAGTACTATGATGTTTTTCCCTTGATATTTTTGAAGATGAGTGAAAAATAAAGGTCAACTCAATGCAATTAGTTGTCTAAGAATTCTGAAGAACTTTCAAGGATGCTTCATATGATGAAGATATTAGGCAAGCATTTAAGACTGAAGAGGTATTGGTGGAACTGGACACTAAACTTAAGAATTTTGTGGAAACCTATATGGAGGTTAGTAACTACCAGTAGATAGTTAAAGATAAGTATGCAGCTTTGGATTTTTTGAAAGCTACCCAAGTAGTAGAGATCATAGAGAAATTCAAGAGAAACCATCGAAGCATTGCTCTGGTATAAGGGGTACAAAATATAGAAGCTACAAATTCATTTTTGACACTAGGGAAAATTTTGCATTTTTTTTTAAACCTATCATTAAGGTGTGTAAGGAGAATTATTCATAGAGGTGTGCTATTGTGAAGAAGTAACAGTGCACTGCCAGTTCCTAATTTAGAGCTTTCCATGCACTGAAAATGCATTTTGAAAGCGTCTCAACTCCTAGAAATACTCAAAGAAAGTCAAACATCCATTTTTAGAGCTTCTAGTGACTCTCAAATCTTCTTGCAACTTCCTTCTTCTTTTTTCTTTAAGTCATTTAAAGGCTCACGCACCCATTAATTGATATAAACAAGAGTGGAGACCTACTTAGCACCTTTTATAGAATTAGTTTGTACATAATTAGATTTTTTTTATTAGTTTTAACATGTATTTTCATTTTA
Organism: Cupressus sempervirens; assembly: GCA_028749045.1. Lineage (NCBI taxonomy): Eukaryota > Viridiplantae > Streptophyta > Pinopsida > Cupressales > Cupressaceae > Cupressus > Cupressus sempervirens. Next base: position 824,697,861 of record CM053785.1, read on the forward strand.
AGAGCTCTCACTCTCAACACAAAAAGTGGGGATGATTTCTTATAAATATATAGATATAATATGTTCTTATAAATATATAGATGTAATATGTACTCCAGGCCATTATTTTGATACAATAATATATGTTATTGGTGCTTTCATTTTGAGTGTAGTTATTCTTACCAGAATGTGTTATTTTTGTGAATGCAGTTTCATGAATAATAATGGATCCAATGGTTTTGTTGTGTTGATTTGATTATGAAATCTTTTAGTTCTTGTGTTTACCACATGTTATCAAATTCCATTGATGTACTAATTTTAAGAAAATATCACCTACTATTCCTACATAGCTTCTTGTCTTGCATGAGCACACTTTCCATGGCCTTTTGATTTGATGAAAACTGAAACATATTTCAATTATTACTAAGTTCTCATCGATGATTACATCAGTGGAATTGAGGAAGTCTTGCTCGAATTTTCTTTGGTTTCCTACCCAATTTTTTTGATGATTTAACTTGCTGATGTGTTGTTACCCTAGTTTATCCTCGTTAGGAATTTTCCTTTCAATTTATTTTCTTCAGTCTCTCATTCCCTTATCTTTGTTTTTTTTTTTGCTAACAATTGGTTAAAATAGCAATTCATATAGTTGCATCGATAAGTTGTATTCATCATAAAATAGAAAATACCAAAAATATATCTCTTTTGTGGTTACTTTTCAAAATAGAAGATCAAACGTCTTATCTAAAATTGGTTGGAATCAACAAAGGTGTCCCTATGAGAAAATACATTTATCTTCAATTGAGCAGATTCCAATAGGTCACAAGATCACCCAAAACCTTGGAGTTGATCCTAGATTAGCTTTTAAAGAGAGGAGTTCAAAAGGATTCATGTCATTATGCATTGTGCAAAATGATAGCTCAATAGAAGTAACACTAGAAGGAGGGCCTCATACCATTCAAAATAGAAAAAAAACATATTGTTTTCAAAATTTGAGTTTTTTAGAAGTTTAGAAAATTTTCCATCCAAAATTGTCAGAAGGTGTGTAGGTACACAAATGCGCAAGGTATGCAAGGTGCACAATGTGTGTACAAGTGCAAGGTGCCTAAGGTGTATAGGTGCACAAGGTGCACTAGTTTTTAGAAAGTGTGCCTTTCCAAAGGTGCACTTTTTCTAGAATATATGCAATCTAGAAGATCTTGATCCAACATCTTTATTTCAGTGAGCTTTAAGATCTTTAGAAAGTGAGCCATAGTTCTTACAACTCAATAATTTTTGTAAGCTTTAATGTGACAAAGAATTTCCTAGAATTCTACCACTTCCATTCCAAATTTTGCCATCTTTAGTTCCACCTCTAAACCAAGCTCCATCCAATGTTCCACCAAATCCTCCATCGATGAACTTCTTTGAAAATGTAGTAGATTGACTATTTAACTTACAAGATGCACTTAATGATCTTCCCAAGAATTTTGATAAATTTTGCCCAAGGTTCATCTATGGAGAAACACAAACAACTAAGGACCATGTCAAACTTATTAAAGAAATATGCAATTGAAAGAAAGTTCAACAAGAGAATGTGGTCCTCCATTTATTTCCATACTCATTGGGAGAAGTTTCATTTAACTAGTATGTGAATTTTCCACTAGGATGTATCCAAAATTGGGCCACCTTCAAAAATTTGTTCCTTGAACAATTCAAAACATCCATTAATCTAACTATGATACATCATCAATTCATGTCAATCAAAAGGAATCCAACGAAGACTATTTCATGTTTCAATCATCAATTTTATATGGTTTTCTACAAGTTAGAAATACCATATACTATATTAGTTAAAGTTACAATTCAGATTTATCTTAATGCTATGGACCATCTTATGGCTATCTTTCTACAAAGACTCCCTACTACAAAATTGACACATTAAAAAAGGCCTTTGAGAAGGCAATTACATTTACCAAGCAAGCCACTCCTAATGGAGGAGCATTGATGGTTCTAGCTCAAGTAACTATAATGATACCAATGTATCATATCAAAACAACACTGATGCCTAGTAAATTCATTCTAATGAATCCAGTCTTGCTATAATAGACACCAATAGTACTAGTTTTAGCCACAACCTATCTAGGATATGAACCTCTGAAAGTCACTTTCTTTGAGAAAAAGGCAACAAGTTCCATTGAACCAAAAAATAACATCAACTCTAAGATTGGTCAAATGAAGAAAACAATGTCTCAGATTACCAACAAGCTAACCCACTTGAGGTTGTCACAAGAGCCGAACAACAACTTTTAGAGAATGAATGCAACCCCTTACAACAACAACTATGGTCAAAATTGCAACAAGAATTTCAACAGAAATAACAATACGAGGAGTAACTACAATCCTCCAAATCACAACAATGGCTTCCAAAGTCAGAATTGACAATGGAATACTCATCCTAATGGTGGAAACATCCTTGTTGATAATAACAAAAATTCTCAATATGTTGACATCAACGAGTACGACAATAACTAAAATGTACCTAACAATGGTGGCTCATACTTGAATGGAAATCAAGAGATGAACCAAAATTCACAAGGTAATAATGGCAAGTCTCCTATGTAGTAGAATGCTATGTTATTATAATCTTATGATTCTCCACAAAATCCTCAAATGGAACAACTAGCTAATGAGGAATTCACTTTTCTATTTATTCAAGAATTGGATCCTCAACTAGAAGAGATGCTAGCTTTTCAAAATGACAATTAGAATACTCAATTTGCATAACCAAAGGGAACTTATGGCTGATGGGATTCCTCCTACCTTGCATCTAACACCTCTTGATGCAAGAGCTAATAACAATCAAGTATCTACTAGAGCACCCTATGTTGGGCAACAAAATCAAAATCAAGGGAACATACCTATGATCTTAAAGAATCATATATGGGCTACTAAAAAGTACAATGCAGTAGAAGATCTAAAGAGAACCAAGGCTAATATGTCCATGTTTGATGTGCTACAAAATTTTCCTAATCAAAGGGAAGTATTGCTAAGGACTCTAGATCATGCAAAGGAAATGCCAAATGTGAACATAGTCCCTTAAAAGATAACATCACAACAAGTCAATACTTCTAAGGAAATGCCTACCATGTATAAAGACAAGGCTAAAGTGCCTCCTTTCTTACTTGGTCTCATGATTTTTGTAAAGAACCTGCACAATTTTCTTATAGATTAAAAAGATTCTTGCAACGTTATGCCACTTTCAATAGCTCAAAGGTTGGGAGTCACTCCTCAACCCTCAAATTGGATAGTATTACAAATTGACAAGATAGAAGTAAAATTTATCGAGGTATTGAAAGATGTTAGAATATAGTTGACTATAGACCCCCAAATTCAAGACATTATAGACATACATGTGGTGGAAATTCCTAAAACTTATGAGTTATTGCTAAGTAGAGAATGGAAAAAGTTCTTGAGAGGATGGTTTTCAACTTATTTTACTCAATTTTGGCTACCTTGGAAGGAACTAAATAATCAAATCAAGATTGATGTTGAGCCAAAGTTGAAGACAATGATCACATAATACAATTCACCAAATGAGGTTGCATTTTTTCAAGCTAAGCTAGGCTCCTACAAAGTGATGTCTCTTGACATAGATGTAGCCAAGAAACGCAACCATCTAAATAAAGAATCTATGATTCCTTCTCTAAAAGAAGAATTTGTTTCTTAGTTTGTAGACAATATGGTTGCAAAATTACAATGCTTAGGAGAGGAAGCAGATACAAATTTTTTGCTTCTTCTAGAATTCTGTAGGTTACACAAAGTCAGTCATTTGGAATTTGAATACTTACTTGTCAAGAAGTGGTTTCTAGAGTACTCACTTAGATAATGTAATTGAAAAATGACCAAATACCAAATGAGGTACAAAAGGAAAGTTCAAGTTCTACAAGAACATTTGAATTGTTCAAGATATATGAAGAAGCAAAAGAAGATTTCAATGTGTCATATAGTGACACTTCTTCAGATGGTGGGGTCTTATCTAATCCTCCACCTAGAATGATCAAAGTCTAGAGGAGACAATTCTTTGTACAAGGCCAAGGTTGGACCATCATGGTCGTTCATCCAAAACCTCAAATTGATAAGATCACTAAATTAATTGGGGATATTCAAAGTCAACAAGAAAAAAAATGTCCCCTATATCTAAGATAAACTATGGCAACTCATTAAGTCCACTATGTGAAAGATTGCAATGGGTCCTAAAGAAACAATCTTTTAAAACTCAAGTCAAGGAAAAACTATATACAAACAAGCACAAGATCAAAAATCCCAAAGAAAAGCGAATCTTGATACTCAAGTTTGATGGCTCTAAACAAAATTTAGGAAACTACATAGGTATTGAGCTAATTAATCCCAAATGTAAGTCTTTTTATGCAGCATATCATTTACAATTTAGATGTACTAACAATGTTGCAAAGTATGAAGCCTTGATTCATGGATTCCTCTTCACTTTGGAAAAGGACATCAAAGCTCTTGTAATTGAAGGAGACTCTTAGTCATCAAATAGGTGAAATTAATCTACTCATGGGGTCAATGCAAGTGCCAAGAAGTTGGGTCTCACTTTTGGCCAAAAAGTGGAATTGTTTTTCAAATTTTTGAAATATATTGTCAATTGATGCAAAAATTTGAGCCATTTAGAGATTAAATATTAAAAAAACTTAATAATTAAAAATTGTAGTTATTGGAATCTTCATTTTGAATATGCAATTTATTTGTATACCCATATGATAGATTATTTTTTTGGTATGGATCTTTATAAACCACTTTTTCAAAATGCCTATTTCAAGACCATACCACGCTCATGTACAGACACATTAATTTGACACAACTAAATGAATTTTTATGAATCCTTTTAAATAAAGTTACCTTATACACCAAAGATTGATGAGAATGATTTAATTGAATTTTAAATGAATTTTTTTAATTAATTTTATATTGATGATTAAGCAAATTTCTAAAACCTCTCATGTATAAATGCCATAATTTAATCAAAATTTATTTATTTTGGATTTTTTTTAACTTTAAAAGAATTGTGTAAGGATTTTTTATATGTACATTAATTTACAAAATTTGAAAGAAAAAAAATTGTTATTAAAGTTTTAGTGAATGTCACTATTTAATGTTTAAAAGAAACTTCTTATTAAAAAATAATGGAAAAATAGCAAATGAACTCATAATACTATAAAATTTACATTTTTGAAATCAGAATAGTAAGGCCTATAATGGGTTTTTGTTTTGTCAAAAAATTCAATGGGGACAACCATATAAAAATTATGACAATCCCTAAAATTGTTGATTAAATGCCTTAGTCAAAATTTGATTCTTAAAGGCATAGGCTTGGTCCCACCAAGCCTATACCATGTCTTTCCACAAGGTTAAACCCAATATGAATTTGCACCCATGGAGAATTCATGCCCATGGCATTAGAATCAACCACCCAATTTGCAATTCAAAAAATTAGGTGCCCGATTTGAATTTAGCTATTAACCAAATTGGGCACCCAATATTTAAAAATTGGGTATCCAATTATTTAAAAATTGGGTACCTGATTATTTAAAAATTGGGTAACCAATTTTCTCATTTTTTAAATAATCAAGTACCCAATTTTAAATTAGGCACCCAATTTTTAAATAATCAGATACTCAATTTTGATGTACCTGTTGGGCCCCAAAAGTTGCCCCACATAGCATTTTTCAATGATTGTAATGATTGAATGATAGTTTCAAACTACAACAATGAATTTTGTCATAGTTATTTTGTTTTTTTGTCTTCTACAATTTGCAAGTTGTTGATTCAAATTCAAAATTGGTGCAAACATGGGATCAAAACAACAAAGAATGAAAAAATAAAAATTTTGACAAATGAGGAGATTGCAACAAATAAAGAGAACGAAGCATAATGTCAACGAGAGAGAAGACAAAGAATTAGAGAGTTGATCAATGTTTCGGAGGAGAAATACATTGAGGGTACCATGATTGATGAAGAGGTTGAAGAAGAGAACCCAATACAAGGAGACATAAGTGTACATTCTAATCAAAAATTCAATACAGATGTGTCTCCAAACCCTCAAGTTTTTTCTCATGATGAAATTAGTGATTTTTAAGAAGCAGTTTACAATTTTAAAACAATTCAGATTTTCTTTATGAGAATAGATTTCCAAATGATCATGCACAAAACACTCCAACAAAATTGCATGCCTCAAAAAAATACCAAGAAAAAATTAAAATGAGATTCAAATTTCAAACAACATTGAAAATGAAATGACAATTGAAAATAACAATGATATGAATGTAGACATGGAAGGACCAAGTATTGAACAAACATGTCAAAATGATACTGAAGTGCATGAACATAATTTTTATTTTTCTAATGATGTGCTACATAAACTTCATGGATTGGTTTTGTGGAGAAAAATTAGGACACATGCTAATATATTATATAGACATTTTTTATAATAAGAAATTTGGGTTTCAATGTTAGTTGATGTTGCAACTACTTAAAATGTCTAAAATGCGAAATAGTAATGAAAAGGTTAGGAATGTATGCAAAACCCTAGAATTTAAATGAGTCTTTAAAACAAGTTGTATCCACTATTGCTAGTGCCTTTGATGCTATTGGAAAAAGAAGTCACTGTAAAGATAAGAATGCAGCATGACGAGTAATAACAACAATTTTAGTTAACAAATCAACAACTAAAAAAAGATTGATTAGTAACATAAGATGATATCTAAATGTGAATCATAAGACTTTAGAAAGAGTTGTAAAGAGAGGGTTTAACTTTGAATGTGATTCAACACATATTTTGTGGACTTCTAGTAGTAGACTCCTGAGATGTGATATGAGACTTACTAGTGATGTCAAAAGTTTGGTTGAATTTTTTTGTCATGATAATACAAGAGCATCACCTAATTTAAGAGATGCTCTAAAATTGAGAGTTTCCTCAAAAATATGTGATCTACATCCTAAACATCTTTTGGACATGACTCAAATTGAATTATTCAAAAAATTTGCAAATGGTAAGACTCATGTTCAATTTCATTACCATTACGATGTATTTCAATCTATACATGGTACCATGCATAATAAAGAAACATTGTAGGAATGTGATTTATAAATACCACCTCAATCTATAAAATATTTCATATCATGTTTGTTTTGTAAGCCACCTAATAATCAATACTTTCTTTTCAATGCATGTCTTTCTAGTACATGTAATATGTGTGGCAATCTTTCTTTGTTAGATGAATTTTTTCATGAAAATGATTTGACTACTTTTGGACAAATATTAGTTGATGTAATAATATTCAAAACTATTGAATTTCCATTGAAGGATGGGAAGATTGGAAGAAGGTGTGATCTAGTTATAGATAAAGTTAGTTGTCATGCATTTATGGATGAGTTTAAGAGTCTGATCATACAAAAATGTGTTAAACACTCACAATATGTTAGATGGCTTGATGGAAAATTTTCTATATGTAATAATACATTTTCAATTGGTACTATACTTTTAGTTGTTGAATTTGCAGAAAACTACACACTTGCACCACAAGTTGAGGTACAACCACAATATTACAATTTACTGCAAGTAACAATTCATGTTCACATAGTTTATAGGCATGCACTTGATAGTATAAAGGAGGATTGAAAAATATTGAGAAAGTACCGTTTATATATGAGTGATAATAAGCCTCATTCATCTGAGTTTATCCAATACTGTTTCAAGATCTTTTATGATAATTTAAAAGAGAGACAAATTCAAATGACACAATATTGGATATGGTCAGACAATTGTACAAGACAATTCGAGAATGCTAGAATATTCTATTGGTTGAGTAGGATACATAGGCAAACTGATATCCAACATGTGAGGAGTTATTTTGAGGGTGGACTTGGTAAAAGAAAACATGATGGTGCTAGTGCATGTATGAAGAGAACCCTTAGTAGAGAGAAAATAAAATTTCAGGAAAAAGCCAAATTCTAAAATGCACATGAGATTATGGAATGGTGTAACAAAACTTTATATATAGGATCAAATAAGCACTCTACAATCAAACATTTTTTTGGCCTAGTTGAAGAGAAGAATATCCTTTTACGATATGACTATGACAAAATTAGTAGGTTAGCTAAATGTCATTCATTTAGGAGTTCATATTCTAACACTTGGACTATATGGACTAGGGAGATTGCTTGTTTTTGTTCAATTTTGTCTTGTAGGTGAATGGGAAGAATACAAGAATGCATAATGGGTTGAAGATTGGAAAAAAAAATCATTAGCACCTACTAACACACATTTTCATGATGATATAGTAAATGAAAGCCAGAATGTTGGTTTGCATCAGAAGACTATGGTCATATTTCAAACCTCATACAACCAAGTATGCACAATTTAATTAAATTTTGTTGTGATCATTCTTCAATTTATATTATTTATTTATGTACATGTCATTAATATAATTCAAGTACATGTCTTTAATATATTATTTATATATGTACACATGTGATTAAAGTGTTTATGTACTTTATCTTATCTTGTAGGACATGTTTATCTTGTTATTGCACCCAATGATAATGATGAACAAATTGAGTATTGGCTAGCTAGATGTGTGGAACCTAAGAAAGAATTGATATCTCATCAAGTAGATGATGATGATTTTGAGTATCCAATTGGGTCTATTGTTGTAGCTAGCACCTAGTTGTATACATACAGAAGAAGAAGAAATAGTTTACGAACACTTGTAGAGTACCAATCTAGAAAATATATTTTAGACTATTCTCATTTGGTTGTGGCAACGAATATCAAATTAGAAAGATACAAAGGGAGACCCACCAATAAGGTATTATGGACAATTTCAATGGACAAGCATGAGAAAATCAATGTAGATGATAAAATTGAATCAAACATGTGTAATTTTTTCTTTATTGTGCTATTTTATATATGTACTTATATAATTAAATTAAATGTATGTATGTGTTGTCAATAGAAAATTAGAGAACTTATATATACCTCTTATTCAGGTTTCAATTACAATTTATGCAATTTTATATGTTTAAGGTGGACTGAACATCAACATCTTGTGCAATTACACATAGCGAATACATACAAATTACACATATTTATATAGTTCGAATAGCTTATATTAACACATTTTTTTGTTTTACAATTTTATTTTGCAGGTCTTCATTTGAAGAAATGTGTTGAACCAATTTTATATTTTGAGTTCACTTCTGTTTATGTCATTCACATTATCTTACATATATTATGAAACATGTTGTAAACATTTAAAAATAGGAGTTTACTTCTATTTGAAAGTTAAAGGTGTGCACTTGATATTATAAATTAATTGTTAATTCAAATAATGAGATCCTATTTTTTTCCATTGTACTTTTACATTCAAAAATGTATAAATTGATGTTCTTATATAAATAATTGAAATTATTCTTCATGTACCATATACTTACAAAATGTGTCATGACATGAATTAAAATATGTCACATTAAAGAAAATGGTTCATACATACAATATGATAACATAATAACCTATATTGTATACACTAGCATGATAAGAAGTTGTAACAATATAGTACATGGTCTAATGTTTCATAACATGATCTATGCAGTCAAAAAATACATATAATACAATTAATTGTCCTAATGCAAAGTGTATCATAATAAACAATATGTGTTATAGAAACACAATCTAAAGGTGCCAAAAAGACCTAATCTATTTGATCTGCAGTCCTCTGTACTCCACTCAAAGAGGACTCAAATGGATCATCCTATGTAACATGAGGTGTCTCATCATGTCAGACTCCCTATAAGGTAGATGGATCACCCTTTGTAACATGAGGTGTCTCATCATGTGGGATACCATGTAAGGCAAATGGATCATCCTCTGTAACATGAGGTGTCTCATCATGTACATGCTTAATTGAAATGGGCTTCAAAATCTAGCTTGCAAATAAATTAAATATTCACTGCATAATAAAAATAATACCACATGAGATGGGTGTCCCTCTATAATAGGAGGAGGTGTAGTTTGAAAGGTACTAAATGTGGCAATGGTGAGGTCCTATAATTTATAATACATAAATTTTTAAAATTTGATAAAGAGCATAATGAACTATGTATGTACATACATCACAATAATGAACTTAATGGATGATGTATATACCTCCATCTAGCTTAGTCTCATACTCTGAGAAACACTCATGGTGACATAGTCCTAAAATTATGGATACATAAACTTTGAGTCAAAATTATATATACATTAATTACAAAGTGCATAAATTAAAAAGAACATAATTTACACTACATTTTTTATAAACTATAAAAACATATATATTACACCTGAGTAGTAGCCAATGTCACAGATGTATTGTCTAAAGATATGCTACAATGATGATAATTGGCATGTCTCGAATGGTTAAAAAATGGAGTCAAAAATAAATTATACTGAGGCCCTATTGTTCGTAAAAAAAAAATGCATAAAATGATACATGAATCAAAGTTAAAGATTATAAGTTAATAAAAATGTATACATTAAAATAGTACAAATTATTTTTCTTGAGTCAAAAGTTCATACAGTAGGTATTTGAGGCTGGCCTTAGTGGTCAATGGGTCAAGACTTGTATAAACATCAAACTGTGTAGTAGATGATAATCCCTAAAAAATCAAATAAAAAGAAAATAAGAGCACATGTTATTAAATTTGAGTTTGAATGTACAATATTTATAGTGTAATTCAAAGTGCATACCATATGAGGGATGCCAATATCTGTAGGTCTCACAAAAAAACTATACTGCCTCATAGGAGGAATAGTATCATCCGTCCTCTATTATTTCAAAATCAATATACATTAATATGGCTAATACAATTACACGTATATAGAAAGTAAATAATTATGTACTAAATTAAAATTTTACCTACTACTCCTAACTGTCTATGGGCTCTCCATGCAAAAGGTCAACAAATGATGACACATCAATATCATTGATGAGGCTAATTATTGCCTCCATTTTATGTTAATTTTAAATACTCTATTTTAGCACTGCGAAGATATTTGTGAACTTATGTTTAGTTGAACTTATGATTATGTCCAGATAGAACTATTAATCCATGGGTAGATAGTATGTCATATTTTTCCAATATTATGCATATAATGCAATATTTCATATAATCGTTGGAATTTGTGTTTTAATATTTGGATTTAATTTTATTAAGCTTATTTGCAAATATTTTCATAGCATAACCAACTTGATAGGGAAGAAGCTAGAGTATGGTTGATGGCATTCAAGAAGGAAAATTAAGACCTAGCTATGGTGGAAGAACCATAATGATACCATGAGACATGACTGCTAGAAAGGAGGAGCTATTATTCTAGGAATGTAGGGATGAAGTGTTACTATATTCCCTCTGCATTTACTATTGTGTTGAATTGGTTATTTAGACTTTATTGCTTGTATTGCAAGTTATTATATTTTCTTATTCTTATATAGGGGATTTGTAGTCAGTTTGTTTTCTTTCCTATTTTAGAATAAGTATTGATCTTGTATTTATAGGGATTGAATTGATAGTTTTTGGAGCTGAGAGAAAATTTTATGAAAAAAACTTTATCAACTCTTGTAGTGAATTGTTTTATAGTTTTATGTATTGTTCTTATGTAAGGAGTTTTGAAATGTAATGAAGTGATTCTTGGTTTACATTCTATGTTAGTAGATTAACAAAAGCTAACCAAGGGATTCCACTTGGGAGGTGGATTAGGCTAGAGTAGTGTAGATTTAATTATAGCATTTCTAGTATTTTAGGTAGAAGTTATAATTTTCTTCCTACAACATGTTACTTTGTGAATGTTCTTGTAGTATCTACAAGAGTAGTTATAGTGAATGGTCTAAGTTGAAATAAGTTAGTGTTTAATTGTATTTCTAGCATCCATTTTAGTAAAGAGTTAAGTGTGTTACTTTCCTGAAGCACTAGTGTAGGTTCTTTCTTTGTATTTTACTTTCTTGCAACATAAGAATAAAGAATCCTTAAGAAAATACCATGTCGACCAATTCAAGTATATGTCCTTGGGTTTAAAAATTAAATGCACCTCATGGTGGGGGAAGTAATCCTTAGATTGAATATACTATTCCTAAGTAAGGCCTTGGCAATGATTATCACACACCTATTGTGAGGTAGACCATTTTTGGTGTCATTGTTGGGGATGGTGTCAAGCTAGGAACATCTTTTTGGGTCATAGTTTTTTAGTTAAGTTTTTAGAGAATTGTAGTCCTAAAAGTTTCTTCACAAGTGTGAAGAATTCAATTGCATGCATTGAAGAGGAATACAACGAGATGAATATGGTAGATTTCTTCCACTGGAGTCTATTAATTTGAACGAAGAAATTGAAAAAGAAGTTGAGCTTCCTTTTGAGGATGTAAGCCCTGATTTTCAAGCAGGATCTTCCTCTATAGAAGAACTCTTGGACACAAACAAACTTCAGCCTTTTGCTAAAATTTTGGCTAGCTTTCTTGATAGTTTTTGTCCAAATCCACCTATTATTAATAATCCTGTAGCCAACGCTCATTTTATGCAGCAACCCCATAATCAAATACCACTAGTAATCACACAACCTACTTTTCCATTTCCTCTCCCAAGCCTCATAACCAATGCTAATCTAAAAAATATACCTACAACTACTCTACCAAAGTTTTATGGCCTTGTAACTAAGGATTCAGATACTTTTTTATTTGAGTTTTACGTACTTTGTCATAGCTTTAACTATAACATTGATACCCACAAGCTCAAGTTTTCTCCAACAACCTTAAAGAATCATCCTTATGATGGTTCATGGGCTTAGGAGCCAATGCAACTAGTACCTGGGATGAAATGCAAACTCTAATCTTGGAAAACTACAAATATTACTACAAAGAGAATGATCTAAGAGGAGTTGATATCTTTAGAATATCACAAAAGGAGGACAAAACATTGGAAGACTATGTTTCATGTTTCTTGTATACACTACAAAAGAACCCCCAGCATGTATTGGCTAAGGATTCATAGAAACTAGTCTTCTTGAGAGGGGTAAATGATAATTGTCTAGAAACACTACACCTAATGGATAGTGGTGATGTATACCACTACTCTTGGGATGACCTCAAGAAAATGTGTCTTAACTACTCAAGGTCAATTGTGAACAAAGGAAGGGGATACCAGTCCACAACTACTAAAGGGATTAGTTAGGGTATTTCATATCTTGAGAGATCTATTATACTCTCAAATTTTAAGTAGGACATCATAAATGATGTCACTACTCATCTCAACACAATAATTGCAAAGAAGAAACATGCAAAAACTGAATCACGATTGGCGGAGTACTCTCCTCATTTCCAAAAATAGAAACAAGACTGCACATGTAAACTCATAGCCAACCTGGAGAATCAAATTTCACCAATAGAGTACACAAAGATATATGGGGAGAATGATGAAGTGTTCTTCATTGCACAACATTGACCAAGGGCTTCAAGACAAGGTATGCCTTAAGATCCTCTACAATTTTCAAATCCTTACAACAATCAATGGGAAACCAAAGCTACTAGAATCCTTCCAAATACTCCCAAACTTCTTGGAAGAACTAGAAAAAAAACCAATGGCCTAACCAACAAAATAACTAGTGGAAAAACCAGCAAAACAACCAATGGAAAAATCAACAAAATCAATGGAAACCGCCACAAGGAAATTGGCAACAAAATAACCAATGGAGGGAACCTCCACAATGGCCTAACCAAAATCTTGGTAACCCACAACTACCACCTTTAGTACAACAACCTATAATAATGCCACCTCCTACAATAAATAATACTAGTCCTAAGCTGACCCAATTGCTTGCTTAGTCTCAGCCAAATCCAAACAACAAGTAACAACAACAACAAATGTATACTACAGATACTAAGTAGTGTCCTACATATTCATTAGAGATATCTGATATCCATTTAAAATCAAGTACAACCTTGCTTAAACCAAAATACCTTATTATCATGGAAGTTGTAGACACTCCAACACCCCTTCCAGAAGTTATATTGCCAAATACCAACCCACTAACTGATGTTCCTAGTAGGACTACTAACCATACCACCATGAATCCTTCCTTTCCACATCGGCTAAATAAAGAGAAATTTATATCCCAAAAGGAAGCAACATTTGATATTATTGAGAAGCTAAAAAACATGCACATCCAAAATCCTCTATTTCAAGCCATCAAGGATGTCCCTCTTTATGGAAAGGCTATTAGGGAAGCATGCCTTAAGAAGCCAGGGTGGAAGAAGAAATATCCTCAAATAGTCTATATTGTAGGGCAATTAGTAGATATCATGTTAGGGAAGGTAGTGATATCAAAGTATTCAGATCCTAGTAGTCTAGTAGTTAATCTGATCATAAATGGAAAGGCTGTGAAAAATGCTTTAGTTTATCTAGGAGTAGCAATAAATCTAATGAGTAAAGATACAATGCATAGGTTATATATGGAAGGCTAAAGAACAACTCCCATAGTGTTACAAGTTGTTGATAGTTCAACTATCACTCTAGATGGTCTTGTAGAAGATGTGGTGGTAACTTTAGATTCATGGGAATATCTTATTGATTTTTTAATCTTATCACCTAAAAAAAACTTGATGGCTATCTTGTCATATTAGGGAGACCCTAGTTTTCCACCATTGATGCTAAAATTAGTTGCAGATCAAGTAGTATAACAATTTCAAATGGTCAAACCATAAGGAAGCTAGACCTATATCCACTTGCCAAATCCCAACCATACTTGTGAGAACCTATTTGGCTAGATTTAGGAGATGAAGAGGAAGAACAAAATTTTGTAGCTCAGCTCATGATGTTGCATAAACAATCTTTTCTAAAAATGTAGGAAGAAGATGATGTAGTATAGAGCATTCTTACCAATGAGTGTATAGTGGCTAGAGGTATTGCTAAAAGCTCTATCTTACAACTATGTACCTATGAAGACTATGTCTACCCAGCAAGCCTTGAGATAATTGACTAGTTATTGCCAAGTGAAGTAGCTACAAGTTTAGTACCAGAAGTGTCAATGGTATAATTAACAACTATTGTGGAACTTTCTTCTGGTCATAATCTCCAAGTAAACAACAAGTTGCCCATATCACAATTGGAATTTTTAACCAAGCTCCTCAATCAACATGAAAAAGCATTTACTTGGGATTATAAGGATATGGTAGGATTGAGTCCTAAACTCTATACCCATAGGATATACATCAATGATGGAAGCTTTCCACTTTGTCAACCTCAAAGGAGAATAAATCCACTATTGCGCAAAATAGTTAAGACTAAGTTACAAAAGTTGCTAGATGTTGGATTCATCTATCCAATCTCTGATAGCAAATGGGTATCACCATTAGTTGTTATACCTAAGAAAGGAGGAAACTGGAGTATATGTGTAGACTATAGAGAATTAAATAATGTTACAAAGAAGGATCACTTTCCTTTACCCTTTATTGATTAGGTCTTGGATACTTTGGCTAGAAAGAAATACTTCTCATTTCTACATGGATACAGTGGATACAATTAGATAAGTATTGCTCCAAAAGATCAAAAGATGACCACATTTGCATATCCTTGGGGTACCTATGCCTATTCTATATTACCATTTGGCTTATGCAATGCACCTACTACTTTCTAGAGAGTTGTAATCAATATCTTTGCTAACATATCACATGATTGCATGGAGATATAAATGGATGACTTCACTACATTTGGTGTCACATTTGAGGAAGCTTTGGAGAATTTAGAGAAAGTACTAGTCTGATGTGAAGAGCACAACTTATTTCTCAATAGTGAGAAATTTTTTTTTATGATGCAAGAAGGCATGGTATTAGGAAATTTTATCTTTGAAGATGGAATCCAAGTAGACCCTACAAAAGTAGAGGTAATTCTCACAATCCCTACTCCTACAAAGAAAAAAGAAGTCAAATCTTTCCTAGAACATGTTAACTATTATAGGAGGTTTATCAAGAATTTTAGTCAAATAGTTAGTCCTATTTATACTTTGCTTACCAAAGAGGTTAAATTTTCCTAGACAAAGGAATGTGATGAATCCTTCCAAGAGCTCAAGTCACTATTGATAATTGCACCAATACTTAGGGGTCCTGATTGGACTTTTCCATTTCAAATATATATTGATGCTTCTAACTATGCCATAGGTGCAATCCTAGGACAAAAATCTCAACATCTTAAAAATGTAATCTACCATATCAGTAAGAGCCTTCATGGATTAGAGTTGAACTATACAATGACTGAAAAAGAACTATTAGCTATAGTTTATGCTCTAAACAAATTTCAGCATTACATAACTAGTTATCCCATATTTGTTCATATTGATCATGCAGCAATTAAGTATTTCATGAAAAATCTGCTATTACAAGTAGGCTAGCAAGATGGCTACTTCTTTTACAAGAATTTTATATTATAATAATTGAGAAACCTAGGTAAGAAAATGCGGTATCCGATTATTTATCAAGACTACACCATGATGAAGATGATATTACTTTGATAGATGATACATTTCTAGATGAGCATTTGTTTCATATTTCTATCAAAACCCCATGGCATGTAGACATTGCTAACTACATTATAGCTAATAAAATGCCAACACATTTCTCTTACAAGGAAAAGTGGTTGCTTGTATAGAAAAGCTTTCATTTATCTTGGATTGATAACATACTATTTTACACTAGACCTAATCAAGTTATGAGGAGATGTGTGAGAGAAGATGAGACATATGAGATTCTACATGATGTCATAATGAACCATGTGGAGGACATTTTGTAGCTAAAACAATAGCATTGAAGATTTTAATAACTACTTATTGTTGGCCTACACTTCATAAAGATGCAGCCAATTATACACTAAAGTGTGAAAAATGTTAGAGGATGGGTTGACCAACAAAGATAGATGAAATACCTCTCAATCCACAAATGGTGTTGACACCATTTGAAAAATGGGGCATGAACTTCATTGGTCCAATAGATCCTCCATCCAATGGGAAATCATATATCCTTGTATGCATTGACTACATGACAAAATCGATTGAAGTCATAGCCATGAAGCATGCTCATGATTATAAAGTTGTTGAATTTGTGTATGAAGACATGTTTACTCAATATGGCATGCCCAAAGAACTTTTTACTGACTAGGGTGATCAATTCACTTCCAATCTAATCACAAAACTCATGAAGGAGTATAATATCAGATACCAGAAATCAATCCCCTATCACCCTCAAACTAATGGACAAGAAGAAGCCACAAATTGGGAGATAGAAGCCATCTTAACAAAGATAGTTCATTTGCACCATAGGGATTGGGGCAAAAAACTACTAGATGTTGTTTGGGCATACCAAACAACATGGAAGACTATCATAGGGTTCACACCATTTGAACTATTGTATGGAAAAGCAGTAATGCTACCCATTGACTTTGAACACAAAACTTTAAGAATAGCACTAGACTTAAACATTGACCTTCCTATAGCATAGAGAGAGCACCTACTGCATCTTAATTCTTTGTATGAAATGTGCAAATTTTCCTTGGAATGCATAGAAATCATATAGAAGCAAACGAAATAATGGTATGACTCTCACGTTAAGAGTAAGCAATTTGAAATTGGTGACTCAATATTGCTTTATGATTCTAGATTTAAAGACACACTAGGTAAGTTGTAGACACGATGGATGGGTCCCTATGAAATAAGCCATGTATTTGCAAATGGAGCCATCCAATTAACCATAATTGATCCAATACACTTTAAGTTATTAGTCAATGTACATCAGCTCAATTTGTATAAATGGCCCCAAACAAAAGAAGACTTCCTGCAACAATTTCAACAACTAGTGTCAAATGCACAACAGGTAACACTTCCTATAGCACAAGATGCAAGCCTCCTACCTATAGCTCTTTAATAAGAATTTCTTCAAGCATGCCCATAATAAAAATTGTATGTCCACATAAATTTCAAAATTCTCTATTCTCTCTCTAATTTCTTCTTTTTCAACTCATCTCATTTCTTTCTCCACCACCCACCCATCTTCCACATCATCATTTTACAATGCTTTCAATAACACACTAAGTTCACTAACATATTCTATCATTACTAACCTTCAACTCTCTCCACCTTCATCTCACACGTGCAATGATCAATTAGCAAGTATAAGATTTTCACATTTGATTCATTTTTAGCACATAGATTTTGTTGGTTATATCTATTACTACATTAAATATATTAGTGTGGTGTTATGCTAGTTCCATACCTCATGCCAAGTGTGACAAGTGAGGAAACTTATCCATGTTTTGTAGGGGGCAAGGAAGGTTAATAATTCCCAATGACATTTCTATTTATTCATTAAAGATCCTCAAATTTTTACTCTCTCTTTGGTTGATTGAAAACCCAATTTCCATAGTACGCAAGTGTCAAGTGTTGTACACTTATTCATGAATAATTCCTCATTGTCAGACTATGATGTGACCCAAATTCGATTTTGGATGATTCTCACATATCTATGATTTATTTCCATTAAAACCACATTATTATTTCTCATGACCTATTGATCATGGTAGAAATTCACAAAAAAAAATGTGAAATGTAAAAAGGGTCTGTGATTTTCAAAAACAAAAAGAAAGTCTAAATTCACAAAAGGAAAGAAGGTGATTGTGAAAATAAAGCAAAGATTGAAATTAGAAAGCACAAATGGGAGGACAGTTGTAGCAACAAGAACTAGTGGAATTTAGTGTTTTACTTTTTGATGTAGAGGTAGTGAGAAGATTTAATGCATGTGGCTAGTTAGGATATTTCTTGAAACTAACAAAGTATGATGAAGAAGTAGATATTGAACTTACATGTACATTTGAGGAAGGTGAAGAAATAGTATGGGGATTGAAAATTATTTCCATAGAGGAGCGGATATCAAAATTAACTGGGCTGCCAGCAATAGGAGAACACTACCCCAATGTACATGATGCAAGATCAACTAGGGCTCAATTTTTCATATAAAGTGACCCTCCTTTGGATATCACCAAGCAAGGATGCAAAATAATGTCTCTATTACCACCGTACAATGATTTGGACATACATATTGTCAGGTATTTTACCTATGAAAGAAGATTTTCATATTCGTATGCACATTATTTTAAGTTGCTCAGTTATGTGTGGCAAAATTTTCCAGTCAATGTTCCCAATTTCTTCTATAATATGTTATGCATTAGTGTTAAGGAAAAGTAGAAAGGGAAGGACAACTCTGTTCCGCATCATCCCCTAATAAAATTTCTCATAGAGAGATCTCTTAGGGATGCCTCTCCCATTTCATGGGTAGAATTTGTCTAGCATAAGACCCTGTAACCTCAAGCCACCCCTAATGAATAGCTTAGCAAAGAAAATGTAGTCCCTATTGATGCAACTACTAAGCAAAGCACTCAAGGTTTGGAAATTGAAAATGTCTAAGAAAATGTGCTTTGCTCAAAAGATTAATGTACCTACCTCTGCCTGAGCAAAGGGAAAATGGAAAGTACCAGAAGAAACCTCAACTTTGGCAGTAGAAAAACAAAACCCTATAGTCTCAAAGAAAAAAAAAGCAAAGTTGGGTCATGTGTCGCCCATTCCTACAACAGAGACACTAAAAAGAGTTAGTAGGAAAAAGGCTATGGTACTTGAAGAAACTTTTGTACAAAGAAACCCTAGAATGAGAGGGGAAACTTTTGAAGTGTCCATAGAAACTCAGTCCACTTCACCCATACCATCTAATGAATAATTCTAGTACAATTTGTCCTAGATGATTCCCCCAATCAACCTAAAATTCTAGACATTCCTCAAAAATTTGATGAGGAATGTAAGGTTGAGATGAAGGAAAGCCAAGATAATTCCCCAACAAGCAAACATCATAATCTAGGCCATAAAGAAGAAAAAGACCCAATAATGCGTTAGTTAACCTATTCAAAAACTACCTTAGTTCCTTACAAGAAAATATGGTTTGCAAATTTCTTAGAATAGTCATGGAGGGAAAAGAGGAAGAAAAATAACTAGGAAGAGGAAAGTGGCCCAATTACCCATCAAATGCTTCTTTTTCATTTATATAATAAACATGTGATAACAAAAGCCTTATGGAAAGAAGAGAAAAAGATAATGAAGAAGATAATAGCAGATCAAGAAGAATAAAATGTAGACTTGAAAGAGCAATTGAAAAAATGGAAGCAAAGATGGATCATGCCCTCAAATTGGTTGATCAAATAATTACTTGTAAGTTGTAGGCCACTACCTAGGATCTATGCCATTTGTTTGAAAGAACAATTCCTTTTATTCTAGCTCATGATGGCCCTTAAAGACATAAATGCAAAATTTAAGTCAGCCCATTAATTCTATGGTTTGTAACAAACTCTTCCATCTTGGCAACAAAATCTACTCTATGAATTGTATGTGCACAATTTTATTATCCCTATAGAGACTCAATGGAATCCTTTACGTTACATAGGGGATATACACCTCAGGGCCCTGATGTCCTAGATGCACAATGAAGCTAATCATGATAGAGAATTGAATAATTATAGAGATGAGGAAAGAATAGAACCCATATCATTAAGAGCCAAGAATATTAAACTAGAAGAAATCCTTAGGGATTAGTTCAGAGTAACCTATGGGGACAAGCACAAGGAGATAAGAAAACAAATCTTTTAGGCTAGAACAAAGGTATAAGCAAAATATGATAACATGCCTTATTTTCCACAAATTCCTATCAACTTAGAGGTATCCCTTCACCGAGCTCCAAAATGCATACAACTGAGAAGGCCAACTAGGCCAAAACTTTGGTGCCCTTTAACAATGCAACCACCTATGCTCCTTTCACCACTATATGATATCAACTTTGAATGACTTGATAGGTTATAGGAGGACCATAGAAATGAAGTCTAGGGGAGAACATAAGGATTCTATTACACCTTCAGGAGTAACAGGCGAGGGAGGATTGAAGTTGGAGATTTCTGGTCAATGACTAGAAGATGCAATGCTTGAGGACAAGCATTAAAATTACTAGGGGCCAAATGATGAGGCTAATTATTGCCTCTATTTTATGTTAATTTGAAAATACTCATTTTTAATATTGCCAAGATATTTGTGAACTTATGTTTAGTTGAACTTATGATTAAGTCTAGATAGAACCGTTAACCCATGGGTAGATAGTATGTCATATTTTGCCAATATTATACATATAATGCAATATTTCATATAACCATTGCAATGTGTGTCCTAATATTTGGATTTAATTTTATTATGCTTATTTGCAAATATTTTTGCAACATAACTAACTTCTTAGGGAAGAAGCTAGAATATGGTCAATGACATTGAAGAAGGAATGTTAAGACCCAACAACGGTGGAAGAACCATAATGATACCATGAGACACGATTGCTACAAAGGAGGAGCTATTATTCTAGGAATGCAAGGATGAAGTGTTACTATATTCCCTTTGCATTTACTATTTTGTTTTATTGGTTATCCAGACTTTATTGGTTGTATTGTGAGTTGTTATATTTTCTTCTTCTTACCTAGGGGATTTGAAGTCAGTTTGTTTTCTTTCCTATTTTAGAATAAGTATCTATCATCTATTTATAGGGATTGAATCAATAGTTTTTGGAGATGAGAGAAAATTTTATGAACAAAGTATTGTTGACTCTCGTAGTGAATTATTTTATAGTTTTATGTATTGTTCTTATGTAAGGAAGTTTGGAATATAATGAAGTAATTCTTGGTTTACATTTCATGTTAGTAAATTAGTTGAAGCCAACCAAGGGTGCCCAATTGGGAGGTGGATTAGACTAGAGTTGTGTAGATGTACTTCTAGAATTTCTAGTATTTCAAGTAGAAGTTATAAGTTTCTTCTTGCAGCATCTTACTTTGTGAATGTTCCTACAACATCTGCAAGAGTAGTTATAGTGGATGGTCTAAGTTGAAATATAAGTGTATGCATCACTACCATCACCATGATTAGTTTATGAATCATCATCAAAATCAGCACCCTCAACATAACGGTCATCATGTGCCACACAACCATGGCTTTGGGGGTCTTTTCATATATCTCCACAACTAGTACAAATGTGTCCAAGTGGATGAATATCTATCTCCTACATCCACTACTCTACTAAACTACTTGAAAGGGCACTCAATGAAGTAAGAGCATATGGCATTGTTCAATGATGGTGTGGCACTAGGACAACTGGTGTAGGAAGAGGTATAAGGGGATGAGGCCATAATTGATTCCCCATATTATCACTCAATTTTTCCCTAGACCTATCCTGAGGCATCCCTCCACCAACTCCCTTAAATGATCTAATATCAAAATAATTGGGTTTTGAACCCAATTCAAATTCAGCCCATAGTTTCCTAAGAAAGGACATGGGCACCTCATGATTTGTGTGTGGTGGATGGTCAAATACCATCCGCCACCACTCCCAAAAGTGTGTTGATATAAGTAGATGCATGCACCATCTAATAAAAATATGAGGCTTCTTCTCACTAATCTCAAGACTCATCTTAGGGTTTATAAAATATCTCTTAAAATGAACTTTATTTATTTTTAGTTGATGAACCTCTCTATAGGATAGGCCATCAAAATAAAAGGGATGCATTTTTTGCCTCCATAATCTAAAGCTATTAATGTCACAATCCAAATGCTTGATAGACTGTACAATGTCTTGCATACTATTTGCAAGGTGAAGCAGGTGGGTGGGGGGGCTCGTGCTTAATGGTTTGAATATTTCTCATGAGGTCACAAAGGTTGTGCCTCATGCTCTCCCTTATATCTTTTGCGGTAGATGCTAGAGGAGGACTAGGTGCTCATGGAGGTGGGGGTGGAGGTGGGGGTGGGGGTGGAGGTGGAGGTGGAGATGAAGTGGGTAGAGGTAGGGGTGGGGGAGGGGGAAGGCGTGGGTGTGGGTCTGTCAAATATAATCTACATATATGTTTAAATAACATAAAAAATCACAAAATTACTATTTAATAAAATAAATCTAAAATATCAATTATATAAATGCACATCTTTAAAACCGTATCAATTATATAAATAAAGTTAAACTCTTAAGTAAACTTTAATGTTAAGGCTAATTAAACATTATACCAATATTAAGCCTAATCATAAAATAATACTCCATAAAACTATTAATAAATCAACTTAAATGTGAATTCTAAAAACACTTTATATTTATGTTTGTGATTATGCCTTAGCAAATTTATGATTAAGGTTTAATATTAAAACAATTAGGATTGAATATATAAATAAGATAGTGGTTTGAGTTAGGATTTAGGGTTATCCATTTAGAATTAGGGTATAGTAGTTAGCATTATGATTGAGGCACAAAATATAAGATTTAGGATTAGCATTATAATTGGGGCACAAAATATAAGAGTAATTGGCATTTATGATTGGGATTAAAATTAGAATAAGTGTTTAAAAATTAGGATTAAAATTAGGGTTTACAAATTTTAGGATCACATGTTAGCTTTAAGGATTATGATTTTTAATTATGGTTAAGATTCAAATAATTTAGTGTTTAGTAATTTAGATTTTAGCATTTAGGGAAATTATTGAGCAATTAGGGTCTACCATTTATAATCATGGTTTGGCATTTAGAATTAGAGTAAAGGTAAAGATTATGGTATGGGTTTACATCATTAAATTAGAAATATGATTACGATTATGGTATACATTTTCTAGGAAATCTAATATGAGTTTTTAACTTTATATTTAAATGTTTAGGATAGTGCTTTAAAGCATTTATGATTAAGGTTTAATATTAAAATAATAAGGATTTAACATAAATAAGATTGTGGTTTGGGTTAGGGTTTACGGTTATCCATTTAGAATTAGGGTAGACTAATTAATATTATGATTGGGGCACAAAATATGTACCATAAATTAATTGTCAAAATATACCATAAATTAATTTAATTACCATAAAGCATAATGTACCATAATGTTTAATATTAAAACAATTAGGATTTAGGAACCATCCATTTAGAATTAGGGTAGAGTAATTAACATTGTGATTGGGGCACGAAATATACCATTTAAAACTCAATTTACAATTAGGATACCATAAATTAACTGTCAAAATATACCATAAATTAATTTAATTACCATAAAGCTTAATATACCATAAGGTTTAATATTAAAACAACTAGGATTTAACATAAATTAAAATGGTGGTTTGTGTTAGGATTTAGGGTTATCCATTTAAAATAAGAGTAGAGTAAATTTTAACATTAAATGATTGGGGCACGAAACATAAGATTTAGGATTACGACTACTATTTCAAGACTTATTGCATGTTTAAGATTAAGCATTAGAATTTAGAATTATGGTTTAGGTTTTAATTTAGGATTGATGGATGATAATTTAAGATTATATAGTTTAACACTTATAATTCTAGTGTTTAAAAATCAGGATTAGAATTAGGGTTTATATTTTAGGATCTCATGCTAGATTTAAGGATTATGATTTTTAATTATGGTTCCCTGATGATGGATCAAGTGTTAGGTTTAAGATTTGAAGTTACAATTAGAATTATGGTTTAACATTTAAGATTAATTTTATTAATGATTAGGGTTAGGTTTCTCAAGTTTAATTATATAATGGTTAAAATTTTAATTAGTGTTAGGTTTAGGCTTAGAATTATGGTGAGAGTGAGATTCTACATCAAGATTAATACTATCTTTATGATTAGTGTGTAGTATTATAAAAAAGATATGGTCATTAAATTATTGAAAATTTTATTGTAAAATTTGTATAACTAAATAATGAAATGATAAATGGATATGATGGTCCACATAATTTGGAGTAGGGGATTTAAGTTACATTTGATTTGGAAGGGAAACATTACTTATTGAAAATCACAAATAGAAATTAAGAGCTCGTCTACATTTAAATGTCATAATTATGGCTAAGGTTGTGTTAAGGATAAATGGTTATGTATGATTATTTTGGGACTCAAGATTTAGTTAATGCTAGTATTAAAGAATTGAGCTTAAGATTAGAGTTACATGAATCTAGGATTTAGAGTTAAAATTATGGTTTTACAGTAACGGAGAAAATTAAATACTTAGTTTTATGTTTATGGTTTGGATTAAATTATTGTACAATTATGGCTAGGTTGAGGTTAGACATAGGAATATAGCTAGTTTTACTTCTTTTTTTATATGGTTTACAAACTAATTTATAGTTAATTATTATTTAGTTGAAATAAATCTAAAACATCAATGTATTTACATGTCTAAACAATCTGATTTACATCTATCTAATCATTCATCATTGTAATTTTTATTAAATATATCGAAACATCTAAAATAATTACTTTTAAATGAATTCCTAGAAAGAAAAAAATGAACAGATATGAAACTATTTAAATGAACAAATAAAATAATCCAAGGATAAAACTATTAACAATGGAAATTTATAATTTTACATATTAAAAGTGAAGAAAAAATAATAAATTGACAGAATTATAAAGTGTAAAATGGTAAAAAAAAGGAATAAAATACTAGAAAATAAAGTAAAATACTTGGTACACTAAAAAAGAGCAACAGGGGGTTAGCAAAAATCAAAAAATGGGCTCCTATTTTAGTTGCTAGTGAAAATGGCTAAAAACCTCCCAAAAAGTGGGTTTTGTAGATTTTTGGAATCAAGTACCCAATTTCTAAAATTGGTTACCAAATTTTTAAAATATGCTTTGAGTACCCAATTTTTGAATATTGATCAGACACCCAAACCATAATGGGTACCTGTTTCTAGAAAGGTCTCATTCTGTAGAATTGTCTTCCACGGAATTGCGACCCAACTTTGTGCATTCACCTTGTGTAATGATAGGAGACTACTTGTATACCAAAAATGATTTTGGGACTTGTTGGAAGATTTTGAGGCCTTGAACATAAGGTCCATCCCAAGGAAAAAGAACATGGCATCTAATACCCTTGCCATTTCAGCAAGTGTGTTGTAACCCATTGAAAGGACAAAGCTAAAGATATTTTTAGTTTAATTAGCTTTTGCCCCATCTATTCTACATAATATTATGAGCTCCTATGTCTTTCAAGATGAACAACATATTCTCCATTTTATCATGTGTAATGGCCTTTTCAAGGGACAAGATATTGATGATACTCTCAATGAAAAACCTAAAGAAGATTAGCTAGAGGATGAAGATGGAATTATTAATTTGAAGACCAATATTGTTCCCAAGGGGATGGTAGAGTTAGAATGCATCTTTGATTCAGATGAATCACATAGTTAAAGGAATGATGAAGAAAAAGGGGTTGAGGAATTTGATTCATATAATTTAGGCATGGAAGAAGATCCAAAGATGATCAGAATCAGAAATGGTTGTAACCCTAAAGAATGAGAAAGTATGCTCCAATTTCTTATAGAGTAAAAAGATTCCATAGCATGGAGTTATAAAGAAATCAAGACCTGCAATCTTGAGATCATCACTCATGACATTCCATTGAAAGTTGATGCCAAACCCTTTCATTAGGGACAAAGACTAGTGAATCCCATAATTGAGCCCTTGATAATGAAAGAAGTACAAAAGTTACATGATGCTAAAATTACCTTCCTACTCTAACATTATACGTGGGTTGCTAACTTGGTCCCAATAAGGAAAAAGAGAGGAGAAATTTGCCTTTGTGTGGATTTTAGAAATTTGAACTTGGCTTCCTAGAAGGATAACTACCCATTACCCTCACTCAATGAAGTGTTACAAATTGTGAATGGGTCTAAAATTATGTCTTTTCTAGATGGATATTCTAGATACAATCAAGTGATGGTAGATTAAGAAGATGGATCGAAGACTACATTTCCAAAAAAAATGGGGAACATTTGCATACCAAAGGATGCCTTTTGGGCTGATCAATATGGAAGCCACCTTCCAAAGAGTGATGGACAAAGAATTAAAAGGGTTGATAAAAAAGTAGATAGTCATCTGCATGGATGACCTTACTATCTTTTCTAAAGATAGTACTCATATTGTAAACTTGAAACAAGTATTCAACTGATGTTAGAGGTATGGTTTATCACTAAATCCAAAAAGTTGTTCATTTAAGATCACCAAAGGAAATCTTCTAGGTCATATTATTTCTAAAGTTGGGATATCTATTGATCTTGAAAGGATAAAATTCATTCTTAATCTATCACCTCCTCATAGTCATAAAGAGAGGAAATCTTTCTTTGGAAAGATCAATTTTGTACATAAGTTCATTAGTAGATTTGTTAAGATAGTATGTCCTCTTAATGATCTTTTCAAGAAAGCAGAAAAGACTGAATGAGTTCCTAAATTAAAGAAATGTTTTGAAGACATCAAAGTAGAAATATCTATAGCCTTAGTGCTTATAAATCTAGATTATGAGTTACTATTCAAAATCTATTCATTTTCTTTAGAACATTCATGCATTGGGATTCTTACTCAAAAGAAAGACAAATAGAATGAGAGACCTATCACATTTATGATTTTCCCACTAGAGAATGCCAAGTTGAACTATTCTAATCTTGAAAAATTTTCTTTCACATTGACAAAAGTAGTTAAGAAATTTTGCCATTATATACTCAAGAGAAAGATATATACAATTGTTCATAACCTTGCAGTTAAGACATTGTTGATGCAGAATGAGCTAGGTGAGAGATTAGGAAGATGGATGGCTATATTACAACAATTTCATATGGAGATTTAACCAATCAAATTGGTAAGAGGACAAGAATTAGCCAAGATGATAGTTGATAATGAGATTGGTAATGATAACAAAATCAGATTTGATGATGAAATCAGCATTGATAATCAAAAAAAGTTCATGGTGTCACAAGTGGATATTAATCAAGGAATAAAAACTGATGTTTGGTATCAAGATATTGTTTATTACCTTTTAAAAAATAAATACCCTAATGGGATGAATAGTTCCTAGTGAAAAGGACTCAAGATGAAATGTGAATCCTACATGTTATAAGATAGAAAACTTTAAAAAAGGAACTATGAGGGAATTTGTTTGAAATGCTTGGGACTCAAAGAAGTGACAAAAGTTTTGGAACAGTTTTATGATAGATATGGTATGGGACACAAATCACCAGAAGCCATAGTGCAAATAATATTGAGATCAGGTTATTTTTGGCCTACCATATTAAGGATACATTTTAACATGTACGTTCTTGCCATATTTGTCAGATAAGTGCAAATAGAGAAAGGTATCTAGCTATGCCTTTATAACCAGTATTTGAGGTATGCTTTTTTTCTAAGTAGGGGATGGACTTTATTGGTCTAGTAAACCCATGATCATCTACAAGACATATGTTCATCCTCATAGCTATAGACTATTGCACGCACTAGATAGAAGCTAAAACTTTTAGAAATTAGATGGCAGAGGTGGTTATAGATTTCTTGGAAGAGCAGAGTGTCACAAGCTTTCGTATGTCATTCTTCCTAGAATGGGATAATGGATCATCATTTGCATAGATCTTCCTTACTCAATGGGCTCTAGATATTCAAGTTATAATTGAGTTCTCTTCAAATTACTATCCCCAAGGGAATGGTGTGGCTGAGTCCACCAATAAGAACTTGATTACAATTATATAGACATTGCTATAGGAAAATTCAAAAGATTGGCACACTCAGCTAAAATATGCATTATGGATGGACAGAGTCATGATAAAAAATTCTTTGGGGACATCTCCCTATTTACTCATCTATGGAAAAGAACCAATCTTCCCACTTAACCTTGGGATTCTAGTATTGAAATTTATGAAGGGATGTGCTGAGGACATGGATAGAGTTTAGATCAGATGAATGAATAGCTTGGGATTGGATGAGAAAAGAACAAAATCTTGGGAGCATATAGTGAAACATCAAGCTGTCATCAAATAGTGGTTAACAAGTGGGCTACAATAAAACCTTTTAAAATATCTGACATTGTTCTCCTATAGGATAAGGTAGAAGAAAATCTAGGTTGTCAAACTAAGTTTCAACACTTGTGGATTGGCCCCTATCAAATTGTAGAGATCTTGGGAGAAAATAATTTTAAACTAAGTTCCTTACAAGGGGAATCGGTCCCATTTCCTATCAATGGCTAGTTCCTAAAAATTTACTTTGAGTCCTAAAAGCAGAAAACATTTCAAAAAAAATCCCTTTCTGCAAGTGTGTTTATTTTTAGTTATGTATTTAATTTAAGTTGTGTGTTTTCTTTCAAAGTTGTGTCATTTTGGGGATTAGGTGCAATTAAGACTCATTCTTAACATATTTCATAAACCACTTCTTATGGTTTCAACTTTTAGGAAGAGGTATTTCTTTGTCAAAGCATTCAGATGATTTTGTTTCTTGTACCAACTAGGGAATGGATATTACTTTCAGTCATAAAGAACTTTTAGTTTTCAAATCAAAATTGCAAATCAATAGCTCTCAACATTTTGCAAATTTAAAGATTAACTATTTGGGTGTTTTCAAATCAAGGTTGATGATAGCAAAGGATAGTCTGAAACTTGTCAATTTAGGCAAAAGGTCTTTTCAAGGAATTGCTAAGGTCAGTGTTTGGCACACGATTTTCCAACAATTCTAAAAAGATAAAGGTTATCAAAGTAAGGAAAGAATCTAAGAAATGACACCAATGCTTTTGCCACACAGTTAAGCATGGTCAAGGTAAAGAAAGAAAACAAAAAAAAAAGGAAAGATGGTGTTAAGAATGAAAAATTCCAAAAGGTCTGAGAAAGGTATTTTGATAATAGTGATATGCACTCCAAGCTGATTATCTAGTATGTATACAAATTTCTTCATGGAAGAATCAAATGGAAACACACAAGTTCAATGAAGAAGGATTCAAAAGATTACTTGAGACTTGAAATGAAAATATAATAACCCATCAAGAGCCCTCTGAATGGATTCTCTCATCTGGTTAGATAGTGATTAATAAACATGATCTATAAGGATTCCTAATGACTCCAAGTAGCTATAGACTCATGACAAATTGAATTTTGAAACATCAAAGGAAATGGATTCTTTGTGCACACATTAAGCTTGAAGAATCAAGATTCTAAAGTTTTCACTATCAAGGAACTTGAAAGTTGTTTGAAATATTCATGATTTAGTTGTTATTTGGCACACATGTCAGAAGAATACTTGTTGGTGAAGAAATGCCTTGTTGGTGAAGAAATGCCTTTCTCATTTCTTCATTTTTGTTGTGATTTCACAGTGCATGCCCCTTTTCTCCTAGACATAATGACCCCCTAGTAAATTTTTTATCTCCTAGACCCCCAACCTATAGCTTAGGTCATTTTGGAACTCCCCTTGGAGTTGCGATCTAGCCTTTTTCTCTAACTAAGGAAACCCAGTGGAGTTAGAGCAAGAGAAAATGAAGGTTTTTAAGTGTTTTTAGAGCATGGAAGTGCACTACTGCACTTAACACAAATGTGCACCTATACAAGGTGTACAACTATACTAAATGCACAAGTGTGCACCCATTCCCTTTGGAGATGCACATGTGTACACCTCCAAAGGGTGTGCACACTGGACCTAGGCCAATATAAGCCAAGGACCATTCCACCCTTCTTCACTTATTCTCGCATGCTCCTCTTCTCCTACACCCTCATACCTCCAAAGGTGTGCTAAAACCACAAGAAACAAAAAACACCAAGTGTTAGATAACACCAAAGGTGCCCACATGTATACCTCATCAAGGTGCACATTTGCACACCTTTCTTCATGACAAATCCTAAAATAAAAAAAGAGAACCTAATTCAACTAAAACCTAAGGAAATGTGTGCATGTTTGCACCTCCCTAAGCTATGCACATACATACCTTTCAACCTAAAGGAAAACAAAATTAACCTAAGGAAAATTATGCACGCCTATGCACCATTTCGTGTTTAAGAAAACACTCAAGTGTATATTAAGGTCCGCACATGCACAACCAATCAAGGTATGCATGTGCATACCCTTTGTGAACAATAAAAGGCATGAGAGATAATTGATTCCCTCCTTTACAAAGTATTTTCCTTGCATATGTGTGTGGTTGCACGCATGAGCATGTGTGCACCTCACATAGGTGTGCACATGCACACATGCACAAGTGCACCAAAATGTTCATAAAGGGACCATTTAAGTGTACCTAGAACACCTATCAAGGTGTGCTAGGTGCACTATTTTTCATTCCTAGGCATATGGGGGAAGTGTGTTGGGAGTCAAAATTGAAGCCCTAATTTTGAGTACCATTGAAAAAATCAAGCCCTATAATTTCTTTTTAATGCAAGTGTACCTGACTATCCTTTTGAGGCCTAAGAATTGTTTAATGTTTCTAACACTTTGCATTCAATATATCCATTCACCCCATGAAGATAAATTCCCATTCGGAGCCATTCCATGAAGTTTCATTTTGAGTAATGTCCAAATCTACATTTTTTGCTTAAGTGTCAAATAACGATAGGAGGCCATGTTTGCATTTGAATATATTACATCCAATACTATTTCATGACTCACTACTTTGAGAGTGTTTAGTGTCCATACCAGAGAACCTAGGTTTCAGATTTTTAGTTGTTTCAATATGATTTGATTAGGTTTTCAATCCCTCAAAGTTGGTCATTTATTATTGTCATGTTGATGCAAATTGTTCAAAAATCTCGTAGGCCCTATTTGAATTGTTATAACTTTGACTCAGTTGACCAAAATGATAAATTTCCTTTTGTGTTGCATTCTAGAGGTTAGAGATTTATTATATTTCAATTTTAAGATTACGACAAATTTGTTCAATCAATTTTTGAATGCGATTCCATATGCAATTTGCAATGTTTTATTTGTCATAAAGTGCAGATTGATTAGTACCCCTTTTGTGATGTCATAACTCTAAATTTGTGATAGGTGAGATCAAATGGAATGTACCATTATGTTATACTCTAAAAATACTCTAAGTATGCCAATTTTCAAGTTTTGACAAAACTATCTGCACATTTTCTTAGGTCCATTTCATTTGTAAAAAGTGCTTTTCTACCAGTGTTTCCAGTCATGCAAATCTGAGTAGCCCCCTTTGACTTCTCGCCATCTTCACCCTATTATTTTTCATGATACCAAATCCCTTTTTTTATGTTTTCCTCATGAAAATGAACCAATACCCTAGTTCTCATCTCCCCAAGTGTTAGTTCCCCCTATTTTTAAAGCCAAATCTAAACACGATTTTTTTTTTCTAACACATTTGCTTTTAGGCAGTTCTAAGAAGGCAACTTTGATAGTTGGTATCTTTTGACTGAGAATTTGTCATGAGACAAGGTTTGACATGGTGCAAGAATGTAGAACAAAAATTCAGTAGGTTCAATTTTGGAGCCCAGTTTGGTGTTTTTGTCAATTTTTAAGGCCAATCAAAGGACATCCTAGCAAAATGTAGACAAGTTGCAAAAAGAGGTGAAAATGAGTTTTTAAAAATTGAATCAATGATGCAGATTGTTTTCAATAAGAGTTAGGTGTTCAGTAGATCAGTTTGGGACTTCAATTGTCTGAAAATGGAATTTTTTTAGCGGGACCCACTTTGAGGCCCAACTAATTTCATGTGGTTTTCCTACCTATCCATGGTGATCACAACAATAGACCAAGCAAATCAAATAGAATCACATTCAACATGAAAATATAATTGAACTGTATTTGTGCCTCCTAGAATGGGAAAATAATAGAGTAGCCACATCCAACCTTCAGTTACCCATACCACTGATGAAGATAACACAATACATTATCACATGAGCAAGGTACCTAAATAGTGGTTTTATAGGACTTGGCCACCACCAGAGTGGACTTGAACAATTGCAAACCTGACATGTTCAAATCCTCCTTCATTGCTCATTTTGTATAATTAAACTATGAAATACATGCATCATGGCCTCAAAGGATTCTCACATGGGTGTCCATAGCCACTATGCATTATAATTCAACAATATATCCCCACAAATCACATAAAGGCAAAATGTTTGATTTGTGGGAAGACCAACAACAAAGAAAGGAATGAAGTCAAGAAAGTGAGAGAAGCTTCTAACAAGGATGTAAAAAAGGGGTGCCATCTAGATAATGAACCCATGGTGGACTATGAAGGAAGGCAATAATGTGTAGAGAGCTTATGTCTGAACTCCATGCAAAGGGAGAAG
Organism: Cupressus sempervirens; assembly: GCA_028749045.1. Lineage (NCBI taxonomy): Eukaryota > Viridiplantae > Streptophyta > Pinopsida > Cupressales > Cupressaceae > Cupressus > Cupressus sempervirens. The sequence continues at coordinate 824,731,051 of CM053785.1, forward strand.
GCACAACTCCACAAAAACATCAATGTAGACAATGGACAAGCTATGAGAAGAGTTTATGACCCAAAGCATCGAACCCCCCTTTAGAACCCTAATATTCTAGAGGGGGGCCTCCCACCAATTAATGATGCACCAAACCTACTAGAAGAAATTTTGATGATGCCTCTAATTTCTTGGGATGCCTTTTTTTCACCATGATAAGATGCCCCTATAGGGACTTGACGTAACAAGGACTTCACCACTCATCCTTTGTTGGCCTACTCTTCTAATGGGGTAGCAACTAAATAAGAGGATCAATGGGCTAGCCAATGAACATCAACTTGTTCAAGAATAGGGATCTTCAAGTTATAAAATAAAATTCTCGCATAGAGAACTACAACTATGCATTTTTTTATGAAGATAAGTAGTAGATGCATGTAGAAAAGGATATAAGAGCTCTCACAATGTAGAGAGTACAGTCCCATTAAGAAGTAAGGGTGGTATCGTTGTTCTTTTTCTTTGGCATTATTTCCCCACAATTACTTCCTTGCTTTGTGATTCAAAATCTATCCTCCACCCATGCAAAGCCCCATATATTCTGAATTGGATTTCTAGATCATAGATTGTAGGATATATAGAATATTTCAATGGAAAAAATACAAAAATTGACAATCAGACTAGGGAGTTGAAGGAAAAGCACAAATTTTGGTTTTAAAATTTTATGAACTTAATCCCATATTGAGCAAACAAATACCTTTTGTAATGTTTAAATGGAACAACATTCAATAAGATTAATATCTTCAAGACACGATACTTTTGAAAGGCAATGATTCAAATGAGGACCCCGCCCATTGTGGATGATAGCTAGACTGGAGATAAAATTAACCTTGACCAAGTGTACTAGATAGAAAAGCTCGCTGAAAAAGTTGCCTAATTCTGGTGGTCGCAATGTCACCACCAAAAAATGGGAGAGTTTCAATGGTAGAGACATGGCAACCTCCTAGAAAATGTAAAAATTGATAGAACTTGTGCTACCCACTAGTGGTCAAGGGAACTTATGAAAAAACTAGTAACTAACATGTGGCACAAATTCTAATGAGGCAGTGACAAGGTAGTCTAATTTCAATGATTCACTAGATTGTGCCACATGGAAAATCTGATGGCAGTCACTATTTCGCTAATGTGAAGATGTAGGATAGTTAATCATGTGACATAGTAACCAGTGATGTGGCAGACATGTGGCAGCCATGTGGTAGATGTCAAACAACTATGTAGGATCCAATGAATCAGAGTGTGACATGTGTCACAAGCCAGTCAACCAGGTTTGACCCAAAATGAAAATTGGATGGAAAATCAGTAAGTTTTTAAAATTAATTTTTAATATTTCCTCTATGAAATCATGTGCAGGGTCAAAATTTTAAATAAAGTTTCATTTAATACTATAGTTCAAACTTTATGAAAAATCAAATATATGCAATAATCTTGTTTCAAGGGCCATAGCAGGAGCTGATTTTTCAAACTAAGATCTTGCGAGTTCCCAATAAGTGAATATAGGAGTATTATATATCACTAGAATTGGGAGAAGAAAAAAATTCCAATTCTAGACTTTTTTTGCATAGGAGGTTATTGGTTCCAGTTATGCAGGGATTTGTCTCAGGTAGCCAATTTGCAATTTCATTCAATTAGAGCAATTCAAATCTAATTTCTAGTGAAATGATGGTCTAAATGAACATTCAAGGCAGCATGAATGCAGTTATGGGAAAGTTTTTCCATCTCCAAATTAGTTGAATCAAGGCATTATCAACATTTCATGATGTATTTCAAATATTTTGGCAAATAAATGGTTTTCATCATTGAATAGGAGATAGTTTAAGTCTGTTAGAAAAATAATGATGAAAACCAAATCAAATCTCATGGGTAGAAAGATGAGGGAGGTTTTACAACAATAGATGGTGATTCAAATGGACACATGTCACTTTCAGATTAGATTTGGGAATTCATTCCTTCTATACCTGGCTTTCTCTCATTCTTTTTTGGTTCCAATTTTGGGGAGAAATTTCTCTTTTTTGTGTTACCATGTTGACAGTTTTTCTCGATGAAACCAACAAGGTTCTAATAGTTATTATTAGACCAAGTTGTTGGTTGGTTTTTTCTTCCTATCTATTGAGTAGAGTTCTAGCAATGAAGGCCACACATCCACTCTTGTGCAAATTTCTTTTCACCTCATGTATTGTTTCTCTGAGATAATGGAAATTGATGATAGATCATGTGACATATCTAGAGTTTCATTTATTATTACCAGTTAATGTATTTAGTCTTTCCAAGGATAAATACAAAATGGGATTTACAATAAATTATCTATGTTCTCTTATTCTATCTCTGAATTCTTCATATGCTATTGACTTTTTGATTGAATGAATAAGATTCATTTGATTTAAGATAACTTGGATGAGCTGTGTATCAAATCTATTATTTCTTTTTATTCAAGGGGTTAAGTAAATACTTCAATGATTTGATAGGGTTTCTATTGGAATATTCAAATATGGAAAGAATACTGATGAGAGGGGTGGGGGTGAATCAAAAGTATTATACTTTATACAATAAAACTTTTATCTGAAAGTAAATTGCATGCATGTAAATATATCATGAAAATATGAAACTAAAACATGCATCAACAAAACATAACACTGGAATTTGGTAACCTGGAAACCCTCCAGAAATAAGAAGGTAAAACTAGGGTGGGGATGATACCCACAAAAATTCACTGCAGTAATATGGTTCAACCACTTCTGATGGTCTACCCTGTTAAAGGCTTTACACTGTGTCAATAGTGACCTAGTTAAAGGATTTACAAACACTTAACATGAAGTGTCACCCTATTAAAGGATTTAATCACCTTTTGATAAGGATCTACAAATAGCTATTAAGCCAACCTATCTACATAGGATTTCCTTTCTAATACAATGGTAAGAGAGTATTAGGTATTATAAACCTGATAGTTTGCAATCCTTGATTGCTGAATGTAGGCACTTTTTCTGCTTTCTCTCATCTTGATCCTTTGTGATCTGATAACCCTTGTTCTGAAAATAGATTTCCTTATACACCCTTGTATATCTGCTCGCATCTATTTACAATGAAATTTCATCTTCCTTATAAAGACATTTGAGGATTTAGGGTTAGATATGGATCTATGATCCACATTGAATCTCAATTTCCTGCTCAATACTTCCCTTTTTGCTGATTGGTTGCATGCCTTTCCAATTTTCCAATTGGTTGCATGCAGATTGCATAGGAAATGTAAAAGATTCGTTCTTATCTCTAGATCATTCAAGATTTACCTTATGTCGACTACAAAAAATAGTTTACATCATAGTTTGTGCAATTACATACTCTTATGTTGATATCCTGAGTTACTCAGCTCTTGAAGCATTACTGATGCTCGGCACATGTTGTTTCCTGGATAGCTCTGCACCTAAACAAAATTGTATCACTAGGCACCTTATGTTACTCAGCACTTGAATAAATTTGCACTTGATAACACTCAGCACTTGAATAACTCGGCACTTGATATCACTCGGCACTTGAATAATTCGACACTTGATATCACTTGGCAATTGAATAACTCGGCACTTGATATCACTCGGCACTTGAATAACTTGGAATTTGATATTGAAAAATGGTTAAGTGTATTGACACTTAGCTATTAAAATTATTCTTTAGACCAACAATCTCCCCCTTTGACATGAGTGGCAAAAACACTTAACTAAGATCTTGTGATCTTGGCATTATTTCATGCATCCTCTTATTCACTTCAAAAAAATTTAGAAACAAATAACAATATACCTTATGACTCCCTGTGAGTTGATTATGCCTTATACACTTTGTGACTTCTATCCTGTTTCTGCATTCTGACTAATATGTTATACAAGATTTTTCAAAAAATTTCTATCTCCCCCTTTCATCATACTTACCCTTTCATTATGTACTTAACTCTCACTTCATACTTATTCTCCCCCTTTTTGACACTTATGTCAAAGATCTTATAAAGAAATGCCATACTTGGCCAAAAATGTACTATTTACTTCAAGGAGTACCTTCAGAGCTACATCCCAATTTGCTAGTGCAACATCCAATGACTTATGCTGGATGGCAATCTCTACTGCTAGGTGTATAAGTCCATCAGTTGTAGAAAGATTGGGGTCTTTCTTGTGGACTGTCTCTACATTCATCTGCTCCTTGTGAAGTAATTCCAAATGAGGAGTGATAGAGGATTGAATTTGTATCAATTTAGCTTTTGTGGTTGCCTCCTTTGCTGCTAAGATAGCTAACTCTCTTTGTGTGTGAAGCGATTGGGCAAAATGCTTCTCACTTTGAGCTGGATTTGTGGGGAGTTGCATGCTAGAAATCTTCAAATTTTTCTCCAAGCTCAATATCTCCTGGCTAGTATCCTATGTGAATGTGGAAAAGTCACACAACTTTTTGTATAGGGAAAATATGTTTCCAAGTACAATTTTTACTTTTTCTTTTTTCTTAACCAGCTCTACTTGTGATAGTGCTATATCACCGGATATTTTCTTGTTTACCTTGCCTTGGAATTTTCTTTCTGACCATTCCAGTAGTTTGGCATTTGTTTCCTAGTCTTCACTAGTCACCTGGTCAACTATATCAGATAGTTGTTCTACAATTGGTTTTAACTCATCTAGAGACTGTAAGTAGAAAGCTTCGGTGAATATATCTTTGATTTCATTCAAGGTAAGCTTGTTCTTGTGTTCTCTTCTTAGTGCTTCTTGTCTCCTTCTTCTGTCCAATGGACTCTAAATTTCATTGATCTTCTCTTCAGTGAAAGTGCTGGATTCATAATATGGAATTTTTATTTCTTCATCGAGCTTAGGAATTCCATAGTGAAGTTTCCTAGCTAGCTTTAATGAGCTTGAGCCTGGTGTCCTAATTTGTAATTGTAACCTATCGGTGCTCGGCTACTAAAGAGTCTATGTTGGAGTACCAGATTTGGGTAATGCAACCAATGTTTGTATTGCAGCCTCCTCTTTCTTGCTTGTCTCTTCTTTTTCTTCAGCTTGTATATCCTTTTGATGATCACTAGATGGGGTTGAACTTGCTGGTTGTTCAATTGTTTCTTTAGTTTCCCCTGCTGTTGTACTTGGCATTTGAAGTGTGTCACTAACTACACTTGGTGGAAGTGGTGGAGGAAGGAATAGAATAGGTTGTATGATGGAAGATGGTTTTTGTGTTTTCATCTTGACTACTGGATTCTGCAATTCATCAACACTGACCAATACAGGATTTGAACATAATTTTGCTACTAGTGTTTATTGGTCAAGGATTTCTAAATCCTCTATAGTTAATGGATTGATGTTTGGACTTGAAGTGTCTGTAACATCCTTGATTTTGATAATCATTGCAGGTGTGATGGTGGCATGAGGAGGACTAGGAGGGGATACCTGTGTGTCTTGCACACTTTGATCTTGTTGCACAACTGTATCTTTCTCTTCCTCTTTCTCCTCTGTATGTGCCTTTTCATCTTCCTTTTCTTCTCCAACCTTCTTCTCCACTTGTTCCTTTTCTTTTTCTTTGATCCCTGATGCCTTCTTCTCCTTTATCTTAACACTTGCCTCTGTCTTATATTCTTCATTCTACACATCTTCTATTTTCTTGTAAACTATCTTCCACAATCTTGTGGATTTTGTAACTACCTCCTCAATTTTGTTCTGTAAAATGCTGAAAGCTCTATGTTTGGGAGTGAATCTATTGTTATGCCCCTTGACTACATTTGTTACTTGATCCTTAGTCAAATCAGGCAACAATTTAGCTAATGTTGATTCCCTTATCTCCCTTTCCATTTGTAAACAAAAATGCCATTTATCCTCTACAATTTTGTACAAATCCTTAGGCATTGATTCATCTAATTCTAGAGGTGTGTGCTTATACTCAGCCATCATAGCATACACTAATTCCTCTAATTTATTTTTTTCTTCTTTGGTGAGCTTAGAAAAAGTTAGGTTCTTTAAACCTTTCAAATCATCATTCTTGATCTTTGAACATAATTTATCAATAGTAGTTTAAGGTTTGTGCCTTACCACTTGAAATTGGTTGTTGTCCTCTGACTCAGTCTTCTCCTCATCTGTTTCAGGCTTGGCAACAAATTTTCTTTTCTTCTTTGGCTCGGAAATAGGCTTTTTTGAAGTTTTCTTCTTCTCTCTTGCCTCCTCTTGGGCTTTTTGTTCTGCAGCCCTTGTATTAGGTCTTTTTGGTGCTGGAGCGGCTACTTTCTTTCCCTTGGGTTGAGGAGCAGGAGGAGTTGTGGCCTTTCTTTTTGTGACCATGTTTTCAACTTGCGCTTCCTTGGCTTCTTCTTCCTTAGCACTTTCCTCTTCATCTTCTCCTAACCCTTGAGTCAAACCTTGTGGTTCATCTTCCTCATCTTCAATGTCTTCTTCTTTCTCTTCTGCTATTCCTTCTTCTCCAACACCAAAATTTTGTTTAATTTTCCTTGCCAATTTTTCTTTCTTCTTTACTGCAGAGGCAGTTTTCAAATCTGTTATCACCCTTGATTTTACCACATCATAGGTTCCAAAGGCTTTTGCATTCTTATCAACTTCTTCTGCAAGGAGGGTTGTTATTGCTACAGAGGCTTGATCAATGTCAAGTTCCTATCCTAGTGGCTTAAGCCATCTTACTCTAGGTATGACTACTTGTATATAGGTATAATCAATATCTACAAGAAAAAAAATGTCTTTTTCATATTTGTCAGTCAATGAAACTGGAATTCTCATTCTTTGTTTCATGGACTATTTGAAGTCCTCAAAGTAACTAGTCATTTGGGCATAAAAATTATCACCCATTTTTTCAATATATCCATTGATTTGTTCAACAATTGTTTTGTTTGGACTCCATCTCACCTTACCTACAGAAGGAAATTCTTTCATTAGATAGAAAAACATACACACCAAAATGGATCCAAATTTGCACTGATCTCCCTTGCTCTTCCTTATAGCTCCCAAATTCTCATTAATATGTTGAAACATTAGCTCTGCTAGATCATAAGTATGATCCTTTTTGATCAATTTGTATGCAACATCAACTACTATACAAGGCACATTGTTTAACCTGTTTGACTGATAGAATTTGTGTGAGATGATTCTCACAGCAAAATCTAGTAGGAGTTTTTTGATTGTATCTATAGTCATTCCCCTATTATTCCATTTAGCACCCATGTTTCTCTCTATCATTTCTCTTTTATCACTACACAGGGTCTTTGGTCGATCTAGGGTTGGAATACCAATAACCCTATGAATAGTTTTATTGGAGAATTTCATTGGCCCTGTTTCTAACCAAAAGGCTCCATCATGTATTCTGCTCAAAACTATACTTACCCATTCAACTTTGAAAATAGTCAAAAATTCTAAGGTTTTGGTTAATCCTTTTCTCTCGACTATTGAGAACTCATCTTTCAGTATGTTGTTCTCACATAACTTGTCATATGCATTATGTGTTGGAAATATTCAAGATATGACAAGTTACTGAGAGGGGAGGGGTGAATCAGTAACTTCTAAAATTTCAAACAATAAAACTGTATACTGATATATTCATCATTCATCCAAGTAACCTATTGTAAGCATGAAAAAAAATCATTTGCAACACTTGAAAACACAGATTTGGTGACCCAGAGACCTTCCAAATAGAAAATAAAACTGGGGTGGGGATGAAACCCACAAGCTTCGTTACTGCAGTATGAAGTTGGCCGGTTAAGGCTTACAATGACCACTTCTGGTGATCTGCCCTGTTAGGAGCACAAAGGATTGCTAGATCCACCTTGTTAGAGGATTTCCAAACATACAATAAAGTATGCACTCTGTTAGGAGATTTACAAAAGACTGTTAAGTCTACCTTGTTAAAGGATTTACAAAAAACTGATTCACCTGTTAGAATGAAACAGTGGATCTGATTACAACTGATTGCTGATAAGATCTGCTATGCTTTGATTCACCTTGATGTGATAGATAAAACTTTTCTGCTTCAAAACTAGACCTGCTGAATATCTTCACAATTCAGCCCACATACTTTCGCACGCATGTATTTCTTTCGCACTTTCACACTTTCACACTTTCACATTTCCATTCATTACCATTGCCATAACAACTATATTTTGAATGATACAATACATTGCATATATATACCATCCATATAAACAATACATGCAAGGTCGGCTAAACAATACATGCAAGGTCGGCTCAACAAGTGCAAATCTCTATACAAAGTCGGCCCAAGGTAAAAACTCGGGTTCACTGAACTGACTCGGTGTCCTTCTGATACTCGGCGTCCACTACGTTACTCGGCATCGTCATGCACTCGGTAGAAGTGAAGGCACGGTTCATACTAAACACTTCGAGTAGTTCTGAACTCGGTAACCACTGGAGACTCGGTAGAAGAGATGTCACTCAGTGAATACTTCTATCTGAACTGTTGCTTGGTGATCAAAGGAAACACTTGATAGAACCTTGTGACTTGGTGATAGTTAGTTTCCTTGATATCCGTCTGAGCTCGGTAAAAATTAATTTCCTTGATAACCTTAGGAGCTCGGTTATCATGAAGTTCTCGGTTACATCTTAGTACATCTTTACTCGGTCAAAACTGATTCCTTTCTTTACCTTGAACACTCGGTAAACACTAATTGCTTTGTTCACCTTGATCACTCAGTAAACACTGACTTCTTTGTTCACCTTGATTACTGACTTCTTTGTTCACCTTGATTACTCGATAAATACTGACTTCTTTGTTCACCTTGATTACTCGGTAAACACTGAGAACTAGGTAAAGCTTGGCTTCCGGTGAGAGCTCGGTAAGCATTCAGAATCCAATAAGTGTTGTAACTAATAACAAAAATGTATCATAATGCCAACAATCTCCCCCTTTGGCATTAGTGACAAAAACACTTATGAGACAAAATTTATCTGACATGCTGATGACTGATTCTGAATATACATAGCTTCGTTATATACAACTCCCCCATAGAATAGCTTTGTTATATACAACTCCCCCATAGAATGTACATACATTATTTACATGAGCTGTATATCTCTTCCTTTGTAAAATTTTTTGAAAACACTTATTCACCCATAGTATACATATCCAACAATAATCTCCCCCTTTTTGACAATAATGCCAAAGAATAAAGAATATATATACTTATATAGAAACACCAAAATGAGAGATGAACTCTGAATGTACCTGGAGAATAAGCTGGAGAGTCTTATCCCAATTCTCTTGCAAAATTTTGCAGGTAGAAAGAGCTATTTGAACTTCAGCCAAAAGTTCAATCACATGATCTGCAATGGAGAAGTTATTATCATGGATTAATGTCTTTGAATGTGCAATATGCTTCTGCATTGAATCCATGATGGGAAGGATCATGTTTTGGATATCTATCAATGTAGATTGGATCCTTGCCTCTTCCCTCAACAGCTCTGCCTGCTTCTCTGACAAAAATTTGATTCTGAGGTGATGAGATGAGCTTGAACTGGGGTCAAGCTTTAAGTTCTGTGCGCTTACCTTCAGATCTTCATCAATTTTATTTAGTTTTTCTCTTATTCCTTTAGTGTATTCGGTAACATCACAAAGTTTAGCAAAAAGAGATGTTACATTATTAAAAGAATTTTCCATATCTGCCAAAATTGAGGTTAATGCAACCTGATTTATTGCAATGTTCTGGGCAATGTGCCCTAATACCTTATTATCAAATTTCTTTTCTGCACGCTCAATTAGCTTCTCTTGTCCTGAGGCATCTTCATTGAATTTATTAATTGCCTCTTCCAGTTGAATCAAAATGTGTTGAGAGGTATCAACATCAACACCTATAGCCTCAGTAATTATGTTCCGGGCTTCCTCAATTATCCTATATTCCTTATCCCTTTCTGATCTTAACTGCATCTGAGTAGCCTTTTTCTCAATAAGTTGACTAGCATACCTCATTTCTTCAATGGTAGCATTATCAAAGTCAATCTTTGGAATTACTATCTCTGTGTCCAAGTCAATGTCTTTAGGAATTTCCTTTCTAGTGATCATAAGTCTTAATGGTTGCTTTTGTTTGACTTCTGAGATGACTGGTTTGACCTTTGGAATAGACACAACAGTAGAGACAGAAGGACTAGCAGTAAAAACTGGGATGTTTGACGTTTGAGTGCCAATAGAAGTATGTACAGGGTCAAAAATTTGAGTGCTAGCCAAAAATGGTGATACACTCGGTAATATAGTATCTGAGCTCACTGTGCCTGAAGTAGATGGCGACAAAATTGTAGAACAAATTTGAGTTGTCAAAATTTGAGAACTTATAGCAATACCAACTGATGATGATGGAGTCAAGGAGGCTAACTCGGTAGATGAAAAGGGGTGCAGCTCGATAGTCGAAGAGGGATGCAGCTCAGTAGATGAAGTGGTAGTCACTTCTACTGATGATACCTAGAGCTGAGATATGGCAGGTGTAGATGGTAAATCTGGTGTAGATGAACCTTCTAAAGTTGACTCCAACCTTGATGATGTCACAGGTTTGTCTGGGGAGTGAGGAAGGGATGCAATAGCTGCTGCTGCAATTTTTACCATATCATCCTCCTTATCTTCCTCTTCAGCTTCTTCCTCTTTGTCTTCTTCCTCTTTTTATTCCATCATTGCATGCAACTCTCCTGGTGTAACTGTGATGGATGGAGTGCTATCTGATTCATCACTGCTGCTGCCGCTATCATCATCCTTTATTTCTACTGGGTCTACACTGGGCTTATGTAGATGATAGATGTTTTTCCACATGTTTGTAGCATCATTTACAACATGCTCTATATCTTTGATCAAAACCAAACAAGTGTGGAATCTGATCATCATTTTACCTTCATAGGTTTTCAATTCAGATTTTAGCTCTGCTCCAGTGAGACTAGGCCGAAGATTCTTCAGGGATTGCTCATATATATCTTTTACCGTCTTGGTGGCTAACTCCCATCTTGGTTGTACTCTCTCCAGTAGTTCTTTAGAGATATGAGGAGCAATCTGGTCCGGGGAGTATTTCCATTTTCCCATTTTGTTAAGTACCAGTTCCTCAATTTGCATTTTCTCTACATCAGTCCTTGTCTCAAATCTCAATGCCTTGAAATTTGCAATGCCAGCTCCTTCTTGCAATGTTTTGAGCCGTTGCTCGAATGTAGGTGTAGGTTTGACCAATACAGGTTCCTGAATACCTTTTCTCGTTCTCCGAGTGAATACTGCAGTAGGCTGCTTCTTGGGCTTGGTAATGATTACCTTGCCTTTCTTCTTTGCCAGTTGCTCTTTTTCTGATACTTTTTCTCCTTCTTTTTCTTCTTCACTTTCTTTATCTTCACCTTTTCCCTCGGTGACCATAAGAGAACTCATTTCAATTTTTAGTTTGGCCATTTTCCTTTTACCTTTACTGATGGCCTGTGGAATTTTGATTTCTAGTTCAATTCTAGACTTTGCTTCATCATAAGTACCAAAAATTCGTTGCCTTGGGTCTACTGGCTCATTTACTAGTGCTTCAATGATATCCCTGGTTTCATCAATATTTACCTCATATGGAAGAGGTTTCACCCATGCAACTCGGGGTCTAACTACCTGTATGTATACCTTGTCATAGTCAACCATGAAACAGACATCATCCTTATACTCTTCAACAAGTTTTGGAGGTATTCTGAATCTGTTGTTCATCCTTTCCTTGAAATCTTCAAAATAATTGTCCATTACTTTGTCAAAATTCATACCCATATCTACTATGAATTCATTTATTTGATACAAAATTGGAGTATCTTTCCTCCATACAACTGTACCTTTGGATGGAAAGAATTTCTGTACATAGAAAAATAAACAAACTAGCAAAGAACCAAATTTACAAGGGTTTGTCTTTGCAGTCCTTATGCTTTCCATGTTTTTATTGAATTGTTTTAATAGTACATCAGCTAGGTCAAACTCCATATTTTTCTTTACAATTTTATATGCCAAATCTACAGCCTCGCAAGGTACACTATTCAGCCTGCTGGAACTATACAATTTGTATGCAATAACATAAATACCAAATTTCAGTTCTATATCTGAAACATTGTTGAGTTTTAAACCTCTGCCATCCCATTCAGCTTGGGTTTTCTTCTGTAACTCATCCCGTCCTAGGGTTTTGGTGATTTTGGCTTTGCTGAGCATTGGGAGACCCGTGATTTTGTGAATCATCTTCTTGGTTATCAAAACTGGTTGTTCCAACCACAACTGACCATTATGTACTCGGCTCAAGATATACCTCACCCATTTCACTTGGAAACTTCTTGGCAGATGTGGGATATGGGTTAAGCCTTTGGTTTCCAAATGTTTGAACTCAGGTTTTAGGGTTCCATCCACGCATAACTCGGCTAGGGTGCTATCCATATCTAGTGTCCCTATTTCTTGCACAGTACACTTGAAATGAGTATGAATATCATTGATTAGAAGTACCTTTGGAGGAATCTGTGATTGAGCTCCATGCGGGTCGAGTGATTCAGCGATGGCAGGAACAAGCTTGAACGTCGGTGCCTTCCATTCTATTCCCTTTACAAGCATTTTGGATCCTTTCTTCGCCTTGCTGCTGTTGGTGCTTGCGGAAGCCATTGTTGCTCGATGAGTAAGAAGATTTCGTAAGAATACTTCGCTGGAAAATTTCTTCAACTCACTTGAATTCGCTTGAAAGCCCTCTTTTTGTAAATCTCGAATTCGCGATGAAAAATGAGGTTGAAATCTGCCCTTTTGATGAAAAATTTGTCATTAATGTTCAGCACGAAGGTAGCTACGATCGACAGGCTGTCATCCACTAGCTCGGCTTAAACTCCGCAACTCAGTGACCAAAAGAAAATAGGTTAATCCGCCCTTAACTCGGTAAGAGAAGAACCAACCATGCTCGGTAAGTGCAACTTGGTGAAAGAAGCCTTATTGCACCCGACTGAGCTCGGTAAGGTCATGTACCGACCATGATCCTGATGTATCTGAAATACTAATTTGATCATATTTTCATTCTAGGACTGCTTAGGATATTGCTTGTAGATACAGTCCTGGTCTTATCCTGATGAGTCTTAATTGGAAATGAGAGAGTCACTCACTTCTTGAGTGACCATTCCATTACTTGAATTATCTGGCTCGGTAGACTTTGGAATCCATTGCTGCTTCATTTGTTTCCGAATATTGTCTACTTTGATTTTCTTCTCATCCTCGGCTTTCTTTATGTTCATGCAATTTTTAGATATATGACCAAGTTCTGTACATGTATAACATCTTACAGTGGTATCCCTTTTTTTTAGGTGATGCCTTGCACAGTTTATGCTAGTATGACCATATTCTCCATAATAATGACATCTGCACCAAGTGTTGTAGTCCCAACCAAATATTGCTTTGACAAGTTGTTCAGCTGGATTAAAAGATTTGAATTTGCATTGTGATGCCTTATGACCTTGCTTTTGGCATTTGTGACATTTACCTTCAAATTTTGGTTTCCTTTTGCATTCATTGGCTTTGTGTCCATGCTGATTGCAATTGTAGCACTTTCCATTAAATTTGCCTTTTCCATTGCTCCAACATCTGTTAGATGTATGACCTAACATACCACAGTGGCTGCAAGTAGGTTTTTGATTCTTTTGAGTACCCTGTTTGGAGGATTCACCTTCTTCCTTGTATCCAAGGCCTGCTTTACCATTTTTTTTATGAAAGTTTTCTTCATTTTGCAGATTCAATTGATCCATGTCTTTTTGAGATTTTACCATTCTCTCATTGACTTGTTTTTCAGAGATTAGATCACTTTGTAAGCTTGCATTGATTTGTCTTTCAGTAATTAAGTCATTTCTCAAAATCTCATTCTCAGATCTTAGATTCATAATTTCTTCATTTGCATTAGATAACTGAGTTACAAGATTTTCAATCTGAGAGGATTGATTATTCCTTACCTCTAATTCTTCAGCTACCTTGTTCCTTTGCTCCAAGATTTCGCATAGCCTGATGGACTGGATTCCTTGTTCCCTTTTGAGCTTTCTTACTTCTTCCTGCAGAGATCCATTCTTTTCTAAGAGTTCTTTGATTGCTTTGTCAGCTTCATCTGAACTATTTGATGGTGAGAGATCTTCAATCTTTTCTTCAACATACTGATGGTCATTCATTTGCTTTGCAAGTTCTTTTCTTCTTTTCAAGGATTGTGAAAGATGCTCTTTTGCTTCATTTAGTTGAGCCATGGCCATTTTCAGATCTAGCTTTTCATTCTCAATAGTTTTGTCAAGTCTGAATATCTCCATTGTCCTTGATCTTTGCTCAAGCTGTGAAGCTTTTATCTTGAGAACCTTATAGCTCTGATACCAATTGTTGGAAATATTCAAGATATGACAAGTTACTGAGAGGGGAGGGGTGAATCAGTAACTTCTAAAATTTCAAACAATAAAACTGTATACTAATATATTCATCATTCATCCAAGTAACCTATTGTAAGCATGAAACAAAATCATTTGCAACACTTGAACACACAGATTTGGTGACCCAGAAACCTTCCAAATAGAAAGTAAAACTGGGGTGGGGATGAAACCCACAAGCTTCGTTACTGCAGTATGAAGTTGGCCGGTTAAGGCTTACAATGACCACTTCTGGTGATCTGCCCTGTTAGGAGCACAAAGGATTGCTAGATCCACCTTGTTAGAGGATTTCCAAACATACAATAAAGTATGCACTCTGTTAGGAGATTTACAAAAGACTGTTAAGTCTACCTTGTTAAAGGATTTACAAAAAACTGATTCACCTGTTAGAATGAAACAGTGGATCTGATTACAACTGATTGCTGATAAGATCCTCTATGCTCTGATTCACCTTGATGTGATAGATAAAACTTTTCTGCTTCAAAACTAGACCTACTGAATATCTTCACAATTCAGCCCACATACTTTCGCATGCATGTATTTCTTTCGCACTTTCACACTTTCACACTTTCACATTTCCATTCATTACCATTGCCATAACAACTATATTTTGAATGATACAATACATTGCATATATATACCATCCATATAAACAATACATGCAAGGTCGGCTAAACAATACATGCAAGGTCGTCTCAACAAGTGCAAATCTCTATACAAAGTTGGCCCAAGGTAAAAACTCGGGTTCACTGAACTGACTCGGTGTCCTTCTGATACTCGGCGTCCACTGCGTTACTCGGCATCATCATGCACTTGGTAGAAGTGAAGGCACGGTTCATACTAAACACTTCGAGTAGTTCTAAACTCGGTAACCACTGGAGACTCGGTAGAAGAGATGTCACTTGGTGAATACTTCTATCTGAACTATTGCTCGGTGATCAAAGGAAACACTTGATAGAACCTTGTGACTCGGTGATAGTTAGTTTCCTTGATATCCGTCTGAGCTCGGTAAAAATTAATTTCTTTGATAACCTTAGGAGCTTGGTTATCATGAAGTTCTTGGTTACATCCTAGTACATCTTTACTCGGTCAAAACTGATTCCTTTCTTTACCTTGAACACTCGGTAAACACTGATTGCTTTGTTCACCTTGATCACTCGATAAACACTAACTTCTTTGTTCACCTTGATTACTGACTTCTTTGTTCACCTTGATTACTCGGTAAATATTGACTTCTTTTTTCACCTTGATTACTCGGTAAACACTGAGAACTAGGTAAAGCTTGGCTTCCGGTGAGAGCTCGGTAAGCATTCAGAATCCAATAAGTGTTGTAACTAATGACAAAAATGTATCATAATGCCAACATTATGAATTTCTAAATCTCCTATGGCTCCAATTTTGTAGTTATAGCATCTACGGACATCTTGGACCATAACAACTTTATCAAGAATAACTGATAATGCACCTGCAGGATCCTTCTTATATGCGACTTCTGGGATGGGTTTGAAATTTGGTTGCTTAACTTCATTACTAATCAACTATATCTCATGACTCTCTTTGCTCTTAGTGGTTCCAGACCCAGATGCCATTGTTTACCAAACTAGGGTTTATAGTTTAAACAAGTTTATAAACACTACGTAGCTCGGCACTTAAGTAAAAATACCTCAAATCGATGAGACTCATGCTGAATTGTTGTAGAAATCTTCACAAATGGCTTCTAAGCTGACCTTGATCTTCTGCGCTCTTCTCGTCTTTGCTTTGTGTTTGAATGGTCAAAAATTGAATTATGTACTCTTTTAAAATTGAGTAACTCTTTTAAAATAGAGTAATTAATGCTTAGTGCACTGACAACTGTCTACTTGGCACCTGAAGGATTTTGACTTCACTCGACTCCTATTGATATTTCATAGCTCGACATCATCTATCAACTCAGTCGCTGTTAGCAACTCGGCATCTGAAGACAATTTTGGCAGATTTTACAAGACTCTTAGTTTTGCATCTTTGCTTATGTTGATTTCTTCTTTGCAATTCTTCTATGTTTTGGGACTGATGTATGATGTAACTTAGTTTATCAATCCCACACACCCATTCTTGCTTAATTTGATGAAGTGTGATCACTTGACCTGCTAGGTGAAGTGATCTCTACACTTGATGTGCTACACTCATCTTCCTTCTTCCATGCCTTATTCATCTCACTTTTGATGTTTCCAACATCTATCTTTGCCTTTCCATTGTTGAAATTAAAACTAGGTGCCTTTGACCTTGTTGGGCAATTCCTGCTAATATGACCAGTTTTTAAGCAACTAAAACATGTGGTTTGACTCAACCATCTTTTATAGTTTCCCCTAAAATGTGTTCTTATGCAATTTTGGGGTATATGTCCATATTCTTGACAATAGTGACAACTATACCTGGTGTTGTAATCCCAAAATTCATGGTTTGATGCCTTTGCTAATTGATTTGATGTCCACATAGGCTTTGATCTGCATTCAAAAGCTCTATGTCCATATTTCTTGCAATTATGACAGTGACCCTCAAATCTTGATGTCTTAATAATCTTGGTCCTACATTCATATGCTTGATGACCTTGCTTCTTGCACTTATGACAATAGTTTATATTCTTATCATGCTGATGGGCATTCTTGCTTCTACATACATTAGATGTATGTCCTTTCTTTCCACAGAAATGACATGTAAGTTTGACGTTTTTACCTTTTTCATTTCTTTGTTCAGTACTCTTTGATAATTCTCCAACTTCAGTGCTATTGTATCCAAGTCCTAATATATCATGGATTGATCTTGGGGATTTCAGTAATTGCTCAAAATACTTGATGGCTTCATTGGGTTTGTTGAAGCTTTCTAAAATTTCCTTTTCTCTTCTTAAGTCATTCTACAATTGTTCATTCTGCATCTTTAGTGTAGAGATCTCAATGTCTTTCACATTAAGTTCATGATGAAGATTATCATTTAGGCAAGTGTATCCATCTGCATGTTTGAGATCCTTGTTAATTCAGTACATTTTTCTTCAAGTCTGTTTGAAAGATTCCTTTTGTCATTTTCCATCATAGCTTTATCTTCAACTGCTCTTTTCTTTTGTTTAGTGATTTCACATAACATTATGGCTTGTGATTCATGTTCCATCTTGAGAGATCTTATCTCATCTGTTTGGTCTTTGTTTTTCTCCATCAATTCTCCAATGGTTGCATCAAACTCTTTAGTATTTCCATTGGAAAATATATTTGTAGTATCAATCTCCTTGTAGTTTATCTCATTTTTGGCTATGGCCAAATCCTTCCTTCTTTTCAATGGGTTTCTCAACTTATCTCTAGATTCCTCCAAGCTATGCAGAGCAAGTTGCACATCTATCACCTAATTTTCAATGATCTTTCCAAGTTTGAAAGCTTCCATCTTTAGATCTTTTCCTCCAAGATGTTAGGCTTTTTCTTGTGAGAACCTAATCCGCTCTGATACCAATTGTTGGAATATTCAAATATTGAAAGAATACTGATGAGAGAGGGGGGGGGGGGGGGGGGGGGCTGAAAGTAAATTGCATGCATGTAAATACATCATGAAAATATGAAACTAAAACATGCATCAACAACACATAACACTGAAATTTGGTAACCCTGAAACCCTCCAAAAATAGGAAGGTAAAACTGGGGTGGGGAATATGGTTCAACCACTTCTGATGGTCTGCCCTATTAAAGGCTTTACACTGTGTCAATAGTGACCTAGTTAAAGGATTTACAAACACTTAACATGAAGTATCACCCTGTTAAAGGATTTAATCAACTTTTGATAAGGATCTACAAATAGCTGTTAAGCCAACCTATCTACATAGGATTTCCTTTCTAATACAATGGTAAGAGAGTATTAGGTATTATAAACCTGATACTTTGCAATCCTTGATTGCTGAATGTAGGCACTTGTTCTGCTTTCTCTGATCTTGATCCTTTGTGATCTAATAACCCTTGTTCTAAAAATAGATTTCCTTATACACCCTTGTATATCTGCTCGCATCTCTTTACAATGAAATTTTGTCTTTCTTATAAAGACATTTGAGAATTTAGGGTTAGATATGGATCTACGATCCACATTGAATCTCAATTTCTTGCTCAATATTTCCCTTTTTGCTGATTGGTTGTATGCCTTTCCAATTTTCCAATTGGCTGCATACAGATTGCATAGGAAATGTAAAATATTTTTTCTTATCTCTGGATCATTCAAGATTTACCTTATGTCAGCTACAAAAATGGTTTACATCATAGTTTGTGCAATTAAAAACTCTTATGTTGATACCCTGAGTTACTCAGCTCTTGAAGCATTACTGATGCTCGGCACATGCTGTTTCCTAGATAGCTCGGCACCTAAACAAAATTGTATCACTTAGCACCTTATGTTACTTGGCACTTGAATAACTTCGCACTTGATATCACTCGGCACTTAAATAACTCAGCACTTGATATCACTCAACACTTGAATAACTCGACACTTGATATCACTCAGCACTTGATATTGAAAAATGGTTAAGTGTATTGACACTTAGCTGTCAAAATTATTCTTTAGACCAATAGTTTCTGGGTGTATGGATGGGATGATAGTAAGCATTGAGTTTGAGGATTTTAGTCGATAAACTTAATTATAAGGAAATCAAGTTAGGTCATCCTGCCAGTAATGAATTAATGTTAGAATGGGTAAGGCATTAATCACTAAATCAAATGCAAGATAAGATGAAGATCATTTGCACAAATATTTTAATTAAATCAATTTAGTTCTTTTATGTTTTGTAGTGGGTTGAAAGGAATTTACCCTCACTTAGCTTATGGGTTCATAGGTTATGATTTGTAGCTATTTCATTCCTATGTTATTGCATAAAAATTAGAAGATAAAAGGATTTTAATTTTTTTACATAGGTTTAGGTTTTATGTCTTAGCACTGGTACCATAGATCAAAACCTCAAGGTTAACCCACCTAGGTTTCGTAGAGCCTAAAGTGAAGAAGGATTTATGCCTTATAGTTGGCCCAAGATTGGTAATCAAGTGCATTCATCATAGGAATTTTCTAGCTTTAGATGTATCGGTTTGACTTCTTTCTTATTCTTAAATCTATTAAATCAAGAGCCAACAAAATGGTGACTCTACTGAAGGCAAAGGCTGAAAATTCTTGAATTATGGAGCTAGAAACCTCTAATATATTGTGCATATTCAATTTTTTATGCAAGGTTTTGTGTTTCCTAGCTAAGATTTATTCATGGACAATAGTATGTTGTGAGAATTGGATGTAAATTGTGTTCTATGACTATTATAAGTTTATCTTCAATTAGTTCAGTTTTTGCAAGTGTTTTTGAGAAAGTTTAGAGTCAAGAATTGATTTATAAAGTGTATTCTATTTTCAAAGTGTTAATGATCTACAAGTTTCTCATATATTGAAAGTCTAGTTCAAAATTTACAAGTGGTAAATTGTTTCAAATCATTTCTCACAAAGTGTGACTGGTAACTCTAGTCTTAATCTCTGTGCCAGTGCATGGTTTATTTTAATATCAGAGTCTTTCAGTATTTATGGGTAGATCTAGTTTATTGTGAAAGAGGAAGTATAAATTTCTTGATTGATAGTTTATGTGGTTGCTTTTATTTGTTGAAGTAATTAATTTCAAAAGGTGAATCACTGTTGTTATTTCATTTTCCTCTTCAAGGAGGTGGTGGCTCTATAAAGATTTTATCTATGGTGTGAAGGATTTCATGTTTACATAGTGCCAATCAATAGATCAAAGGTTTCATGTAGCAACACATTAAGGTTTTTTAATTTTCATGTATTTGTCATTCATGAAAATTGAATGGTAAAAATGGTTGCCTCTATTCAGTAATTTTTAGCACTAGAAGGAAGAGTAGAAATTTTGTTTTATGATATAGTCAGATCTCAAATCTGAAATTAGTTTACCAAGACATGAAGATGTGCTTGAAGATATGGTAGAGATTTAAAAATATCTTCGCAATCAAATTGTCAGATTTATAAGAAATGTGGTAGGAAGCTTTTAGGGTCTAGAAGATGATCAGATCTATGAAAAGTTTAAATCAGCACTTATGGAGCTGCATGTGTCCTTAAGACTCAAGGAATCTTCATGGCCTATTACTTTCCTAGATGTCTTTATGCCTAATTCAATTAATTGGCCATCACATTTGAGGGTACAAAATATTTTTCATGTTGATAGTCTTTTCAAAAAATTTGAGAATGATTTAAATATCAAATGTGAATATGTTGAAAGTAATAGTGAATCTAGTTAATCCATAGATAATGACAACATTTCTTGTGACTATGAAGAGATGGATTCTAGATCTACTAAATTAGATTATTTCAGTCAACAAGATGAAGATGGTAATGTGACATAAAATGAATCATGTGACAGTAATGATACACCTAGTAAAGAGGTAGTGTGCAAACAAGAGGTAATATGTTGTAGTAATGATTCTGGTTTCTTAGATTTTCATATTAATATTACTGATGCTATAATTTTTTTAGATCAATTGGTTTATGATTAGAACATAGGAGAACAGACTTGTGATGAAGTCTTGTTGAGTGTTGATGAAATTTCAAAACTACTAGCTCATGATCTCGAAAGATATGCAAATGTTTTTTTGAATGCTCATGTTGTCCCTTATGGTATTTCTTCCCAAGATGAGGTCATTTCCCCAAGTTTTGATGTTGAATTTGATATAAAATTAGAATATCCATTGTCAAGTTTTGGAGGTGTATGTGATAATAGATCAAATATCAATACCCATGATGAATTTTCTAATGAGGAAAGTACCAATAGGGAGAAGATTCATTTTCTTTTAGATTCTTACCATATTGATTATACTAAAATTGGTTTTGAATGTGACAAAGAAGCAAAGGCTAGAAGTGATAAATTTGATTATGAGTTTTCACTATATGTTGATGATAAGTTCAAAGTTCTTTCTAATGAATTGTTTGATGAATATTATGATCAGCATGATTTATGTTAGCACTTTCATGATAGTTTTTCAAACTTGGTAACTAATTAGTTATTTGAGTGTGAAGAGGTTTTAGTGAAAGATAAATCTAATTTGATGAGTAATGTGGTTGCAAGTAGGCAATGATCAGATTTCACATACTCTTCACATCCAGTTACACAAGGTGAGTTACAAAATTTTGACACATGCAACTCTTTGAACAAAGTAGAATATGAATCATTTGTATTTCTAGTTAAGAGAATGCATTAGTCATATGTGGATGATGGTTTTTAGAATAATTCTAGATTACATGAGCATTCTAATTTGCTTTCTCATAGTTGTAGAAGTTAATGCTGATTTGTATATGCACTATGAGAATGAAGAAAGATATTTCATTTTGCCAAGTGATATGATTCAAGATGCTAATATGATTGGTGAAATTGAGAAAGATGTTTTCAGCTTACCTCATGAGAGTTAAAATGAAAATTAGACTTATGAAAGATGTAAGAAGTTTTGACAAGTTTCGATGGCCTAGGGCCATTGTTTGTACATAGTAGGAGTAGATTTATTTCTTTCAATAAAGTTGTTCGAGAGATAAGTTTTTGATTTTAGGTGTGTGGTCTACTTCTTCCAAAGATCTAAATCCTTTCCATGCCCACAAGGGACATGCATCCCTAGATAGATCCACTATTGGGACTCAAAATTTAAGCCCTAATTTTGAGTACCATTGAAAAAATCAAGCCCTATAAGCACTTTTTAATGCAAGTCTACCTAGCTATCCTTTTGAGGCCTAAGAGGTATTTAATGCTTCTAACACTTTGCATTCAATATATCCATTCACCCCATGAAGATAAATTACCATTCTAAGCCATTCCATGAAGTTCCATTTTGAGTAATGTCCAAATCTGCATTTTTTGCCCAATGTTAAACAATGATAGGAGGTCATGTTTGCATCCGAATATCTCACACCCAATAATGTTTGATGATTCACCACTTTGGAAGTATTTAGTGTCCATACCAAAGAACCTAGGTTTCAAATTTTGATTCATTTCAATGTAATTTGATTATGTTTTCAATCCCTCAAAGTTGGTTATTTATTGTTTTCATGTTGATGCAAATTGTTCAACAGTTTGGAAGGCCCTATTTGACTTCTTATAACTTTGACCCAGTTGACCAAAATGATAAATTTCCTCTTTTTTTGCATTCTAGAGGTTAGATAATTACTATGTTTCAATTTTGAGCTTATGAAAAGCCCATTTGATCAATTTTTGAACATGATTCCATACGCAATTTGCAATGTTTTACTGGTGTCATAAAGTGTAGATTGATCAATACCTTTGTTCGTGATATCATAACTCTGAATCTGTGATAGGAAAGATCAAATGGATTATACTATTGTGTTATACTCTAAAAATACTTTAAGTATGCCAATTTTCAAGTTTTGATGAAACTGTCTGCACATTTTCTTAGGTCTAGTGTGCAAAAAGTGCTTTTCTGCTAGTGTTTCCAGTCATGCAAATCTGAGTAGCCCACTTTGACTGCTCACCATCTTTGCCCTATTATTTTTCATCAACCAAATCCCTTTTTTTATGTTTTCCTCATGACAATGAACCAATACCCTAGTTCTCATCTCCCCAAGTGTCAGTTTTCCCTATTTTCAAAGCCAAGTTTGAACATGACTTATTGTTTTCTAACACATTTTCGTGCAGGCAATTCTGAGAAGGAAAATTTGATAGTAAGTATCTTTTGACTGAAAATTCCTCATGAGACAAGATTTGACATGGTTCAGGAATGTAGAACAAAGAATTAGTAGGTTTAATTTTGGAGCCCAGTCTGGTGTTTTTGTTAGTTTTTAGGGCCAGTCAAAGGACATCTTGGCAAAAAGTTGACAAGTTGCAAAAAGAGGTGAAAATGAGTTTTTAAAAATTGAATCAATGACGTAGATTGTTTTCAAATAGAGTCAAGTGTTCAGTAGATTAGTTTGGTACATCAATTGTTTGAAAATGGAATTTTTTTTAGCCGGATCCATTTTGGGGCCCGACTAATTTCATGTGGCTTTCCTGCCTATCCATGGTGATTGCAACAATAGACCTAGCAAATCAAATAGAATCACATTCAAAATGCTTTCATTTGACATGACAATATAATTAAACTACATTTGTACCTCCTAGAATGGGAAAATAATAGAGTAGCCACATTAAACCTTCAATTACCCATACCATTGATGAAGATAACACAATACATTATCACATGAGCAAGGTACTTAAATAGTGGTTTCATAGGACTTCGCCATCGCTAGAGTGGACTTGAACAATTGCAAACCTAACATATTCAAATCCTCCTTCATTGCTCATTCTATATTATTAAACTATGAAATACATGCATCATGGCCTAAAAAATTTCTCACATGGGTGTCCATAGCTGCTATGCATTAGAATTCAAAAATATATCCCCATGAATCATATAAAGGCTAAATGTTTAATTTGTGGAAAGACTAGCGACAAAGAAAGGAATGAAGTCAAGAAAGTGAGAGAAGCTTCTGACAAGGAACGGATTGTGAAGGAAGGAAGCGATGTATAGAGAGCTAATGTCTGAACTCCATGCAAAGGGAGAAGCAGATAGCTCCAGAAAAATGTTGCTATAGACAATGGGCAAGTTATAATGAGAGTTTGTGACCTATAACATCGAACCCCCCTTTAGAATGATACTATTCTATAGGGGGGCCTCCCACAAATTAATAATGCACCAAACCTACTAGAAGAAATGGTGATGATGCCTCCAACTTCTTGGGCCACCTTTGTTTCACCGTGTTAAGATGCCCCTATAGGGACTCGACATAAGAAGGACTTCACCCATCATCCTTTGTTGGCCTAATCTTCTAATGGGGCAACAACTAAAGAAGAGGGTCAATGGCTAGCCGATAAACATCAACTTGTTCAGGAAGAGGGATCTTCAAGTTATAAAATAAAATTCTTGCACAAAGGACTATAGATCTATATTTTGTTCTGAAGATAAGTATAAAATGCATGTAGAGAAGGATAGGGGAGCTCTCATTATGTGGAGAGTATAGTCCCATTAAGAAGTAGGGGTGTTATTGTTGTTCTTTTTCTTTGGCATGATTTCCCCACAATTACTTCCTTGCTTGGCAGTTCAAAGTCCATCCTCCACCCAAGAAAAGCCCCAGATATGCTAAATTGAATTTCTTAGATGGTAGATTGAAAGATATATATAGAATATTTTAATGAAACAAATACAAAAATTGGTAGTTATACTATAGAGTTGAAGGAAAAGCACAGATTTTTGTTTTAAGACTTTAGGAACTTAATCCCACATTGAGCAGGCAAAGACATTTTGTAATGTTTAAATATAATAACACTCAATAGGCTTATTATCTTTGAGACACAAACCTTTTGAAAGGCAACAGTTCACATGAGGACCCACCCATCATGGATGATAACTAGCACATAGATTGAATTACTTTTGACCAAGTGCACTAGACAAAAGAGCACATTGGAAAATTTTCCAAATTTTGTTGGTCACCATGTCACCACTAGAAAATGAGAGGATTTCATGGGTAGATACATGGCGACCTCCAAGAAAATGTAAAAATTGGAAAAATTTGTGTGACTTGCTAGTGGCCAAGGGACCCTATGGATGAACCAATAAGAAACATGTGGCATGGATTCCAATAAGGCAGTGATGAGGTAGTCAAATTTCAACAATGCACTAGATTGTGCCACATGGCAGATCTGATGGCAATCACTATGTTGTTAAGATCAAGATGCACGATAGTTAATCATGCAACATGGAGACTAGTGATGTGGCAGACATGTGGCATCCATGTGGTAGATGTCAGAAAACTCTACAGGATCTAGTGAATTAGAGCGTGAAATGTGTCACAAGCTAGTCAACTAGGTTTGACCCAGAATGAAAATTGGAGGGAATATCAACAAGCTTTTAAAATTAATTTTTGATATTTCCTCTTAGAAATCACATGCAAGGTAAAAATTTTAAATAAGTTTTGATTTAATGCTATAGTTCAAACTTTATGAAAAATCAAATATATGCAATATTGTTGTTTAAAGGGTCACAAGAAGAGCTAATTTTTCAAACAAAGATTCTAGGAGTTCTCAATAAGAGAATATAGGAGTATTATATATCACCAGAATTGAGAGAAGAGGAATTTTTTGATTCTAGAGTTTTTTTTTGTATAGGAGGTCACTAGTTCTAGTTATGTAGGGATTTGTCTCAAGTACCCAATTTGTAGTTTCATTCAGTTGGGGCAGTTTAGATCTAATTTCTAGTGAAATGATGGACTAAATGAACATAAAAGGAAACATGAATGTGGTTATTGGCAAGTTTTTCCATCTCCAAATTAATTGAATCAAGGCATTATCAGCATTTCATGATGTATTTTAGATATTTTGGCAAATAGAAATGGTTTTCATCATTGAACATGAGATATTTTAAGCTTGTTACAAAAATAACAATGAAAACCAAATTAGATCTCATGGGTAGAAATACGAGGGAGGTTTTACAACAACAAGGGATGGAGATTCAAGTGGACACATGTCTCCTTTAGATCAGATCTAGGAACTAATTCCTTCTATATCTTTCTTTCTCTTATTCTTTGTTAGTTCTAGTTTTGGGGATAAATTTCTCACTACTATGATACCATGTTGGCAGTTTTCTTTATGAAACCAATAGGGTTCTATTTTTTACTATGAGACCAGGTTGTTGGTTAGTTTTTGCTACATGTCTATTGAGCAAAGCTCTAGCAGTGAAGGCCACACATCGACTCTTGTGCAAGTTTCTTTTCATTTCATGTATTCTTTCTTTGAAATAATGGAAATTGATGATAGATCATGTGACATATCTAGAGTTTCATTTAGTGTTACCAATTAATGTATTTATTCTTTCCAAGGATAAATACAAAAGGAGATTTACAATGAATTATCTATGTTCTCTTACTCTATCTCCTAATTCTTCATATGTTATTAACTTTGTGATTGAATGAATAAGGTTCATTTGATTTAAGATAACTTGGATGAGTTGTGTGTTAGATTTTTTGTTGCTTTTAATTCAAGGAGTTAAGTAAATGCTTCAATGATTTGATAGGGTTTCTAGTTCTATGGAGGGGATGCTAGTAAGAATGGATTTTGGGGATTTCAATTGATAATACAAATTGTAAGGCAATCAAGTTAGGTGATCCTGCTGGTAATGACTCGATATTACAATGGATGAGGCACTAATCACTAGATTAGATGCAAGATAAGATGAAGGTTATTTGCACAAATCTTTTTAATCAAATCAATTCAATTCTTTTATGTTTTGTAGTGTGCTAAAAGGAATTAACCCTCACTTAGCTTATGGGTTCATAGGTTATGATTTGTAGCTATTTCATCCCTATGTTATTGCATAAGAATCAGAAGATAAAATGGTTTCATCTATTGTAAATAGGTTTAGATTTTATGTTTTAGGACTGGTACCATATATTGGAACCTCAAGGTTAACCCAAATAGGTTTTGCACAGCTTGAAGTGAAGGAGTTATGCCTTATAGTTGGCCCAAGATTGGCAGTCAAGTGCATCCATCATTAGAATTTTCTAGCCTTAGATGTATGGGTTTGGCTTCTCGGTTATTCTTAAACATGTTAAATCAGGACCCAATATAGTGAATTGGGTTTGGGTAGATTAGGGTTAGTGTTTAGTTTATATTTTTAGATCTCTAGACTAATGTCTATACTTTTGTGTAGATAAAATAGCATCATCATCATCCTCAATGATAGAAAATATTGATTTTAAACTTGTTTTCTTCAAATACCAAGGTGCACCAAAGAAATCCCTCTTTCAGGACAGACATGCAAAAATTAGAGACACTGAGCTTAGACATATTTACTAGAATGCATTCCTCAACATTTGTAAAAAGCCCAAAGAGAGATCCATAATTGTATTAGCTATGATTAGGTTGATCCTAGTAAATGCATCATCACATCTAACTTCTATAGAATCATCTAAGTTGATTATGACCTTTGTAGAACATTATCTGCATGAAGATAAGGTTGTCAAGAGTGTCATAGGGGCGATAGCCCTACACCTCAGACTGAGGAATATTGAGAAGGTGTTTATCTCCCAAGGGCCAATCAATATGTAAAGATGACCTCTGACTAGGTAGAAAGATGGTATAGGGAGAACGAAAAGGAAGCCAAAGAAATAATTTCATCTTCCTTCCTAATAGATAGAACACCAATAGATCATAGAGTAAGGAAAAAAGATATGACACAAGGGTACATCAAGTATGATTTTGGCTAGGCAATTGTACTTTTGAGTAGAGCCATGTGACTCCCTGTAATGGGACACCTTCACATTTAGATGGTGCACTCCATAAAGACTATTAGGATGAAAAAAATTCCAATAGATTGGGCTACTATCCTTAGTGATAATCTACATAAGCATTTGATAGACATAAAAGCCACTCTAAGATTTTATATGACATCATACATGGTGTAGTTACTAGTGGCTAGAACAATTGACTACCCAGGACTTTACAAAAAGGGTAGCATGAAAGATGTTAATGCATGGCCCTATGTGGTATATCCTCAGTTGGTGAAGAGACAACATTCAGATCAAAGCAAGGAGAAGAGGATAGTGAATGAAATCTTTATATCCAGAATCATCTAATTTATAGAGGGTGATTATGCCAAATGAATATCACTAGATCCAGCAACAATAATCACAAAGATCAACAGCTATTACATTAAATTTAAAACATTCACATACCTCAAGGTAGTCAAAAAACAAGTAAACCCATGAAGCTTTTAAGATATCCTTCAAATAGGATCATTTTATTGGAGATTGTTAAGCAACTCACATCTATGTATGACAGAGTGAGGAAGCAACACAAAAAGACATGGGTGTGGCCAATCACCATTAGTGCATTTGAGGTCAAGTGGAAATAGGATATAATGACCTTTGATTTAGAATGGGATTAGTACCTGTTGGAAGAGTATAACTCCCCTCGCCCATATTTTGATAATATTGTGATGGTGCAACATGTAGCAGGAAAGCAATTTATACATTAAGATGCACTCGAAGATCACTAGATGAATGCAAGAGGTGACTATGATATCCAAATAAGGGGTTATTATAAGATGACTCTATATCTAGAAGAAAAGGCCCTCAAAATGAAGATCCCATTAAAGGTTGTCAAGAAAGACATAGAAGATGTCCTCGATCCACTATATAACAAGGATAAAATTTATGATAGGGTGATAATAAATGCAAAGATTGGAAAAGATGAGAATGCAGACATTAATAATAGAGATAGGCACATAGTCCAACTAACAAGGGAATAGATCAAGAAACTCTTCAAACTTGATTCAGTTCCCCAAACTATTCCTCTTCAAGACATAACACACCCAACTATTTGTAAAGATGCAAAAGTCACAATACCAACTTTCCCTACTCAATCCCCACTAAGGCTAGAAATAGTACATCAACATGAGATAGAGGTTGAGTATTTTAGAGAAGATAAGGGAAATAAAAACTTAAAATGAGTGTCCAAGAAAGTTGAACCTGAAGCTTCGAAGCCTCAAGCTGACCCAAAAGCTCAAGTCTAGGAGATTGAGCAAGTGTCTCCACCAGGACATAAACAATAGCAAGAGAAAAAGGAAGAATAGAGGGTGCCACCAGTAGGGTTCCCACTTGGCATCTAAGAAGGTTAGGATTGAGTCCACTATGGAAGGGTCACATAGGAGAAAATTGAAGAAAAATGATATGCCTCTTCCAGAGATGACAGAAACCATTCCTGAAGCCAAAGTGGGAGAAGAAGAAGGGGAGGAAAATGAATATGTCCCCTTAAGTTAGAGGAATCTCTTGGCTAGGGCTATGGAAGAAGAAAGAAGAAGAAGCTCCACTATAATGCCACCATTCATTCTTAAAGAACCTATTCAGGATACTACTTTAGAGGATGAGTTGCAGAAGTGGATTGCAGACATGGAGGGTCAAGAGATAGATGTCTTTGACCTCTCAAATTTTTATTTCATGTCTATTAGCATTGAGATGATGTGAGAGATGATATGGAATATTTTAATGAGTCAATACCTAGGAGAGGACTAGAACCAATTACCACCCTTTCCTCAAGGACCTTTGGACTTACCCCCAATACCATATCAATATTTGTTACTCCTAGACAAAGGTTTAGGAATGCCACTTCCTCCAGTAATAGGCTTTGAAGAATAGGCAATGGAGGAAGAAGAGCCCCAAAAAATGTAAGCCAATGAAGTATTGGAGGAGGGGAATATACATGAGGAACCTCAAAAAACTCCTCATGGTACCAAGGCTGGGACCTTAGCCCAAGTAGAAACAAAGGCTCAAACTGGTAATCTTGCTCAATGAGAAAAGACTCTGGAGAGGACTAATGAGGGAAAGGGACCTATAGTGCAAACCCCCTCTTTAGTCAAATATATGTGTCTAATGGGCACTACACCCACTTGGCTGAAGAGGGAGGTCATGATTTGATAGAAGAGGTAATTGAATGTAACTAATGAGGAGGGAATGGATGAGCTAGTAAAAGCCATCAAGAAGCCTAAGCCACCTATGGGTGATGTATGAGCGCTGGCCATCATTATGAAGAACCAAGACCAGGACTTTCTTGCACACATAGCTATCCCCCCTCCACATGTTGGTGCTAAGGAGTTGACTCCTAACAATTACCAAATCAAGGAGGTCCTATTAGGAAGGCCCATGGTAGAGATGACAAAAGTAATGATTACTATAGGCATAAAAAGAAGTGTTCAAACATATAGACAGACATGAGTCAAAACTACTAATGCTACAAAAAAAAAGAGATTATGCGAGGCTATTTGAACGGAATAGTGGGCCCAATAAACTTGGATCATATGGAGATCACTCTTGCTACATAATTAGAGAAAAATGAAAGGGGGATGGTACAAATAGATCCATTTTTAAGGGCATGTCAGCAATGGTGTGACAATTATGAGGATTTGAGGGTGTACAAATAATACAGGGCAATTAGGACCTATTTCACTACATTTGGTCAAGTGCAGATAAACCAATGCCCATAGTAAACAAAGATTTTGGGTTAATGGATGAGGTACATACCTAGGCGAAAGACCTACAAATTTTGACATTAATAAAAGGTAAAACGTATCATACACTTATGCAAGCGTATATAGTGCAAGAGGTTGATAAACTTGAGGATTGGATTGAGAAAATAGATGTTATCAATAAAGTCAATGAAGGAATTCATGAAGATATATGGAGGTTAAGAGACTAGACTCAAGAGCAAATTTTAGAAGCAAAGAAGTACTTCAACACTGTTGCTCTTGAGATTTTTGAAGATGAGTCAAAAATAAAGATCAAATCAGTGCAATTATTGTCCAACAATTCCAAATAACTTTTGAGGATGCTTCATCTAATGAAGATATTAAGCAAGCATTTAAGATTGAAGAAGTACTATTGGAACTAGACAATAAACTTGAGGATTTTTCAAAAACCCGTATGGAGGTTACTAACTATCAGTAGATAGTTAAAGATAAGTATACACCTTTCAAATTTCTAGAAACTACCAAAATAATAGAGATCGTAGAGAAATTCAAGAGAAAAAATCTAAATAGCACTTTGACTAGTATAAAGGGGTACAAAATTGAGAAGCTAGAAATTCATTTTTGACACTTGGTAAAATTTTGGGTTTTTTTCGAACTTGTCATTAAGATGTGTAGGTGTGCAAGGTGTGCAAGTGTGCTAACAATTTTAAAGAAGTAATAGTGCACCTATAGTTAACTATTAGTTCCTAATTTAGAGCTTTACATTCACCAAAAACACATTTTGATGGTAGTTCAACTCCTAAAAATGCCCAAACAAGGTCAAGCTTCCATTTTTAGAGTTTCTAGTGACTCTCAGATCCTCTTGTAGCTTCCTTCTCCTTATCTACTACTTTCTTTTCTTTAAGTCATGTAAAGGCTCATGAACCATTATTTATATAAACAAGGGCAAAGACCTACTTAGCACCTTTTAGAGAGTCAATTTGTATGTAATAAGATTTATATTATTAGTTTTTAGCATGTGTTTGCATTTTCAGAGCTCTTACTCTCAACACAAAAAGAGGAAATGATTTCTTATAAGTATATGGATGTAATATGTACTCTAGGATGTTATTTTGATGCAATTATATATGCTATTAGTGCTTTCATTTTCAGTGTAGTTATTCTTTTCAGAGTGTGTTTATTTTGTGAATGCATGTTCATGAATGAGCATGGATCCAATGGTTTTGTTGTGTTTATTTGATTGTGTGATCTTTTTGTTCTGGTGTTTTTCTCATGTTAATGAATTCCATTGATGTATTGATTTGGAGAAAAGATCAACTATTGTTCTTGCATAGACTCTTCTCTCGCATGTGTACACTTTTTGTGGCCTTGTAATTTGATGAAAAGTGAAACATCTTTTGGTTATTACTAAGTTCCCATTAACGATTGCATAAGTGGAATTGAGGAAGTGTTTCTCCTATTTTCATTATTTTTCTACCCATTTTTTTTGATGATTTAACTCATAGACATGTTGTTACCAGGGTTTATGTCTATTAGAAATTTTCCTTTCAAGTTATTTGCTTCAATCTCTCGTTATCTTATCTTTGTTATTTTCTTTTCTAACACTTGGTTAAAATAGGAATCCATATAGTTGCAATCATAAGTTGCATTCATTATAAAAACAAAAAATACCAAAAATATATCACTTTTTGTGGTTACTTTTCAAAATAGCAGATCAAACGTCTTATTCAAAATTTTTTGGAACTAGCAAAGGCCTCCCTATGAACAAATACATTTATCTTCAATTGAACAGATTCTAGTAGGTTGCAAGATCATCTTGAACCTTGGAGTTGATTCTAGATTAGCTTTGGAAGTGAAGAGATTAAATGGATTCCTATCGTTAAGCATTGTGTAAAATGATAGCTCAATAGGAGCATCTACATGGAATGTGTATAGATCAAAAATATTAATAAAAGGGGAGATGTTAAGATTTGTTGGTAAGCTAACCTCATAACCATTATCTTTGATCTTTTTGATGATCTTTCAAGGCCCAATCTTTTTATACTTCAATTTATGATATGTTCCTATAGGAAACCATTCATGCCTCAAGTAAACCATCACCAAGTCACTTGCAACAAATATTTGTTGTCTCTGAGTAGCATCTGTAGTAATCTTTTAACTTGCATCACTATCCTATAACTTTTTTTTGTCATCTTGTTTGAGCTAGTGAAGGTGTTCAACAAAGGAAAATCCATCATCCCTAATTATGTCTCCCAATGGAAGTGACACAATATCTAGAACACCTTGAGGGTTTTGACCATAGAGAATTTGAAATGGAGATTTGTTGATTGATCTTTTAACATAACTATTATAGGAAAATTATGCCTGGGGAAATACCAAGTCCCATTGTTTACAATTCTTACCCACAATGCAATGTAAAAAATTTCCCAAACCTAATTGACTACCTCTATTTGTCCACCAATTCAAGAATGATAGACACTACTAAACTATAAATTTGTTCCAAATTTCCTCTAGAGAGTACTCCAAAAATAACTTAAGAACTTAGTATCTCTATCAAAGGTGATGATCTTTAGAAGACCATGCAAACAGACAACTTATCAGAAGAATAGTTCTACTATTCTAGTTGTATCATTGGTCTTTCTACAAGCAATAAAGTGGACTATTTTAAAAAACTAATCAAAAACCACAAAAATAGAATCATTACCTCACTGAGTGCATGGGAGACCCAATAAAAAATCCATGCTCAAGTCAATCCATGGTTTGATGGGTACTAGTAAAGGCATGTATAATCCTATATTTTTTGAATGTCATTTAGCCACTTGATAGATTTTGCACCATGCCACACATTTAGTAATGTCTATCTTTATCTTGCACCAATAATACTTAACTTGAACCAAGTTTATTATTTTTTCCTTTCCAAAGTGTCCATCTTGTCCACCACTATGAGATTCCCTAATAATGTTTTCCCGCATAGGTTCACCTAGTATACCTAGTTATTTACCTTTAAATAGGTAACCATCCTACATAAAATAGTCACCTTTTACATTATTCAACTTACTAGATGATGAAGCCTTTAGCTATTCTACAATTTCCCAAAAATCATCATTAGTTTTATACAAGGCCTTAATAGCATCAAAACTAGTGACTTCAATTTCTATTGTGGTTAATAGTGTAGCACACCTTCTCAAGGGCATCAACAACCTTATTTTTTTTTTCTAGACTTATGTTTCACAACAAAGTTATATTTATGATACCCACTTGGAATGTCAGCTATTCAACTTCTTTTGTATGTTGAGATATTTTAGAGCAATATGATTAGTAGATAACACAAACTCGTATGGGACCAAATAGTGCATCAAATATATTAATGCTTGAACAATTGCATAAAACTCTAGATCATAGGTAGAATAATTATTTCTTACTTAATTCAATTTCTCGCTAGAGAAGGCTACAAGATTACCTACTTGGCTAAGAATAGTGCCTATCCCAACATGTGAAGCATCACACTCTTAAAAACTTCATACTCCTATTATAAGTTAGAAGGACTAGGTCATTCTCAAATTAATTTTACCTTTTTTGGATCCGTCTGAACACTAGCTTGAGAAATGAAAAATCCTAGAAAGGTCAAACTAGTTTGCATGAATCTACACTACTTTAAGTTTGCAAAGAGCTTATGCTTCCTTAATACACTCAGGATGATCCTCAGGTGTTGTTAAGTCCTCTTCCTTGCTTCTACTATAGATCAAAATAATATCAAAATAAACTACAATAAGCTTACCTATGCAAGGTTGCACCACTATATTCATCTATTCCATAAATGTGCTAAGTACATTTGAAAACCCAAAAGGCATAACTATCCATTATGGAAACCATCTCTTTTCTTAAATGTTGTCTTCCATTCATCTCTCTCTCAAATGTAGATCTAGTGGTAGCCACTTTAGAGATCAATCTTGTAGAAGTACTTAGCCCCCACTATTTCATTAATCATGTCCTCTATCCAAGCAATAGGAAACTAGTACTTAACGATAATCTTATTAATTTCTTTTCTATAAGTGCACATCCTCCATGTACCATCCTTCTTTGGAGTCAACAATGTAGGTACTACAGAAGGACTCACGCTTTCTCTTACTAGACCCTTTTGCATCAGTTCTATCACTTGTTTATTCAACTCTACATGTTGTGTTGGATTTAACCAATAGGCTGCTTGATTAGGTAGAGTCACT
Source organism: Cupressus sempervirens (assembly GCA_028749045.1). Lineage (NCBI taxonomy): Eukaryota > Viridiplantae > Streptophyta > Pinopsida > Cupressales > Cupressaceae > Cupressus > Cupressus sempervirens. The sequence goes on from CM053785.1 coordinate 824,765,704, forward strand.
TGAGGAATAATATCAATTATATTATGTTGAATATCTCTTTTTTGGTGGGAGGCCATTAGGTAGTTCATCAAGAGCAACATCAACAAACTCCTCCAACACCTTCATTGCCTCATGTGGCATCAATTTTTCTTACTCTTATCCTCTTTTTGGTACTATTTCACAAAAACATCATGTTACTTTCATTTCTTTGACAACTTCTTTTGTAGACAACATGGTTTCATTCTTCTTTTCATCTTTAAGTGATAATAGAACCACTTTAGAGCCATCCTTCCAAAATGTGTAAGTATTTATCTCCCCATCATGTATGACCTTCCTACCATACTTCCATGGTCATCCCAACAATATATGGCAAGCATCCATAGGGAGAAAATCACACCATATGTCATCATTATAAAATTTTCCTATGGTATATCTGAATAAACATCTTTTATCAATAGTTACTTCATTTTCTTTCTTAAACCATGCAGCATGGTAAAGATGAGGTTGATTTTCACAATGTAAATTAAATTTCTCTACCATTTCTCTAGATACCATATTCTCATAACTACTCCCATCCATAATACCTTGTCATACCTTTCCACCAAAAGTGCATCTAGTTCTAAAGATTGAATCATCAAAGATCTTTGCAAGAACTTCAACTTTTTTTTGGAATGATCATTGATCTTCTCATCATGATCGTTTCTCCCACATCTTGTAAAACTTCTTTCTCCTCCTCTTATGTCTGAAGCAAGTTCACTCTAGGCTATCTTCCTTGATTTATTTCTAGTGTATTATAATTTGAACATTCAAAGGCTCTATATCCTCCTTTGCCACATTTGAAATAGGTAAAGGGCCTTCGTTGGTTTTCCTAGCCTCTTCCAATACCATAACCTCATCCTTGCTAAAATCCCCTTCCTTTTTCGTATTTTGTAGGATCTTGTTTGGAATCTATATTTCTTTAAAATCATTATGAGGATTATACTCGACTATAATTAGAACCTACTCAAAATGGTGTTGAGGGGCCTCTTCTTCCTCCTCTATTCTTCTAATTATATTGTTAGTTCTATGTATCTTTAGCCTTCAGGGCCAGTTGGTAGGCTTCTTCCATACTGCTAATACAATGCATGTTCAACTCATCTTAGATAGAAATTTTTAGGCCATTTATGTATCTAATTGTCATCTACTCATCATCTTCTTGATGCTCTATTCTCATGGATAACTTATAGAACTTGTTTGTGTACTCTTTTATACGAAACAAAATTTTCTTCAAATTCTGGAACTTATCAAAGAGGGTTTGTGAGTAATCCAAAGGTGAGAACTTTTCCCATAGCTTTTTCTCCATCTTGCTCTATGTTCTGATATTTTCCTTTTATTTTTTGGTTTGTTCCTTTTGGAGGTGATTCCACCATATCACTTCATGTCCTTTTAATTTTGTGCATGAAAATATCATTTTTTTCCCTCTTCCACAGGCTTCCATTCAAAAGAATTCCCCATCTCACATAGATAGTCTATCAATTCTTCTAGCTTAAGACTACCAACATAATCTAAAACTTCGATCTTGATAACTTCATTTTTCTCGTCTAAAGCATGAAGCACTCTATCTTCATAGCTCATCTCTTCCAATTGTTCTTCTTGATTTTCTGTATTTTGATTAACACCTCTTTGATTTCCCTCTTCATCTGATTTGTTCTATCCTTGTACTACTAGTATTTCTTAATTATCCATTCACTCATTCAATTGTTTAGTCTACCTCTGTATATCCAACATCAATATTTACATTGGAGTGGTACCTCCTCTTTCTCTCCTAGCCATCTTCCCACTCTGATACCAAATTATGTAGTACCCAAGTATCTATTTACAATAATGCATTCTACAAAAGGAAAACATATAGAAAAATACAAATGCAATAATCATATTTTGAAACTCGAATATTTTCCATTAACCAACCTCCTTCTACATCATTTTGTTGCTTCTTAAATAACTAAAAACTTTCTAAATTTAGAAAAAACATAAAATTACATTTTTTGGCAAATTATAACAAAACTTCAATTTTTCCATTTTTGGTAAGCTTCGAAATCAACTCCTAAAAAGCTGAAAATAAAATTGTACTTTCCTTAAGCTACAACAACTTGACTTGCCAACTAGTCTTCGAATTTACAAAAGTCCATTTGAAGTTATGACAAAAACCAAACTCAAAAAAATAGACAAAGATTACAATAGCTAATTTTTGGAGGTCTAAATGGGTTTTCTAAGACCTAAAAATTAAATTATTCTAGACATAATGGAGCAAAGCTAAGTTGTCAAGGCATCAAACTCCCCCTTATGTGACCACTGTAAGAATTTGAGATAAAACCCAGGTTCGGGTCAAATGTTATGACTCACAAAAGTTATTGCATCAACATTGATATATTTGAGTAAAGCATCTTGAGTTAATTTTACATCATATAACATATACTAACTTGATTTTTGTAAACATTGGGTGATCCTATATCATTGGATGATATTCTATTTTAGGCCAAACTTTTAAAGAACACAACATATTACAGAAAGTATTTGAAATAGAGATGCATGTTCATTCTTAAATGCATCTTGGACCAAAGTTTAAAAGGAAAAATGGGTTTTCTAGAAAGTCCAAGGAATAGAGACACATGTCAAATATTTATAGTTCACCAGGATACCCTAAGCTTTAACCTTAAATATTGACCACATATTTGCAAATATGGTCATCAATTAAGGCACACTTCCAAAAATTTAAGTAAAAATATTAAATCAAGCATTTGGAAAAAATAGATTTTATTGGTGAATTTCTAAGAAGTGGATGAAAATAATTAATAAAGTGATGGAGAATTGAATTGCAATTCACCAAAAATTTATAAAGTTAGGCTGATCTAACCACTCTGTTCAATCACATTTATTCATTAATTCTAAAAGTGTGAATATTAAATTTTACCAATTAGAAAATATTTTCCACTAGAGTTATCCCTAATAAGAATATATTTTCTACAGAAAAAATAACCAATGTACAAGAAGATTCTAGCCAAGGAAAAATGCACTAACTAATCAAGAGGAAACAATAGGAAATAACAAAACAAATAATTATTGCAAAAATTATTTTTACAAATAGAATAAAAAAGAAGGAAATGATATTGTAAGAAAGAAACTTACCCAAACCAAATAATAGTAAAATAAATAAAGATTCGTCAAACTTACAACCATTACCTCTGGTGTATCCTAACAATTAAAAGACCTACAAGAAAGTTCTTTCTTCTTAGCATTTTTTGAATTGCTACTCAACCTTTTTGTATTTCTTAGTTTCTTCTCTTTCATGTCCAAATTAGTCATAATTATTACTACCCACTCTTTCTCATAGATTTTAAAGCTTTATAACATATTTGATAAGAGTGTTGAGAATTTTAACAATGGAAAGAGAATTAATTTTTGTAATTACAATTTTTTAGCAATTGAATGGTTTTGATAACTACAAACCAAACCTACAATATGACAACATTCCCTCCCTTATTACAATAAAAATCAAATCACATTTCCCCAGGGACATCCTTCATCCCATGCTTAAGGCTTGTTGGCCATATTTTTTCCCCTTTAGAAATTTGCACTCCCCTTTGTTAGGATAAACCACGGACAGAAATAAAAACTACATGCAAATATAACCAATAACAGAAAATAATAGAACACACAGAAATGAACACAAGGCACCAAGATTTAACGTGGTTCACCCAATCCCTGGGCTACGTCCACCAAACAGCAAGTCCGATCTTATTACAATCTAGTGATTACAACCTGATTACAATCCGTAATCCCTTACAGCTCAATACCGCTGCAAGAACCAATTTCGTATCACCACATATCAAAAATACCCAACCCTAAGCCCTTTTTATACAAGTATTAAACCGCTTTAGGGTTATAACATGTCGGCCATATGTCGGCCATAATATGTCGGCTACCATGTCAATGTCGGCTACTTCCAAAAAAAAATTTTTTTACAGTACTTTCCTGATTAGTCACCACAATCTAACACCCTTATTATTTTTCAATGTCATGAAGAAGTCATTTAAGTAATTCACACTAAGTTCTTAACATATTCCCCTTGTTATACTCTAATGAGTAAATTTTAACATTAACATCCCTTCCAAAGAGTGTTTGTACAATGTCTAAGTCTCAAAGGGTAAAAGCACAAACCTATGTCACCCTTTGATAAAGGAAAAGGATATCAAAACTTAAATAGTTCAACTTTAATGATAGAAAAGGGACATTCGTGTTTAGAATTTGAAGATGATGTAAACTAATAAAATGTGTAAAATTGGATGAAGTTTATGCCTATAAATTTTTTTTAATTGAGTCAAAATTTTATCTTTTTTTTAATTTTTAAAGTCTATTTTTTATTTATTTTTAAATGCTGAAAATATAGAGTTTTGATGATGTTGCTTCTGGATTTGATTGTGAAAAAACTTACACAATCAAATCCAGAAGCAACATCATCATTAACAATGGATTGTGGAAACTTGATATTATTAATATAGAGTTTTGTTCCCACCAAAAAAAATATGCAAATGATCATATTTTGGTCTAATTTTCAACTATGTTATAGTCGACATGTATACCTAGTGGACCAAAAAAAAATCATTTTGAACTTATATGTTTCAAGTTATAAGTGTTCAAAGTCCAACTTATCAGAAAATGACAATTTTTTTTCCCACCAAACCTTTTCTATCAAATATATATACTTTTTTTTTAAAATTATATATTCTTGAAGATGACTTTCTCTTCTAGAGGTACACAAAGTTTTTATTTTTTGAATATGATTTACTATTTTTTCCTTTTTTTGAACAAACATCTTGTTGAATTGATGCAGGAGCATCCAGAGGTATAAGGGCAATCCTGTGTCACCCAAAAAAAATGTACTTAGACTTAGTTTCTATTTTATGTCTTTGCATTTTTGGATACCCATTTGGCTCAAATAAAGGTTCCAACTCTCATAGTTCAACTATCAGTGCATTTTAAAATCCCGAAAAAATAGGAGCATGCAATTTGACCATCATTTTGGTGACCTAGAAGGTGTGACTTGGCCAGATGATTGTAATCGAGATTTAGAGCATTCCAGAAAAAGAATCAGGTCAAAAGGCCCCACGGTTTGAAAGTTATTGCAATTTTTCGGGTTTTGGAGACCCCCTAAGAATGCTTCAGAGTCAGGTTTGGGGCATTAAACAACCTCAAAAAGGGTCAAAAAAATGGGGGACGAGCGAAGCTTGTCCATAGGGCTATAGAGCGCTTCGAGAGCTTTCCGAAAATGTAAACGGTTCGTCGATCGGAGTTACGGTTCAAAAGTTATGCCTCCCGAAAGTTCGGCTACCGTTTCTGGATTCTTCTAGAATTGCACCGACTTCTAACGCAGCTTCCGGAACCTTCTATTTTGTCGGTGGATGCCTACTAGCACTTTCTAGAATGTACTCCTAGTCCTTAACCCTCCGGGGTCTATTTAAGGAGATTTCTGGCATTGTAAAAGACAGTTCGGATTGGAGCTTGAGAGGAGGTGCTAAAAGGAGAAATATTCTCCAGATTTATGCTATTGTAAGCCCGCAGGGCATGTTTAAAGTTTATTTTCTCTGCACTGTTTGTACCAGCTTATTTTCTCAGTTAATATAATTTCCCCTTTTCTATTGTGTCTATTCTGGTTGTTGGGTTGAGTCCCCATCATGAATCTTAAAAGACCTACTTGTAATATTTTATAAATATAACATATTTTAATAATAAAAATACTATAAAATTTATATGATCATAATCTTGACTCCAAGATCTACAATAAGGTATTTTTAGTTTTTGAAAAAACTTCATTTTGTATGGAGAAATTAGTATTGAAAGAGTGACAATTTTTTACAAATTGCATCTTTTGCTTGTGTGGCTACCACTTAGGATGACACATAGGCAATTATGGCTGAAACCCTTTCAGCTATAACCATTTGGGCCAAAATCCTTTTGGCTGAAAGGGGTTCAGTCATAACCCCTAGTGGTTACATTGGTGTTTTCATTTTTTTAATTTGATTTTAATTTCAATTTATAATAAATGCAGAGTGAATTGTGAAATTTAAAGTAGCATATTCAAAAATAAATATTTTTTAAAGCCATGTTTATCAATTTTTTCCTAGAGTTTAATGACAATTACAAAGGATTGTCAATAAGATATTTTTTTTCACCTAGTTATTTTTATGTACTCTATATTGAAGTATTGAAATATATTTCTAGTGGAATCTAAATTAGAATATTTTCCTATAGGTCAAAGTATTGAATGAGTAATAAAAAAGCTATATCAAGGAAATATGATAGAATAAAAGATGTCAAAATGAATGGTCATACAAAATGTAATCAAAACCAACCTACTAAAGTTAATGAAGAAGATGAGATTCATGAAGGGGACGAGATTCATGAAGATGAACAAATTGGTAGTTCTAATGATAGAAACAAATTATTAGGTGTAGGAAATTTGATGGATTTGGATGAGGACCTACTTTTTAGTCAAATTCCACCTATAGAAATGGTAAAAGAGAACACTATTAAAAAGCATTGCCAAAACATGTGGGATGAATATTTCAAAAACAAAAGTATATTTGGAAAGGCACAATTATTTTTCAAGTTATTTAGGAGAAAATATATGAGGCTTGTTTTGGAGTTGTTAGGTGTTGATAACAGGAAAAACCATGCACATAATGTTAATAAAACAATAGTTGAAAATTTTCAAACTACCTATAACAAAATTGGCAACACAACTCGAGAAGGTGATTTGAGCACTACACGTAGAGTGTTGATGACTACTATATCTAGTAGAAAGTTGACACATAGAAAACAAGTACATGCAATTTTTGATTTACTATATATATCTAGAAAAACTATTCAAAGATACATTGAGAATAATTGGGTGAATATTTATAGAGTTCCTTGAAAAGACAACATTTTTGAAGATGTAAAAAGATAGGTTATTGAATTTTGGATGACAATGTCTCGTGTTTCTTCCAATAGATGTAATACTATACAAATTAAAGATCAAGAGACGGGGGCTAAAATTGAACATCTAAAACATTTTATAGATATAATACAAAGTAAATTATTTCAAACATTCAAGCAAGAATTTTCAAATGTGAAAATATATTAGAGAATGTTTGAGAGTCTATGTCCTTCCTTTGTACACATAAATAAGATACATGAAACTTGTTGCTATTGAAACCATGTTGAATTTGGTCTATACTTGCAATCATATAGAAAAGTTATGGCAGTACTTGATCCAAATTTGGTCATCCCTAGCAGTACATCACAATTTGTGAAATCTATAATATGTGATAAATTAGAAGATTCAAATGAGTTCAAAGTATAATGCATTATAAATCAATGACTAGATTGTGAAGATTTATCTAAATTTCCAATGCAAAATGAGAATATTGATGAATCGACATTAGTTTCATGGATGAGATATGAATATGAGACACACCAAAATAAGACAAGAGTTGAATCCAAAAAAAATGTATTGAAGGAATGTGAATTGCAGTATGATGAGTTTATGAACAAGTTTCGTCCATTGATGTATCCACATAGCCAACATTGTCATGGTGCATGATGGCAAGCTAAATAATTTCATGATTCAAAAAATTGTTTTCCACCTAGTTGTATTCTTTTAGTTGTAGATTTTTCTAAGAAATATACATTTTCACCTCAAACAGGGCTTCAAGGGCAATATTTTCATTTTGAACAAGTTGCAATATTTGTACAACTAACTTATAGACATACACAATTTGAGGTGGATGATATAGAAAGCTTGGAGGAAAATGAACACATTATCATCAAGGAGGTTCATTTCGATATTAGTGATGATAGAGTTCATGATAGGAGCTATGTCGCTCATTGTTTTGCAATGTTCTCTGAAGATCTTAGAAATCCTAGAATAAATGTTTTAGAGCAATGGATCTGGTCCAATGGTTGTGCAGGTTAGTGTATGTATGTGTAAATTTTTATTTAACTTTAAAAGTAAAACTTATATTGACTTGTACACGTATTTCAATTTGATTTATATAAGAAAAATTTAATCTAATTTCATGAACTCACAGGACAATTTAAAACTGTAAAAGCATCGAATTGGTTAGCTATTCAACATGCTAGAAGTAATGTTAGGTTTTTGTGGAACGTCTTTGAAAGTGGACATGGAAAAAGGGAGCACAATGGAGTAAAAGCATGTATAAAGCGCGCAGTTGACAACATGAACTTGTAGGTACATATGTACATGCATTTAGTGTGTTCTTGATCTACTTATAACATATATACATGTATAGATTCTCTTTAGAGATATATATATATATATATATATATATATATATATATATATATATGTATATGTATGTATGTATATGTATATGTATGTATGTATATGTATATGTATATGTATATGTATATGTATATATATATATATATGTATGTATATGTATCTGTCTATATATATATACATATATATATATGTATATGTATATATATGTATATGTATATGTATATGTATATGTATATATATATACATATATACATATGTATATGTATATATATATATATACATATACATATATATATGTATGTATATGTATGTATATGTATACGTATATGTATATGTATATGTATATATATACATATATATATATGTATATATATATATATACACATACATATATATGTATATATATATACATATATATGTATGTGTATATATATATATACATATACATATACATATACGTATACATATACATACATATATATATGTATATGTATATATATATATATACATATACATATGTATATATGTATATATATATATACATATACATATGTATATATGTATATATATATACATATACATATACATATACATATACATATACATATATATATATATATATATATATATATATATATATATATATATATATATACATATATAGATACATATATATATATATATATATAATGTATTTCAAATTATATATACATGCATGTTACTGAAGGTAACTTGTAGGTACATATGTGCATGCATTTAGTGTGTTCTTGATCTACTTATAACATATATACATGTATAGATTCTCTTTAGAGATCTATATATACATATATATATATATACATATGTATGTATGTATATATATGTGTATATATATACACATATACATACATACATACATACATACATACATGCATACATATATATATATATATATATATATATATATATATATATAATGTATTTTAAATTATATATACATGCATGTTACTGAAGGTAATAGGATAAAGAGTGCAAAAGAAAATGCTAAATGGTGCAAAGATTATTTTGCTACTCAAGATACTGAATACAATAAGCATTATTTTTGGGAAGTGAAAGGTAAATATTATATATTTATTTATTTGATATAGTAAACATGTGTACATATTCTTATAATTCAAGTTTTTAATTAAATTATATGTATTTGTAACAGATATAGATTGATCTAATCCTTACAATTCTCAAAAAAAAATTGGTATTAGAAGTTTACATCAAGTGGTGACTATAGGGCACCACAAACCCCCAATGATTAAAGTACAAGAGAAATCATGTTTTTATGTTGACTACATGAAGGACATTCCAATGAGTGTATGTGAAAATATTACGAGTTGATATGTTTCACATTGGGATTTGAAGGACATAGTCAGAAAGCTTCCTTTTGAAGATGTCAACATTAACATTCGTGATCCTATATATTCAGTTGATTATGAGCGTGTTCATGATTTAGTTATGCCAAGTTTGTGGCATATGTACATATATATGACACGCATGTATGTTCATTATATATATATATATATATAATTTCACTTTATAAACACATTTATTTTTATGTACATTACAAGAGATATTTTTGTTGTCCAAGCCTTAGAAGATAATGTAGAAAATGTACTATTATCTTCTAAGATGCACAAAAGCAAAACACAAGTTGCTAGAAGTAACTATAGATGCTGATGGACAATCATATCCAATTGGATCAGTTGTTGTTGAAGGAAAATATTATCAATAAAACAAAATAAACAACACTGGTATTGAATTTATTGAATACATGCCTGGAGAAAAGGTTTTACAATACAATAACATGTTGTAGCAACAAAGTTTCATTTCTACGTAATACCAAGAAGAGGACATCATGGAAATCAAAAGTGCAAACTGCCTATTTAAGAACATGAAAATATTCTAGAGATAATTAAAAATAGAGAGGATCCTAACAATACAATGTTTGTGGAGCTTTAGTTCAGAGCTATTTGTACTTATTTTCTATATACAGCTCTCATGATTTCATAATTACTACATACACATCATTTTGGATACATATTTTATATTTATACATTTGATCATGGATCTTCGATATATGGTACAAATTATGAACATGTATTGTTATTTATATTTTGGGTATGGTTTGATGTATATATATGTACATACATCCCATTAGGACTTCCCCTTAGGATCTCTCCTTAGTACATCCCATTAGGACTTCCCCTTAGGACCTCCCTTGAAGACAACCGCTTAAGACATCCCATTAGGACTTCCCCTTAATAAAACCCCTTAATACATCCCATTAGGACTTGCCCTTAGGAACTCCCCTTAGGACAACCCCTTAAGACATCCCATTAGGACTTCCCCTTACGACCTTCCCATAATACTTCCCTTTAAGACAACCCCTCAAGACATCCCATTCTAGGAGTTCTCCTTATGTCCTCCCCTTAAGACTTCCCCTTAGGACCTCCCATTAAGACAACTCCTTAAGACATCCTATTAGGACAACCCCTTTACTAATTAAATACACTCTTATTAGATTCTATAGCATGTATTACATTCTTTACGTTCATATGTATTCTTTGTGTTCTTATATATGTATTAAATTTAGTGATGAACATGTATTGTTATTTATATTTTGTGTATGGTTTGATGTATATATATGTACATACATCTCATTAGGACTTCCCCTTAGGACCTCCCCTGAAGACTTCCCCTTAAGACAACCCCTTAAGATATCCTATTGTAGGAATTCCCCTTATGACCTCCCCTTAAGACTTCCCCTTAGGACCTCCCCTTAAGACAAGCCCTTAAGACATCCTATTAGGACAACCCCTTTATTGATTAAATACACTCTTATTAGATTCCATAGAATTTATTACATTATTTATGTTTGTATGTATTATTTGTGTTCTTATACGTATTAAATTTAGTATTAAATTTTGTAACACATGTATTCTTTACTAGTACTCTTTATGTTCTTAAATATGTATTAAATTTATTGATTAAATGTTGTAAAACATGTACAAAATAACACATGATCTATGAAATAAAAATATGAATATTGAAAACATACATACATTCAATATGAACATAAGACATGAACATAATATGTACATCGACAAAATAACACATCTATGAAATAATGTACCCATATAAAATGTATCCAAAATACCATATAAAATATCTCCAAAATACCACATCAAATGTCTCTAAAATACCATGTATCAAATACATCTGAAATAACATGTATCCATATAAAAGTATTTGAAATAACATGTCTCCATATCAAATTATCTGAAATGACATGTGTGTGTGTGTGTGTGTGTGTGTGTGTGTGTGTGTGTGTGTGTGTGTGTGTGTGTGTGTCCCAACATCAATAAAATAGACATGTAAAATAAGATCAACCACATCCCCCTCCTGATCCATGACTCTAAAAGGCTCTACAATCTGGGTCTAAACCTTGTGTCAAATGAAAGAAATTTGTTATTATAAAATTATGTACATGCATGTACTATATATATATATATATATATATATATATATATATTGAAAAATGTAACATACTCGTGACTCCTATCATGCAGGATCTATTGGTGGCTGAAGATCTCCAAAATGCAACATACTATCACTAAGACCCTATAGAAAACACATGTATGTACACAAGTTAAATTGAATCACTTGAATATATGTATGTCTCTAAGTACATGTATAAAAGCTCAAGTACACTAAACTTATACTTGTTTAAATTTTAGTAACAAATAAATTTAAACATAAAAATTTGTATTTAGCATAGCATCATGTAATGTGTGTTGATCTAACTGATATCTAAATCATGTAGTGATAGCCTCATCCAGGTCAACCATCTCATCTAAAAGCATAGTGGTAAATAGACATTGTCCTACTATGGGGCCCTGAGTATGGGGGACTGCTATAGGAGGTGGTACAAGATCCTCAGTAGGTGGGGGGGTGGGTGTTGTAGGGCCCTGTGTAGGAGCAGGTGCTATAGGATCCTAAGTAGGTGTGGGGCGGGTGTTGTAGGACCCTATGCAGGAGCAGGTGTTGTAGAAGGTGCAGGGATATCCTCCTATCTCTATGAGGGTTGTAATCTTGCTATGCATGAGAGAATATGGCTGATGTGTCCACTAATGTCACAAAGAGGAATCCTCGTGACTATCGATAATGCCTGATATGAACCTAGAAGACCAGATGCTAAATAGGATGTCATACGGTGCAATTCATCCACATCTGATATAAAAGAAACCTCTATTGGAGATGGTATATCTTCTATCTCATACGCATCATCAACTCCTATGCTAAAGGATGCAGCTGTCAAAATGGTACCACAACATTGTAACATACATCTACCACATCAATTTGAAGACATCTCCTATAACTGTATAGCAATTGTGGCAATGCTAAAATACATCTGAGTCCTAACCATATCATCTAGAATAGTCATACCTGCAGTAGCCATCTGTGGAGCTCTCAATAAGACCAAAAGGTTTGGACCCACCATTACCCATTTATTAATAGGCGTAGGGGTGTTCACAGGTCTAAATCTCTCTAACAATCTATCAAGGTCCTATCCAGCATGACTTGGAAAATTTGTATAATCTACATCATGATGTAAATGAAATTTTGCAAATAATTATTTGTAGAAATAAAGAGGAAACTCATCCTTTTGTGTCCATCTGTGATGTGCAGCTAACCAACGAGGATATATAAATGGACACTTTGTAGCTGAATAACCTCTAACCCTAGACTGATTTATATAAAAGGGAAACACACTCTTCACCATAGCAGTGGAGACCTCTCTATCAATCTGTGTATACTTCGCAGTACCAGTGACACTGTGAGAAAGGGAAGAGTAAAAAGTCTCAATACTAATATCATCATATGGGTTGTATGTTTTTGTTTTCTGAATCATATGGCATAACTCATCTCTCATAGAAACAATCTTCTCCCTATTAGGGAGAGTGGTAGAAGCCAAAAGTGTAGAATCGAGAAACTCTATAGCATGAGATAACCTAGCAACTGTATCTCTAAATAAATGTTGTCTCTCCTCAAAGGATGATATTGATGGTCTACATGTTGTGCTTGACTCAGCACTACAACCCCCTCCCTAAACATTGGCCTCCCCTAAGGACGTAGGTGCACCACTAGTACCGGATGTCATAATGATATGCAAAGAAGATCTTTGTCTATAAATACATCTTAAGATATATGTAAACTTACATATTTAAAACTAAAAGTTAAATTTAATTTAAAACATGTACGTATATATGTGCAAAGTTAAATGTAACTAAAAAATATAGATCATTTTAATTTAACATGCATGTTAAATATATATCAACTTGATGCATCTAGCTCATGTATGTGAACAAAAAATATGCACATGTTATTTAGTACATAGGTTTACTATGTTAATATTTTCTAAAATGTAACTAATTTTAAGCTATCTCAATGTCTTAACAAGTTTTCAAAGTTTCATGTACATGCATGTTACTATAGTTTCCAAGTTTTCTAAGTTTGAAATTGGTTAAGTTTTAAATTTTCAAGTTTGAACAAGTAGAACTTATTTTAGTTTAGTTCTACCTAATGTTTCAAGTTTCATGTTAGTTATCTATATAGGTTTATACTAGGCTAATGTTTTCTCAAATGTAATTATTTTATTTATTTAGGTCTCAACTTGAATTTTCAATGTTTGATGTAAAATCTACATTATGATTAAATAGATATTTAATTTAAAAAATACTATATAGTTCTTTATCTAACATATTGATCTAACTATATTTAAAAAAATTAACTAATCTAAATAATCAACTACTAAAACACTTAAAATATAATTAATTTAATTAAGAAAACACTTAAAATATAATTCATTTAATTACTAAAACACTTAAAATAAAATTAATTTAAATAATGCTAACATGTAATAACTAAAAAACAACTTTAGAAAACAAAACAATACAAAAAAACCATCTACCCTTTATGTTTGAAACACCCTAAACCACTCCCAAAATTGATAACAATGCAAATGACCCTCCACAAGTGATTTTGGTATTTTTATAATATATTGGGGGTTTCGGTCATAACCCTTTCAGCCTAAAGGGTTTTGGTTGAATCCTTAGTGGCCACATAGGTGTGGGTAAGTGCCACATCCATACGGCTGAAGATGTTATGATCAAAACCCTTTTGGATGAAAGGGTTACGCTCAAAACCCTCCCAGATACCCCAAAGGGTGACACAATTTTGTGCTTTTGCCCCAAAGTCAAAAATAATGTGTCAAACTCCAACATTTTCTCTTGAACTTTTGTTGGGCCTTGAAATTATAAGTGACACTAGAATACAAGGAAGGTGGAACTTAGTTTCATGAGGATTAAATTCAAGGAGTGTTATTAAAGCCCAATGTTGATTATGGAAATTTCTTATTGGTCATTTTAGGTCCAAAGGAAAGCTTCATAGTTGAAGGAACTTTGTGACACCATGTAATGAATGGATCTTTTGATTGCTAATAGAATTAATCCAAGGTGACTTCCAAATAATTTAGTGGAACTATTTGAAAAATAATATTAGTTACACTAACATAGAAAAAGCCAAAACTATTGACAAAATAAACTAGGTGTGACATTGAATGATTGTGCCTTAACTTTTATTTCCTTTCTTTTTAAATTGTCCAATGATCATTACTTGCAAATTATCATATCAAAGCAGAAGGAAGATAGAACTAGTGCAAAACTATCTACCTATATAGGATACTTTCTTGCAGATAATTGGTAATTATATTATTAATTAGGAACTCAAATTATTTTGAGATATAGAATTAATTAGAGGTGACAAAAAATTTTATATGTATGAATTAATATTACCTAAGTGCGAGTAGGTGGAAAATAACATAAATCACGAAACACAAATATTTGGGATGTGATCATCTAAATGGTCTAGAGTGCACAATGATAGTAATTCGAGACAAAAGGCAAGGGTAAGTGAAATATGATGAGTGTTGGCAATAGGTTACTTCATGAAGTTGTGTTTCCTAAAGATATAGAATGTGTAGATATGGTATTCCTGTATTTATAATATAACCCAAATGTCAAGAAGATTAAAACACAAGATAATAAATTAGATATCTACTATTAAAATGAATATAAAAGTTTAATAAATCAAAGAATCTTATCTTAGTCATGCAACATAAATTTAATAGATCAAATATAATATATCATTTATATTTAGTTAATATTCAAATATAAATTACTAACTAATATAAATTATCAAATAAGTCACAAAACCCAAAACTCATAGAATATTTACATAGCCAACCACCTCTTTCACTTTCTCTCATATTGAAACTTATAGAAAGAATTAACAACATACATTTTTTCACTTTGCTTGAATGAATTCCGTTCTCTGGGTTTCTATTGAAGATTATAAAAAGATCATTGGAAGGACTGAGCTTCTGCAACTTTTCCGGGTTTTCTGCAATGGATATGGATGATTGACAATTATTGAAAAATTAATGGCTGGACTTTTTAAAGAAAATAGAAAGAGTGCCCACGAGAATTTGGGCTAATCAACATCATAAAAACGTGAATGCTTTAATGAATTAGTAGGAAGAGGGACCGACTAAATAGGGAACGCGTGCGAGGTTTAATTGATTTCTCAAAAAGTTGGACCGTCGTTAGTTTAGGGATAGCTTTTGACTTATGAAATGTTATGTCAATAAACTGTTGCGCGTGTATGAGTGTAAATCGTTTTCAGAGCATAACCTGAAATGGTTTGAACGTGACTGATATGTTCTCCTGAAGTCGTCTTGTATTGTGGTTGTAAATGGAGTATGGAAGTAAAGATGGTATGAGAGATGAGAAATTCATTAGTCCCAAACTCGTTCAAATGAGAGACTAATTCGATTTCTGTTTTCATATTTGATGTAATAGTGAATGAGTGTAAGTTATTACTATGTATCTTAATTAGTCAAAGAGGTGATTTAAAGCTAAAATGTAGATCAAACAATGGGAAACAATCATAGAATGTATCTTATTTAATATCATGTTTGCACTTTAAAATATTGGAAAAATGTTTGCTTTTTAAAATAATTTTTTTATCATTATTTGTAGTGGAGAACTTGTTTCTTGAAAGAGAGTTCACAAGTTCAAATTCTATTAAGAGGTAAGGTATGCAAGTCTCATTCATTGTACAACAGTTAGTTGCCTTAGTTGCCTCGAAAAAAGTGTAGAGGGTAGTCTCATATTGTTGTCACCATATGAAAACCCAAAACCAAATGGTTGATATCAAGGACTATAAGAGGACCTTCCCTTTTTCACAAGTCAAGTCTCCCACCAATAATTGATGGTAAGAGTATGGTTATTAATAAAAAAATATAGCCTCGTTGCATGACTTTGAAATCATTAGATTTATATATTCAATTATGATGAATGAAGGTTGAGATTGATTTGAAGGAATGGATATAATTGTTCAAAAGGAAATTTGAATATAGAGGGATAAAGTAGTATATAGCAGCTAATGATTGGGCTACTGACAGTGTTTTTCAAGGTTGTGCATCTCAAAAATATCACAAAAATCCATTTTCAATAGGTAGATCCACACATGCTATGGCACCATTGGAGTTGACACACACTAATCTTATGTCATTCCCTAGTCCATCCTTTTCTAGTGCTCAATATGTGCTTACCTTCATTTAGATGAATTCTCTAGATGCACATAGGTGTACTTTTTAAAGTACAAGTTTGATATCTTTGATTCAGTTTGAATCTTTAAGACATTTGTGGAGAAGAAATCTGGTCCTTTTATTACATATATAGGCACTAACAATGGTAGGGAAAATGTGAATTAATCTTTCAGATATTTTTACACTAAGCATGGTTTACAACATCAGTTCACAGTTCCCCATACCACTCACAGAATGGGGCATAGGACATTACAGGAGATGGAAAATTGTATGATATAGTCTTGTGAGCTATGAGTTCTTCATTTTGGGCTGAAACTATCAATTGTGCCAACTATATTTGGAATCAAATTCCTCACAAGGTATTGTAACATTTGACTCCTGAGGAGACTTCGACTCATGTCAAGTCTAATATTTCTACATTCCATATTTTTGGTAGTGAGGCTTGGGAATTCATTCTAGATGCTCAAAGAAAATCCATGGAGAGGAAGATCCAACCTCTCATCTTTGTTGGATATTGTGAGGATGTGGAGGTGTATAGGTTGTTTAATCCTTATCCAAGAGAGGTCTTGTTTCAATGAGATATCCAATTTGAGGAGTGTCATCCTTGGATGGAGCCTCCATCACCAACTTCTGCCTAACTACCTAGTACTTCCTCTTCTCCTCTAAAGGATTATGTATCCTCTAAGGAAGATCTTGATGTTGATCCCCATTCCCCACCTCTACTAGATGTTTAGCGCGTGCCCAAGTGGGCTCATGATATTATTGATGCAACTGGACCTATGGTAGGTGATCCTTCAAATTCTCGTTGCACTCATGCTTAGACATCTAGTACTAGACTATTGAGATGTCATTTTAGATGATCCACGGAGTTTTTTATACGTGACTGGACACTTAGAGTGGGATAGGGCTATAGATGAGGACTACTCTTCTTTGACGAAGAACCACATTGGGATCTTTTTCCTCTTCAAAAAGGAACAAAGTTGGTTTTGTACCAATGGGTGTACCGTACCAAATGTGATGTAGATGGTTCTATTGATAGGTACAAGGTACATCTTGTTGTGAAGGGATTTTTACAAGTTGAGGGTATTGATTTTCTCCAGTTTCCAAGATGAATTTTATTCACCTTACAGTACTCTCTCTTGTAGCTTCTCAAGGATAGACCATATTTTAAATGAACATGAAGAGTACATTTTTGCATGAATATCTACATGAGTAGACCTATATGGAGCAGCCTCATGGTTTTGTGCAAGACTCTCCTATAGTTTACAGGCTTCAAATGTCTTTATATGGTCTCAAACAAGCCCCTCGGGCTTAGTATGAGAAGATGGATTCCTTCTTGCTTGCTTCATAGACCACTCAATGTCATTCCAATCCCACAGTGTACATTTAGTGTCATGGGGCATACTTATTGATACTTGTTCTATATGTAGATGATCTCATCATCAAATATAGATCAGCCTCTACGATTCAGATTGTTCAGCGAGCTTTGAGAGAGCAATTTGAGATGATAGACCTTGGACTTCTACACTATTTTTTGGGCCTTTAGGTTGTTCAATCTTCAGATGGGATAGTCATACTCTAGTAGAAGTATGCTCTTGATATGCTTCAGAGATTCAACATGCTTTATTGTAAGCCTGCTCCCACACCTTTTTAGTGAGGTGTTCTTTTATCTATTGCTTGCACTACTCCTATAGTGGATTCCACATTATAAAGAAAACTTGTGGGCAATTTGTTGTACCTAACACACAAATCTTGATATTTCCTTTGCAGTTGGCCTTGTCTCCAGAATCTCACATGATCCACAAGAGAGTCATTGGCAAGCTTCCAAACGTATCTTGAGGTACATATGAGGTACTACATGTTATGACATTCACTATATACGTTAGGGGATCCTCACATTGTTAGTTATACAAACTCAAATTGAACTAGTGATATTGATGATTGAAAGTCTACTTTTGGCTTTGTTTTCTATCTTGGTTCTAGTCATATCACATGGTCTTGCAAGAAATAGCATGATCACACATTATCATCTACATAAGTAGAATACAGGGCAATTGTGCTAGCTAGTTAGGAGGTTTTATGGCTTTGACGATCAATGAAATTTTTTTCATTTCTTCTTGATAGTTGCACCTTTCTTTGGTGTGACAATTATAGTGCTATACACATTTCCCACAACTAAGTTGAGCATCAAAGGACCAAGCACATTGAGCTTCACACACACTTCATTAGGCATCTGATTCAAGATGGCTTTCTTAGATTGGAGTACATTCCCACTACTAAGTAGGTTGCAAACATCTTCACTAAACCTTTTGCATCCCCGTGGTCTTTCCTTCATTCTTTTCTATTTCTAGCTTCTTCTATATCTTTTTGGAGCAGGTTTTCCCATGTAGTTTTCTTTCAAAGATTTAGTTGGGTTGGGTACCTCGTCAGGCCATGTTGTTGGGACCCATTTATGCTTCCAGCATTTTTTTTTGAAATAAGGGGTAAAACCTTTATTAAATATCAAAAAAAATAGTACAAAGAAACCAAGGACATAAAGTCCTGAGAAAAAACAAAATTAAAGCCCCAAATAGAGATAAAACAACCAACACCATCATCTAACATCATTTTCAACCCTATCCTCATCAAGAATGCTCCTTAAGTCCAGCCAGAGGTCTTGAGGAACCAACTCCCATTCCTCAATTCTCCATACCTCAGCATGTTTGGAAGCCTATTTTGCTAAACAATCTACTGCCCTATTCCACTCCCTTGGAATATGGGCAAAAGTCACCATTTCCATCAAAGAACAAATTTGTAGAATTTTTTGCACAATCCTAGCCAATTGCCAATTAACATCAGCCACTTTTTGTTCAATAAGCATGTTGATCAAAACCTAGGAATCAGATTCACAAACTATTCTTCTCCATCCTAGAGTGTGAGCTTTCTCAAGAGCAGCAAGAATAGCAAAACCCTTCCACTAGGTTAATGGTATGAATCCCTTCATAAATCGAAAAGATAAAAATCACTGAGCCCATAACATCTCTACCAATCCTGCCAATCCCAGACGGACCCGGATTACCCCTTGAAGATCCATTAGTATTGATCTTCAAGACCCCATAGGAGGGAGGATGCCATTTACCAACCCTGTCAATTTTTTTCTTCTCATGACGCCTTCTCTTAACCCTGGTTAATGCCAAAGAAGACCCCAAAGTCCCCAATCTCTTCACCAACTTTGTATCTCACTTACCCAAAGGTAATTCCACTTCACACTTAGCCTCCATTATCTCTTGAATCATGCTTAATAACCTCTGCCAAATTTGTTGCACTAGCCTCTGCTCTCCATGGAAAATCCTTCAATTGCGCTCCAACCAAATTTTCCATAATAAGAAGATAGGCCCCACAAACCACATCTCCTATAGAAAAGGGGCCATAGAGGGGGGATGCCCCATCCCCTACCAAAACTCAATCAAGGAGGAAGCATGAACACAAGGAGTTGTCCAAATTTCCCACCAAAAATGCCAAAGTTTTAGGGTGAAAGAGCAGCGAAAGAACAAATGGGAAGAATCTTCCTCATTAGCCCCACACATAACATAGATAGAAGGGCTGTGGAATCCTCTCTTTTGAATATTATCCCAAGTTAGACACTTATTTCAAGCCAACATCCAGATAAAATAGTTACATTTTGGCCAAGATAGCTTGTTCCAGACCATCTTCCACCACTGCACTTCAAACAGAACCATCTTCTAAGACATAAATCTATTGTACCCAGAGGCAACCATGTAAATCCCCTTAGAATTGGGAGACTAGGCAAGGATATCATCCTCCCGGAGGGAACAAAACCTTCTACTAGAAGGGATATTTTGTAGCATAGCACATTCCTCCTATAAATTAGCAACTGGCCAATCATCTGGGGACTTCCATTTAGCCATTTCCATCTGACCACAGGGGAAAAAGGACTTAAAATCACTCACTTGTGACCAGCCCACCTCCAGAAACTGTTGGCAAAGAAACACAAGGTTAGGAAATTGAGATAGGATTGAGGGATATCCATCCCAAGAGTCCAACTAGAATTGGGCCTCCTCCCCACTCTTGCAAATCCAAAATAATCCATCCTTAATAAGCTTAGCCCCTTTCTTTAGAGTATCCCAAATCATAGGTCCCTTCCCCCCAAGTGGATACCTAGAAATATCAGAGTGAGGAATCCTTGGAAGATACTTCTGAGGGAGAACCATCGCCCAGCTCTTATCCTGCTCATTACACCATCGCCAATAAAGTTTAGCAACCAACGCCTCTCCTGTCAAAGCTGACTACCTCAAGCCTAGTCCCCCATACTATTTTTGACTACACACCACTTCCCATCTAACCAAACTCCATTTGGAGGTCTCCAAGAAACCTGCCCATAAAAATTGGCGTATCACAGAGTCTAGATCCTTAAGAAAGCCCATAGGCGCAACCTAGAGCATATTGCATCTATAAATGGGCAAAGCCTGCATAATGGACTTAATCAACTGGACATGACCATCAAAGGATAGCCATCAGTGAGTCTAGTGATTAACTTTCACTCAAAATTTGTCCAAAATAACCTACCATGACTCCTTGGGAAGCCTACTTATCAAGATGGGAATGCCAAGATACTTCAAAGGAAGATTCCCAATCTAAAATCTCAAGGTGTGAGCAATCCTTTGTTGGATAGAGCCCAGAGTATTGAAGAACTAGATGGATGATTTTCCCTCATTAATTTGTTGTCCTGAGGTAGCCAGGTACACATCCAAGACCCTACAAAGATTGGATGCCTCCCTCATTATAGCCATCCCCATCAAAGCAGTATCATCTACAAATTGCAAGTGGGTTTGCCGGGGTAATGCTCCCCCCCACCTCCAACCTTGAATAGAACCAAACTCCACATTCTATTTAATCCATCTCCTCAAGCCTTCTACCAAATGGATAAACAAATAGGGGTAGAGAGGGTCTCCTTGATGAAGCCCCCTTGAAGACCCAAAAAAGCTCAGAATGGCTCCCATTAATAAGCATCGAGAAAGAGACTGAAGTAACACAGCTCCAAACCCCTTGAATCCAATCCTCTGCAAAGCCAAAGGAACTAAAAACTCGTCGTAGGAAAGACCACCTTACTCTGTCATATGCCTTGGCCATATCCAATTTTATAAACATCACTTTTTCTTTTGATCTAGCCATAGAATGGATGACCTCAGTTGCAATAACAATCCCATCTAGAATTTACCTACTGGCAACAAAGCCACTTTGCTCACCTACAACAAAGCCACTTTGCTCCTCGGATATCAAATCAGCAAGCCCCTTCTTCAACTTGTCTACAATAAGTTTGGAAATAATTTTGTAAATAACATTGCATAAAGAGATGGGTCAGAATTGGCTCAACCTATCAGGCCCCTCATTCTTGGGGATAAGAGCTACAAAAGTAGCATTTAGAACCCTTAACATCTTCTTATTGTGTTGAGACTCATGAACCACAGCTAGGAGGTCAAATTTAATGATATTCCAAAACTCTTGAAAAAACTCAATTGGAAAACCATTAGGACCTAGTGCCTTCCCTTTCTTATATTAAAAATAACCCCTTCAAGCTCCTCAAGTGAGATATCCCTCATGAGCTATTGATTCATATCTTCAGTCACAAGAGAGGGGATACATGAAAGAACTTGCACTTCCTCAGGAGACCCCCCTTATGAGTCCTCTCTAAAGAGAGATTCAAGGTACTATACTACCTCCTTAAACATTTCTAGAAAGGAAGAAAGATGATCTCCCCTATCATTCACCAACCTCGAGATAGAGTTACAATGTCTCCTAGCTCTCATAGAGTTGAAGAAAAAAGCTATATGTTTGTCCCCTTCCTAAAGCCACTCAATTCGCACCTTCTATTTCCAATACATTTCCTCTCGCAATTCCCATTCTTCAAGAAATTTTATAGCCCAAGCCTCATCCTGAAGGAAAACATATGTTACTCCCTCCTCTCTTATCCTTCTTGTGATATCATCCAAATTAGCCTGGGCTCTTGCCTTCTCAAGGAAGAAATTACCATAGTGGAAATGATTCCATTGTTTGAGTTTAAATTTAACATATTGAAGAAGCTTAGCAAAAATATACATTGAAGTGCCATATGCTAGTCTACCTAGCTCCCACCAATCAGAGACCAAATCATACAAGGATAAGTCCTGAAGCCACAAAAGCTGGAATCTGAAGGAAGGCTTCTGAAGTACCCAAGTTGACTCAGCAGACAATTTAATAGGCCAATGGTCTAATCCTCTCCAATCCAAGATCTCGGAGCAAGATGACCACATCCCTCCAATCTAGTAGCAAGAAACTAGGAACCAATCTAACCTTTCTGCAATACAAAACTCTCCAATCCTACGGTTGTTTTAGGTGAACTATCCATTTCTAGGTTTAATATCCACAAGGTTTAGGGAATTAATATTGTCTTGAAGTAGTAGTGTAGAAGGCTCCAATCTTCATGTACCACCCCACTTCTTAGCCAGCTCACAAATAGCATTGAAATCTCCAGCTAAGATCTAAGGATGCAAGGGCAAAATGCTATGAATCATCCTGATGTGGGACCACAAAACTTGTTTACCCTAGAAGTTAGTAGGAGCATAAATATTGGACAACAAAATGACCTCCCCTATCACAAGGCAAGTAGCAATCATGGACAGAGAGGATTTGGAAGAAATCCACCAAAGGGGCTAGATTTTTTTAGGATTCCATAAACAAGCCAAACCCTCGGAAGCACCCTGAGCTCCAATGCATTGGCATTCCCCATTACTCCACAACCTAGGCTTTAGACCTTGCATACTCTCCACAGATAGCTTAGTTTCTTGCAAAAAGAGAACATCAAGACCTTGTTTTTTGACTAACTCATGAACCGCTTTTTGTCTAGGGCCGTTTTTCAAGCCCCACACATTCCATGAAAAAAAAATCATTTCAAGGGGCATGAAAAAATAGAATCCAAAGGCCTAACTACCCCTGACTCCACTAAATTTTTACTAGCTAATTTAATCTTTTCCACATCCTTTTTTTGGCCAGATTTAACAAGTTTCTCTACCCCACCCTTTTTTATATCTTTCTACAGAATGCCCAATTTGGGAGGAGGCTTAATCTTCACTACCAAACTTGAATCAATGTGCTACTTAATAGCTAGAGAATCCATACTTGCTGTTGTAACAATGGCCAAGGGTTCTTGTGCCTTAGAAATCCCCTTTTGCTAGTCAGCAATCAATTGCCTATACTCGTCCCCTAGGTGATCCATAGTAGAATCAATGACAGAATCCTCCTGAGCTAAGTCCATAGGCTCATGGTCCAAATTGATCAAACCCAGGTTCACCTCCTATTGGCTAAGCTCATCCAACACCTCAAACTTGTTAAAGGTATCATCTTGCCTTTCTTTAAAAGAGCTCTTTTGAACCCTATTCTGATTTTGAGCCCTGATTGGAACAAAACCATCAAAAACACCTGCCTCACCAGGAGAAATGCCCTCCCCTTTATCTGTCTCAGAAGGATTGCTCACAGGTTGTAATCAAAGGGATTTCGAAGGTTTATTCCTTGGGCATCAAATGACCATATTCTCGACAAAGGTGACAATGAGTAGGCAGAGTTTCATAGTCCAATTGTTGTACCCAAGAATAAGAACCCACACACATCTCTATTGCATCTAGTAAAGGTCTACTTAGATCAATTTCAACACAAATACGAGAAAAAGTCATTACCTTTTTTCCCAAGGTCTGCGATGAAGTCCCTACAGGTTTTCCAAGCACTAAGGCCAAAAGATGCAACACATCCTCTCGACAGCATTCTACTAGGAATCTTGGTAACCGGACCCATACCGGCAAACGATTAGGTAATTCCTCTGTGGAGTTGAAGCTAGCATGCCATGGCTTGATAAACAACCCAACCTTATTATGGAAATAAGGGCCTCCCTCAAACACCCTATTGCGATCAACAATAAAATTGAAAGTAACCATGAAATAGCTATTTGTCAATAACATTATCTCCATTTTCCCTTCCGGCTCCCAGGTCCTCCGAGCCCAAACATCTAAGAATTGGAAGGACACCTTCATCCCTAAGAACTTACAATATAGGGAATGATGCGAATAATATTCAACATCATCTGCAATCATTTCAACTAGGACCACCAGTTTTGGCCTCTCCTTGCACCTCTCAAGACAACCATTGGTCTTCATAATCCTTGAGCCATTAGATGATCCCAAATCGACATTCCCAGAGTTCAGAGAGAATAGATTATTTTCAAAAGTCTTCATCCTTTGATTTGAAAACTTAGGGCCTAAAGCTGCCCGAAAATCCATATGAGGGCTCAACATTGCTGTCTCCCCCCTAGCATCCACCATTTGCAAGATCCATAGAATGAAAAGGGAAACCCTCCACCCTTAATCCAATCCCTACCAACTTCAACACTAAACTTTCATTCCTCCTTCCTTCACAATAGAAAACCAACCAAAACCATAGGTAATCAAAACCCAAACGACCCTGTCCACTGCCCATGAATAGTGCAGTCCAGTAGGCAAGCTTCACACTTTCCCCATGCATGGCAAGAAACTCCTCCTCTAGAGCACGACCCAGCCCATGGCTCGACAAGAAGAGCCACCCAAATCTACACCCTGCAAACCCCTAATCACCCACCTTTGCAGCTAACAGAGAGAAAAAAAAATAGAGCTAGGGCACAGGTGCCCTAGCTCGCAACAAAGTTCAGGCGCATGAGAGCCATCCCTTTATGCTTCCAACATTATAGTTTCCTTACTTTTTTGCATTATTTCTCATCTTAAGGGGGGTGTTGGAGTAAAGGATTAATTTCATTTCATTTATTAAATTACCTTTACTCCATTCTTAATATTTCACTTTATGCACATGCATTTCCAATTAATAATTAAATATTAATTATTAAACGTCATTTACCTCTTAGGGTTTTTCCCTAATAGGGTTTTAGGGTCTCCTTTAATAGGATTGATCCATTGTATTCTCATTCATATTCTTTTATTCTGATAATATATTCTTTCCTCTTTTCATAGCTAAACCCTTGCCTTCTCTTGTCTTTTACTTCTCTATGACAAGTTCTTGAATGTAGGTGTTATACTAGATTTGTCAATTTGTTATCATTAAATCATTCAAATAAAAATATAAAAAATTATAACAAATAATAATATATCTAAATTTGTAGAATACAAAATAAAATAGATTTGTATGAAATAAAAAAAAAATTTGTTAATTGAAAATATATATATTTTATTTTAAATTTGTCAATAAAATAAAATTTAAAAAATTATAAAATTATTAACTAAAATAATAAATATAAACTATCTATTTTATTAAATGACTCGTAAATCTCTAAGATAATAAATAAAATTAAAAATCATCTATTTTTTATTATATTATATATTCTTAAAAACTATGCATAATTTTAGTCATGTGTTGAACTTCTACCTACAAATATAGGGTCAAAGTATTTCAAATAATCACAAATTTGAGAAGACTTGCATACTAAAATATATTTGACATATTTGTATGAATGAAGTTCATATTAGAATTTTAATTTTCAGTATTTGTGTAATCGTCTATTTTGTATAGTGTTAAGTATCAATTGTCCATTCAATATATTGATTACTACTAAAATGGAACAACTATTGCAAGCACTAATATTAGGGATTTGTGAGTTTGTGTTTCAAGACCCTTTGAATAGACCCAAGATATTTTTTCAGAGACAACTTGTCATCTAGTAATATCTACCTATGCTTTAGATTGTAATAATTTTTTGTTTACTATGTGGTATGATTTTAGGTTCAAATTAATCCTCTGAAGAATCTTGCAATTTTTTTAAATACAATTTTAATTGTTGGAATACTTTAGAATAAATGAGAAGTTGGGGGGGGGGGGGGGGGGGGGGGGACCACAAAATCAATCACACATTTTCACACAAGGATTTTACATGAAACCCAATTTGGGAAAAACCACCAGTAACATGCTACCAATTTTTACTCTTCTAAAGTGAGCTCTATGAGGAGCTGGAACTTTGTTAAAGGTTACAATGCACACTATTAAATGTGACCTAGTTAAAGGATTTTAATCACCCTATTAGGAGTGAGCCTTTTTAGAGGACTTTAGAACATTCCATTAGATTATCACCTTGTTAAAGGATTTACTAATGATTGTTAGGTCAATCTTAATCCAAAGGATTTATCCAGACTAGTACAATTGTTAGAGAGTAATAGTGGGACTTGATCTAATAACAATAACAACTCACTTGCAAATTACAAATCTCAAATCCAGTCCTCCATTCTTCTTGGCATTCATCCTCTTCATTTCTGACAGCTTGTTCACCCTTCAAGCATTCATCCTCTTAAGTCTTCTTGCTTTGCATGCCAATTGTAGACTCTTCTATTCGGCCACCACATAAAGCAACACCCTAGACTTCTTGTCTTTCTTAGGTTCTTACACATGACAACTATTGCTTCTGGCATGCGAACTCTATAAATAGAGAATTTAGGTCTTTTGGCATTTAACCACAATCATCCATTCTAGCATTAGGTAAGATTCAATGGCTCTACCCACTTTTCCATCTTATTCCCTTCTAGAAACTTCCTCTACAATCCTCTTTGAATTTGCCTCAAAATTATTTATCTTAAATTATGTGCCACCAGATCATCATAGAAATCTTCCACACACTTCACACAATTCAAGAAATCATTTTTGTTAGCTTAGATTTGTTAGATCTTTGATTTAACACTTTTTCCTGGCACTCAGCAATAAAACTCAATTTTTGCGGTAAACATTGTGTTCTGAAGCTTGACCAACATTGGGTTTCTCAACATCCACTAGATCTTTACTGGTGCTTGACACATATGAACTATCTTCACTTAGCACCAACTAGATTTCACTTTATTAGCTCGTAGTAACTTTCTTCACTCGGCACATATTGAACTTTGCTACTCGGCTTCAACTATTTTCCACTCAATCTACACTAACTTTGCTTGGGTTGCACTATTTTCTTGGTTAGACTTGGTACACATTTTTAATTACTTAGTCACCTTCTAATCTTTTCTCAAGTATCCTTTCATTATAGCCTTAAGTAGATAAACAATACACTATATCATCAATGTCTTGCTTGGTCTTAGAACTCCTTTAATACACCAAATAACTCAACCTCTCTCTAGGTTCTCTTGTCACCCTTTATTTTCAAATTATCTTCATCAATCAAACAAATGATAGCATTCAAACCAAAGTAATAAATTGTCTCACCAACAAGTATTAGGTTTGAAATCAACGACAAATTAATGATTGTTCCATGAATGAATATGCATAGTTGGGTCGTAATTTCGCAGAAGTCAATTTCGCAAAATGAAACCTCTTCAAAAATGGGTACACATTTTTTTTAAAATGGGCAGTATTAGGCTTGGGTACTCGATCCTAAATTTTAAAAATAGGCACCCATTTTTAAAAAAATCAGGTAGCCATTTTTTATTTCAAAAAGCAGGTACCCATTTTTTTAAAAATAAAATTTTTGAATTTTTCAGAAACAAATACCCATTTTTTAAAAGTAAAAAATGGGTGTACCCATTTCTAAAAAATTTAAATTTTTTAATTTTTGGGGGGATTTTGAATACCGCTTTTAATTTCTCAAATTTTGAAAAAATAAAAAATTAGAATTTTTTTGAAATGGGTACTCATTTTTTAAAAGTAAAAAATGGGTACCAATTTTTCAAAACTTGGGTACTCATTTCTAAATTTTTTTTTTTTAAAAATTAGGGGGATTTTAAATGTTGCTTTTTAATTTTTCAAAATGGGCACCTGTTTTTTGAATTTCAAATTTAATAGGTGCTAGTTTCTTATAGTATAGGGCAAAAAAAATTTCCTACCTCGTATTTTGGTTCGAGATAGACCTGGTGAGACCAAGCCTATACGTTGACCTCTCAAGATTTGGCTAAGGCATTGAACTAACAAATTCAAGCATTGTCATATTTTTTAAAGGGTCTTCCCGATCAAATTATTTTACAGAGAAAAATCCCATTAAAACTCTCACTATCCTAATTACAGAAATATAAATTTTATAGTAATATGATTTTATTTACTATTTTATTATTATTTTTAAACAAAGTTGATACCTAAATGTAAAATAGCGAGGTTCATTAAAACTTTAATAACTTTTTAATTTTATGATTTTTCTTAAATTAATTTATATTTCATCAATCTACACACAATTCTTTTGAAGTTATTAAAAAAAAAAAAATTTTTTTTTTTAAAAGTGAAATTTTGATAAAATTATGGTGTCTATACATGAGAGGTTTTTAAATTTACCCTTATAGCCAATCAAAAATTAATAATAATAATAAAATTATTCAATGAAAAATTAAGGAAAAATATTATCATCAATCTTTGATTTGTAAGGTAACTTCATTTAAAAGGATTTATAAGAATTTATTTATTTGTGTCAAAATATGGTGTTCGTACACAAGTGTGGTATGGTCCCAAAATAGGCATTTTGAAAAAATGACTTTTAAAAATCCATACCAAAAAAAAACTATCAAATGGGTACTCAAATAAATTACATATTCAAAAAGTAGATTTTGTAAACTACAATTTTTATTTCTAAATTTTTTTTTATTTTCAATCTCTAAGTGCATCAAATTTTAACATCAATTAACAAGAAATTTCAAAAGTAGGAAAAGCACTGCCACTTTTTGCCCAAAAGTGAGACCCATCTTCTTGCACTTACCCCCATGATAGGTTTCATCAATCTTCTTCACTTCAACAATCTCATTTCAACATTAATAAGTAATTATTATATGAATGGTTAGTTTTTTTGTTGTACTAACTTTTACTTTCCTTACTTTTCGAACCTTTTGATTAGGATTTAATGACTTTGTATGCAGAATGTTTTATTAAGCAGTGTTACTCTAAATTTATCTTCTTATTTCATCTCTAGGTTTGCAATTATGTGGAGAGATTATGGCCATTGGTCATCCAAATGTTCTTCATACCTCTTTTAGGATGAATGGGAGTTTTATGTCCAAGATGGGATAACAACATGTGGGAAGGGTTTATTCGACATTTCTCAAAATATTAAACCATCAAGTGAGCAACTATAAAACATGAAAAGATGCTTAGGGTTATGCTCTAAATCAATTTTTTTAACCTGATAGTTTGTCACTTCCAATCATCAAGTTTCCTATGGACAAAGTAAAGAGTGTTGAAGCTTTAAAGAAAAACTACTCTTGCCTCAATACACCCATGACAAATGGCAAGGGAAACAAGAAGGTTTAGTCTAAGAGGCATCTTTCAATGTCACAATGAAGGAGAATGGACTTGATGATCCCTATAAATTTGAGAAGCAATTTAGTGCATGGTTGTTTTTCTAGTCTAGCAGGTTGAGATATCTTTTCTTTTCTTGTTTCTTGAGTTATTGGGTTCATCTGCCATGACAAGAAATT
This sequence comes from Cupressus sempervirens, assembly GCA_028749045.1. Classification (NCBI taxonomy): domain Eukaryota; kingdom Viridiplantae; phylum Streptophyta; class Pinopsida; order Cupressales; family Cupressaceae; genus Cupressus; species Cupressus sempervirens. The sequence continues at coordinate 824,796,146 of CM053785.1, forward strand.
TGTAATCAAGTAAATTTGGCAACTCTATTTTTCATATCATGCAATAGGAATTACCTGGATAATCTATTCAATTTTACATAGTTTAGCATATAGGCAACTTTAAGTTAAAATATGTACAAAATTGTCTATCAGTTATTCCCTTGCACCTCCTATAGTGCAAGTGCTAGTATTATAATATGTACAAATCTATATATGCATGCATTTATATATAAAAATAAATTATAAATTATTTATAATTTAATCAATCTAAATAATTAATTTTGTAGAAATTTAAAGTTAAACAAGGTATTGATCACTAAAATAAGTTTAGAAATTTATTATATCAAATAATTTTATCAAGATTTCTACATGTAACTTAAATTTCAATAGATCTAATATCATTTATATTTAGTCAATATTTAAGAATTTATAAAAGATAATTTATTTGTAAATTTGTCTTATCAGTATAGAGGAGTGCTTCTAATTTTGATTGTATAAATTTTGAACTCCATATTTGAGATCAAACTCTATCACGTAGATTCAAATGTTCAATAAAATTGTTTTAAAACTAACCCTAGACCGACACTGTACCATATGATAATTGTAGTGCAAGACTTGACCTTGTCTAAATAGTAGAACATCCACAAATATTTCTTACAATCGCCACCAAGGTTCTATTTCCAAACCTCACTGTCTATTTTGACAGCAATAATTCCCATACTACATTCTTTTGGGACAATGAAAATATAGACAAATATATAATATCTAGACAACTTATAAGATGTTATTAAGGTGAGTGTTTACTTGTAATTTGTAAACAAGTGGTGAAGAGTGTTGAGAACATGTGTCTCAACCTTGCAATCTTATTCTGAAAAATTCTAAAATTTGTTTGTGGAAGTTTTTCACTTGTTTATATCTTGGAAAAGAGTGTATAAAATACCAAAAGTTGTCTTGTCCATAGTAGAATATAGGAGGGCCATTTTTAGAGCATATTTAGCTTGTTTTATGACTTTTATGGGGGTCTAAACTAAGAGACAAAATTGTGGACGGGATTACTATTTTAACCTAGTTGTTTTTCCATATTGGAAATGTAAATCTCAAAAATGGGTAACATGTGGCATGGTAGTTTTGCCCATCATTTTGTAAAACCACAAGTGGTTTCCAAGTTGTAAAATCACTATAAAAGGAGGGCTTCGGGAGGTTTTTGAGTAATTGAGTTCAATTTGCAAGGCTAGTGCTAGAAGGATTCTCTCCGAGTTCGAGTTGTGGTGATGCGCTCCTGTAAGAATTTGCATTGCAAGTGTATTGTAATCATCTTTGTTTGATAATACATTGTGCAAGTTTTGGAGGGTGGGGTTTTTCTCCCAGAAGGGTTTCCCCATGGTAATCACTGTGTTATGTGTTCATTGTTATTTTGATTATGTTATTATACATTTCTGCAGATCTCTGCAATAGTTAGTTGAATTTGCATAATCATCCTCTCAAAGATTAGCGTAGGAAGTGATTTCACGCACCTTTTCTTCCTTACAAGTGGTATCAGAGTCTGGCTAGTTTTGGTTCTATTTGTTGGGTATAGGGTTTTTTGAGCTAATCAAGGTTTGAGTGGGAGCTTGTGCAGAGTATTTCATTTCTGTGTTGCAAGATTAAAAAGATGGCAAGCATGTCAGGGAGAATTGACGTTGAAAAGTTTTCTGGCACAAACTTTGAGATGTAGAAGTTGAAGATGGAAGATCTATGGAATGTGATTGATGAGAAAAAATTGAGGCCCACATATCTGACTTTAGTGGCACAATATGATGTGATCGATAGAAAATCTAAAGGTCTCATCAAATTGTGTCTTGTAGATTTGATTATAATTAATGTCCATGAAGAACCTACCACGAAGAAGCTTTGGAAAAAGCTAAGTGAGATCTATCAAGTGAAATCACTTGTGAACAAGATTCTTTTGAGGAAGAAGTTGTATTCCTTGAGAATGGAAGGTGGACAAATTTTTGAGCATCTAGAAAGCTTTAATATGTTGGTGACTCAATTGACCTCAATAGGGGTGCCAATGGATGAAGAAGAAAGGTGTCAAATCGTGCTATGTTCATTGCCAAACTCATGGGATAGTCTTGTGATGGCTATAGGGAGCACTTTAGTTGTCTTGAAGATGGAGGATGTTGTTGGTTCTTTACTTTCTGAGGAGATGAGAAGAAAGATCTCTTTGAATGCCAAAGAGGTTTTGAGTGTTCACAAAAGACCAAAAGAAAGAGGTAAGAATGAAAAGTAGCATGGCCATTCTAAGTCCAAAATAAGGGAAGATCAAAATCTCCTGGTAAGTCCAAGGCAATCTATTAGAATTGTGGTAAACTTGGACACTTCTAAAAGGACTACAAAGAGGAGAAGAAAAAGAAGAAGAAGAAGAAGCAAGATTCTGATTCTGAGTTTGAGAAGGAAGATGGAGATGCTTTCATCGCAGCCTTGACCACTCATGCAAGTGAAAATGCATGGTTAAGAGACTCAGGTGCATCTTTACACATGACTCCTAATAAAAACTGGTTTAGTAAGTATGAAAATTTTGATGGTGGTAAGGTGTATTCAGGTGATAATTTAGTACTTGATATTTTTGGTTGTGGAAGTATTCATGTGAAATTTTTTGATGGTATAATTAGAAGATTTGATGGTGTCTTGCATATCCCTAGACTAGCAAGGAATTTGTTATCTGTTAGTAAGCTAATAGATGCAATTGCGCATGTACGATTTTCTGAAGCAGGTGTAAAAATGGTGAGAGGTGCTATGGTAATAGCAAGAGGAAGTAGATTGGGTACATTTTACCAGCTTGATCCATGCACAATTGAGTGCAATAGTACTTCTAATAATATTGTGAAAAAGACTACTCATTTGTAGAAGGAGAAGATTTCTCTTTCAACAAATGGTCATGGTTTCTGGGTACCCAAGGGTGCTTTGTCTACTAAATCAAAGTTTTCTGCAGAGAAGACCATGTTATGGCGCTAGAGACTCAGCCACATAGGTGAGAAGGGTCTATGGACCTTGAAAAATAAGAACCTTGTTGATGGGTTAAATAACTACAATCTTGAATCTGTTTTTTGTGAGCATTGTATCTATGGTAAATGAAACAACATTCAATTTTACTCAAGTTCTCATAAGTCTTCATGTATTTTGGATCTAATCCATTCAGATGTATTTGGTCCAGTTGATGTTCCTTTTATTGGTAGATCAATTTATTATGTTTCTTTCATTGATGATTTTAGTAGAAGAACATGGGTTTATTTTCTTAGGAGTAAAGCTGAAGTTTTCAATTGTTTCAAAGAATTTAAAGCAATGGTTGAATTGCAAACTAGAAAGAAAATAAAATTTTTGAGAACTGATAATGATGGTGAATTTTTCTCCAATGATTTTGACACATTTTGTAAAGATTTTGGTATTAAAACAAAGAAGACAACTCTGTATTCTCCATAGCAAAATGGAATTGCAAAAAGAATGAACAGGACCCTAATTGAGAAGGCTAGGAGTATGTTGAGTGGTGATGGACTAGAACAAAAGTTATGGGCCGAAGTTGTAGCCACTACCTACTACCTAATAAGCAGGTCTCCTACATCAACTCTTGTTGATAAGAAGCCAATGGAAGCGTGGTCGGGCCACAAGCCTTCACTTAGACATCTAAGAGTGTTTAGTTGTGTGGCATGTGTTCATGTGCCAAAGGAGAAGCAGACACAATTGAACAACAAAGTTGTCAAATGTATCTTCATCAGATATAGTTATGGTATGAAAGGATACATGCTTTGGGATCCTATTGCACAAAAGGTATTTTATTCCAAAAGTGTTACTTTTAGAGAAACTAAGCCTTCTTCTGTTACAGTGCAACCAAAATGGATAGAAGAAAAGAAAGATATGATTCAACTTCCTGCTACACCTGAGAAAGTTGAATCAAGTCCCTTAGAAAGATGAGATGTTGAAGAGAGCTCTACAAGTTTTGAATCATCAGAGGAAGAGGGAGAACCTAATCATGAACCTGAACCTGAACTAGATCTTGTTCAAAGATCTACTAGATAAAGGAAACCACTTGAAAGGTATGGGCATTCTCCTGATGATTGGAGATGCATATTTGCATTGAATGCTAATATTGATTAATCGAGATCTGTATAAGAGGCTCTTGGTATGAATGATTCAAAGTCCTAGAAAATAGCCATGGATGAAGAAATGGCAGCTATTAAGAGGAATCAAACATGGGACCTTGTACCATTGCCTGAAGGATAGAAGCCTGTTGGTTGTAAATGGGTGTTCAAAAGGAAGATGGGTTCAGATGGAAGCATTGAGAAGTATAAAGCACGTTTGGTTACAAAAGATTACTCTCAGGTTGAGGGAGTAGATTATGGTGAGATTTTTTCTCCAATAGCCAAAATGACATCCATTAGATTTTTACTTCCTATTGCAGTAGCTTATGATCTAGAGATCAAGCAAATGGATGTGAAAATTGCTTTCCTTCATGGAGATTTGGAGGAAAAAATTTGCATGTCACAGCCAAAGCACTATGTGGTAAAAGGTAAAAGTCATTTGGTCTGTAAATTGAAGAAATTCTTGAATGGTTTTAAAAAGAGTCCTAGGATGTGGTACCAGAAGTTTGATACATATGTGTTGAGTTTGGGATTTGTGCAATCTAAATCTAATAATTGTATATATTTCAAATATGATGGTGATGGTTTCCTAGTTATTGCCTTGTATGCCAATGACATATTGTTTATTGGCAAAGGAAAAGGTTTGATTGCAGAGTTAAAATCTCAACTCTCCATAAAGTTTGAAATGAAAGATCTTGGTGTAGCTAGGCACATTCTGGGAATAGAGATTATAAGAGATAGATAGAACAAAAAGCTTTGGCTAGGCCAGAGTAAGTAAGTTGGTACTATTTTGAAAAGGTTTAATATGCAAGATTCAAGACCATTGAGTGTTCCTGTTACTATGGTAACAAAGCTTTCTAGCTCACTATGTCCCACATCCCCATTAGAGATGGAAAAGATGAGTCGAGTACCATATCAAAGTGTTGTTGGAAGTTTGATGTATGCTATAGTCTATACAAGACTAGACATTGCCCAAGCAGTGGGAGTACTTTCCCATTATATGTCTAATCTAGGAAGAGCGCATTGGAATGCAGTAAAAATAGTTTTCAAATACCTGCGAGGTATTTCAAAGTACTCAATATGTTTTCATGGAACAAGAAATGAGAATTCCTTGGATATTCGAGGCTATGTGGATTTAGACTGGGCTAGTGATGATGATAGAAGAAGATCCACTAGTGCATATGTGTTTACATTATTTGGTGGTGCAATCAGTTGGATGAGCAAGTGATAGATTGTGGTCACTTTGTCCACTATCAAGGTAGAGTATATGGCAGCTATTCATGCTTGCAAGGAAGCCATCTGGCTAAAGAGATTATGTTCAGATATAGAGTTCAAATAGGGTGCAGTGACAATTTATAGTGATAGCCAGAGTGCAATCTACCTAGCGAAGAACCCAACTTTTCATGCCAGGACCAAGCACATTAATGTACAATATCATTTTGTGAGAGATATGGTTGAAGATGGCAAAGTGAAGCTGGAAAAGGTAGAGACTTTGGTGAATGTTACTGATGCATTAACTAAGCCCGTGAGCACAGAGAAATTCAGTTGGTGTTTAGAGTCTATGGGCCTCTTGGTCCCTAGCAATTAATTCCATGATATTTAGGATCCCTTGACTCTTGCAAGGTGTTCGACAAGCGAGAGAATGTTGAGAACATGTGTCTCAACCTTGCAATCTTATTCTAAAAAATTTTAGAATTCGTTTGTGGAAGTTTTCCACTTGTTTATATCTTGGAAAAGAGTGTATAAAATACCAAAAGTTGTCCTGTCCATAGTAGAATATAGGAGGGCCATTTTTAGAACATAGTTAACTTGTTTTATGACTTTTATGGGGGTCTAAACTAAGAGACAAGATTGTGGACAAGATTACTATTTTAACCTAGTTGTTTTTCCATATTGGAAATGTAAATGTTAAAAATGGGTAACATGTGGCATGGTAGTTTTGCCCATGGTTTTCTAAAACCACAAGTCGTTTTCAAGCTGTAAAATCACTATAAAAAGAGAGCTTGGGGAGGTGTTTGAGTAATTGAGTTCAATTTGCAAGGCTGGTGCTAGAAGGAGTCTCTTCGAGTTCGAGTTGTGGTGAAGCACTCCTATTAGAACTTGCATTGCAAGTGTATTCTAATCATGTTGGTTTGATAATACATTGTGTTGGTTTTGGAGGGTGGGGTTTTTCTCCCGGAAGGGTTTCCCCATGATAATCACTGTGTTATGTGTTCATTGTTATTTTAATTATGTTATTATGCATTTCTTGAGATCTCTGCAATAGTTAATTGAATTTACATAATCGCCCTCTCAAAAATTAGCGTAAGAAGCGATTCCGCACCCCTTTGCTTCCTTACAAAGAGCTCCAAGCTATTACACCCCTTGTTTGAATTGCACAAGTCTGCTGCTTCATCGTCACAACTCTCTTATATCAATCAAAGCGGCAACCAAGTACTCGAATTACTATCTGGCATATATTATCCTTTAAGCTGCAAATACCCACAAGCTCACATAGCCTCTGCAATTTACATGCCCACTCTTATCTGCAACCTCATCTTCTACTTGTTTCATATTGAAACTCACAGAAGGAATTAATGACTGACAGTTTTTCATTTGGCTTGAATGAATTCTATTCTCAAGGTCCCTATTCAATAACATATAAAGTTCATTAGAACGATTGAGAGCATCTGCAACTTTTTCGGATTTCCCGGAATGGATATGGCAGATTGGCGTTTCTTGAAAAAAATGATGGCTGGCGCTTCTTTTAGAATATGGGAAGAGTGCCCACAAGAATTTAGGCTGACCAACATCATTAGAACTTGAATGATTTGATAAAATGCAGCATAAAAGTTTCCAGAAGAGGGACCGACTCAATTGGGAACGCGTGCCGCGAGCTCATTTCATCGATTTCTCAAAGAGTTGAACCGTTCTTAGTTTAGAGAAAGCTTTTGACTATGTTATATCAACAAACTGTAACGCTTGTATGAGTGAAAATCATTTTCAAAGCATAACCTAAAATGGCTCGAACGTGACTGATATGTTCTCGTGAAGACGTCTTCTATTGTGGTTGCAAAGGGAGGGTGGAACTAAAGAACGGAGTGTAGAAGTAAAGATGGTATGAGATATGAAGAAATTCATTCGTCTCAAACCCTTTGAAATGAGAGCCTTTCATTTGTGTCGATAAAAGTAGTAAATTATTGAGAGCTATTACTATCTTGTATCTTAATCCTTTAAAAAAAAGTGATTGATTCATATCAATGAAATAAAAAGTAGAATGTGTGGAAAAAATTCTAGAATGTGTATCTTATTCAATATAAGTTTGTATTTCGAAATATAGGGAAATGATGATTAAAAATATGAAATTTTTAATCATTATTAGTGTTGAAAAATTTGCGTTTTTCAAAGAGAGGTCACAAGTTCAAATCTAATTATAAGGTAGAGTATGTACACCTCATTAGTAGCAAAGTTAAATGCCTCCTCCAAGAAATATAGAGTAGTTTCATATTACTTTCACTATATGTAGACCCAAAATAATGATAGGTATCATAGACTATATAAGTGTCTTTCTTTTTTCACAAGTCATTACTTCTAGTGTAGCTAATAGTGATCAATTATACAATATAGCCTTGTTGCATGGATTAGAGTTGATAAAATTTATATATACAATTATGATAAATGAAGGTTAAAATTGGTTTGAAGAAATTGATATACATTTTCATGAGGACATTTGAATTGAAAGGGACACTATTTAATAATTGAGGTTGTTGATTGGAAGGTGGGAATTGATTTTATATTATTATACTTTATATTAAACAATGTTGTTGTTTAATGGTGTATGTTTCTTTTTATTAAATAAATACAATCTTTCTTTCTTGATATATCCATATCTTGATGTTGTCTTAAAATGGGTTGCATATTATCTAATGTTAGAATGTGTCACATATTATTTAATGTTAAAATAGGTTGCATATTATCTAATGTACAATTGATGTAAAATCATGGAAAATAAAGTTTAAAATGATACTTTTGGAAAAATCACATACATTTGATCTCACCATCTGAATAAATGTGGAAATAAAATATTCAAACTCATCTTTTATTAATGTTTTCATATAATCCACACATATAACCAATTATCATTAAACTTATATACCAAACATCATTTAACTTTTAACTCCAACTTGGTGATTAAGAATTCTAATCCAAGGCCAAATTTAATGATTACATTTAAAAGAATTGATTTTATATCCACTGGAGATCATCCACAATTTTTAAGCCGATAGGCTTATTGTGGGAGCTTTGCTTCCAAAAAATTGTATTCTGACGGAAATGTTGTAAGACTCACCGGTTTTTAAACTTTCTGATTGATTTTTCGATGATATACTAAAAACCAATTGCTTTAGAAAATTTCTAAAATTGAAATATAATTATTTCCTTACTTTCTTTTAATATTGTACTTTGTTTACTAAATCAATTAAAATAAGCATGCAAAATTCAAAGCCTAATATTTCGTAATTAAAAGGGAATCTTTCCATAGAAGGGATAAAGGTTGTATTGAGGATCCCATAAAGCTGGCAAATATTTTTGATAAATTTTATGCACTTATTGTCTAATATAGAAAATACTATATTGAATCCCAAATGTCCGTTCCCAAATGACTGATGCCAGCATTTTGATTATTTGTTGCCTTTCTTGTTTTTCCTTTACATTGTTTATGAAATAGTTGTTTTGTTCAGGCATCTAATTACCTTCACATTCTGAGTCTTCTTAATTTGTGATATCAAATTTTGAGTGAGGACATTGCTGCATGTAAAGACCAAGAAATGATTCATATTCGTCAGAAATATAGCACACAAAATGACTATATTCTTGAAGAGGACCAAGAAGTTTTGTAGTTGTATAACATATTTGCAAGATAGTTTTGAGTTTGTTACATTTTTAGGTTTAAATTTGTTTTGGATCTAATTTTATAAGGGTTCCAATCAAATTGAGCCTTTAGGACTATTAAATTATTTTGATTATTTTTTTTTTTAAACAAGTAAATTTTATTATCTAATTAGATTTTGTATATATAATTATCTATTTATTGATTTTAATGTTCTTATATTTAGATGTTCATGTGTTTATTTATAACATTGATAAAAATATTGTATTATATTTCATATCTTCAAATATTTAAATATTTATTCATTGAACTTGATATAGATGTTGAAATCATTATTTAAGTTATATTACATGTTGAAATTCTTTATTAAGAAATTTATTTTTTGAAAGGAAATATTGTAAGACTTTGTCTATTTTAAAGATCATAAAATTTATTTTTAGAAATTTAAATTTTCTTTTAGTATTATCAATCCTAGAAAATATTTCCAATTTTTTAGTTTTCTTTGCAAGTTTGTAATTTTCCTCTATTTATATAATATGTTTAGAAAAATGTAAAATGCATACTACTAAATTATTTCTGATATGTTTCTTATTTTCTATGAGAATTGTGTATCACTTCTTTAGTACTCACTGGAATAAATAAAAACTAAATTGAAAATTACTAGATAATCGGTGAGAGATCAGATAGAAAAGCTTGCAACACATGAAAAGTCTATGGATGTAAAGTGGGTAAAAGCGTATTTTTAATGAAGGAAACAATTTTTTTATTAAGTTTAACCGCTATGCTTTCTCTTCTTTATGAAATTATGTTTATCTCAATTGATATGATAAATTTTCCACAAAAAAATGACCTTGAATCTTCCAACTATAATTCCTTTGAATGCTATACACAACTTCGTTATATGAATTAATTCGTTCATTTTCTTCGATCTTGTGAACTCTAAGTATTATGTCCTTTGTGCATATGTTCATTCAGATTAAATGGTGCTAATTTATAGGGTATAGATTTTTAAAAGAATGGTTTATGTATCAATGTACAATTTGAGAAGAAAAGAATATATAATGAAATAGTTATCTTAAATAAAAATTACCCCATAGTTGTAATACCATTTTATTACATTTAATATATTTTAACAATAAAAATTAGATTACCATTAGTAGCATATTTCTTCAAAACTTAGATAAAAAGGAAATTGACTAATCTAACTATTACATAAATTTATATTTTTAAGATAATAAAATATTGAAAATAGGGAATTGTAAAGGTAATAAATTTATGTGAATTTTTTTTAGTAAAAATGTCTTAATGTAATTTTGTTTGATAGTCTATAAATTTATTTTATAGTCTAAATTATTGTTTTATCTTAAAAAGATTATTTATGATTTTTGATGATGTCAAAAAATCATTTTAAAACATTGAAGTTTCCTTGTATTATCAATGTTGAGGAAAGTTTCTAATTTTTTTAGTTTTTAGTCTAAATTACTCTTTTTTCTTAATAAGATTATTTAGGATTTTCTGATGATAAAAATTTCATTTTTAGAAAATTAAGTTTCCTATTACATTATCAATCTTATTCTAAATTTTCTTTCTTCTTCGTAAGTTTCTAATTTTCCCTCTATTTCTACAAAATATGAAGTGTTTAAGATAGTTTATGTTTAAAGAATAAGCAAACAAAGGAAAATATGACAAATTTTAAATAATTGTTATGTTTTTATTTCATTTTTTTCAATTTGTTAACATTTTCATCATAAATTTATTTAATATTAAAAAAAAAAAATCCTACCGGCTCCTCGTTGCATGCACAAAAGCATGCAACTGCTAGTTGATATTCATTTTCTCTTGTGATGTATGGGAAGTCTAATAGAAAGATTATATATATATCAAGATTGCAAACATAACAATAAAAAAAATGCATCAATCAATTTAACTATTTTTAATACAAAGTCCTAACCCTAAAATAAACATTGGTCATAGTCTTTGCAACAACGCTTTATAAGATTAGTTATATATTTCCTTAAATAGAATACTAATAATCTACAGTGACAATTTACCATCAAATAACCAATGCTTTCAATTGTTACATAGAAGACCCAAAATGAGTGAGAGCATTATTTTAGTTAGCATTTATTTATGTTCTTTTGTATTTTTTTTAAATGAGATGTTTTTAATAAGAAAAAAAATTGTGAGTTATTTGTGTTATATAACTAATATAAATTTTTTCTTCAATAAAATTAAAAAATTTTAATGAAAAGATTTACTAAAGAAAAAAACTTACCAAAATTTATAGATATGGTGTAAATTTCAATAATTCAAATACCATTTCCATGTAATTCATATCTAAGTATTTTACAAAATAGAATTTACTTAGAAAATGCTTAATTAGTATAGATTACTTTTAGTTTTGATTGTGTGAACTTTCCTTCTTGATGTTTCTAATCAAATTCTATAATTCGTCATTATAAAATTAAAAACAAGAAAAAATAGATGTTACTAAGAAGAAGAAAGAAAGATAAAACAAAGATAAGTGCAAACCACCATCCATCATCATAAAAAGAAAAAATAGGAGAAAAGAGAATAGATATCATTAGGAAAGAGAAAGAAAGACAAGACCAAATAGAAGAAAAAAAAAGTTTACAAAAGTTTATTCCAATACTCAATAAAAACAATCACATAATCATAACCAAAACTGGCACTTTCACTTGTGCATGTCTACAACTTTCATACATGTGTACAACATTCTTAATTGTACAATTTATCATGTTTTCCAATTCATATGAACAATAATCAAAAGTAAAAGAAAAATTGCTCCAAATGTTCAATGAAAATACCAAGATACATAAGTTATCAACCCTAAAAGCAAGACCAAAACTGAACAATATGATGATTGTAGTACAAATCTTGACTGTGTTCAAAAAGCAGAAAATGCACAAATTTTCTTTAAAAGCGCCACTAGGGTTGTATTTACAAATAGCAGAATATTATGACATGAGGTACAACATTCACGCATTTCCAAACCTCAGAATCAATTTTGGCAGCAATAATTCCCATACCACAGAAAATACAGACCACTTCTCTCATCTCTAATATCCAGACAACGTAGAAAGCTCTTAATTAAGGTGAGCGTTTACTTGCAATTTGTGAAGACCTGAAGAGTTCCAAGCGATTACACCCCTCCTCCGAATTGCACAACTCTGCTGCTTCGTCCTCAAAACTCTCTTACAACATTCACAACAGCAACTAAGTGCTTGAATTAGCATATCAGATAAACTATTTTTTAAGCTGTAGATACCCACAAACTCATATAGTCTTTGCAATTTACATAATCCACTCTGATCTGCACCCTCATCTTCTATTTGTTTCATATTGAAACTCACAGAAGCAATTAATGAAAGACAGTTTTTTACTTGGTTTGAATGAATTCTATTCTCTGGTCTTCTATTTAAGATCATAAAAAGTACATTTGAATGATTGCGAGCACCTACAACTTTTCCGGGTTTGCCGGAATGGATATGGCAGATTGGCGTGCATTGAAAAATTTATGGCTGGGCTTTCTTAAGAATATGGGAAGAGTGCCCACACGAATTTGGGCTGAGCAACATCACAAAAAAATGAAAACAGTAAAGACACGCTGCATAAAAGTTTCAAGTTGCCACACAAATTAGTGGGACGAGGGACCGACTAAATGGGGAGCACATGTAAAGTTTAATTGATTTCCCAAATAGTTGGATTGTCCTTAGTTTCAACAAAATGTCATTTTTCTTGGTGAGGGAGCAAGCGTGCACGTATGAGTGTAAGTCATTTTCAGAGCATAAGATAAAATAGGTTGATCTTGGCCGATGTGTTTTATTGAAAACCTCTTAGTAGTGTGGTTGAATGAATGAAAGAAAGTCTACAAGGCTAGAGTAGTCTATGGGACCCACACAAGAAACTCCCAAAGGAGAGAATTAAATCTAGCTACAGATTTTTGGTGTACTTGTAAATGAAGTGTGAGAGGAAATATAGCAGTAAGAGAAGCGGAATTCACTCAACTCAAAATCACTTAGAAATAAGAGACCTTGACTTGTGTTTTGGTATTTGTGGTAGTGGCGAGTTGTAAGTTATAAGTTGGTGGTTTAAGTATGTAGTGTAGTTAAAAGGTATTTGACTAATAGAAATAAGATAAAAGTGATATTGTCATTAAAATATAGATCAATAATGGAAAATAAGAATGAAATGTGAATATGATCTTATTGCAATCATAGGAAATGGAATGATACAGATGATTTGAAACAAAGAAAATTATGAAATTGTTTACAATTAAAAATCTTGGACAACCTAGGTGATGTGTTTAGAGTGATAACTAATGGCTAAAGTAGAGTGAGGGTGCCCAATCATACACTATCACTATGTTATGTCCCATCAAATTCCTTGAAACTAGTTTGGAGATTATTGAATTCATATATTTGATGACAATAAATGAAGGTGGAGATTGATTGAGGAGGGATGGCTAGGATTACTTGACAAGACATTTGAATTTGAGATTATTTAGGGAGAAAGGATTTAATAGTAGTGGTTTGTGAATAGAGGGTTAGAATTGATTAAATTGGAAGAAAGGTTTTACATTGAATTTAGATTAAAGGTGGCTAAAGATATGTGATTAAGATTGATTTGATGATAATGGTTGAGTGTTAACTTTGTTTTTAGATTGATTATTTCATTTATTGTATTTTAAATTAGGTATATGATATAGTAGTCTTCTTATTGAGTATTAGAATTTTTTTTAGAATTGAAAAAAATCATTTACTAATTTGACTAGATAATTAAATATGAAGAAGGATATTAGTTTAATCAAATAAATGTGATTAAAATAATGTCATTTCTATTTTTTGAATTGATATAGTAAGATCGCATCATTATCTTTTGACTATGTATCATGGGATGTGTAGGTCATGCTTGTGCTTGTTTCTTTAAAAGTATATGATCAACATTTTAGCTTCAACATTTTCCTTGTGATTTTGGTTGTGGCTTATATTATTGCTCAATACATTGTGTTGGACCACCTTCATGCTTCAAAATAATGTTTCTGAACATGTTAGGTGTTGGTGCTTCATATGCATCAAGACATGTGTTAATTATTTTGTTAGGTTCGAAGGACTCTATTTAATGCATTGTTATGATATTGGAGAAGAATGTGTGATGCTTGTATGTCTTATTTATCATGATATAACTTCTACTTTTAGATGTGTGTATGTGATTTTTCATGTTGTGATAAAATGTCATCATTATTATATTAGCTCTATAGATCTATTAGTTTACATTATATGATGTTGTACCATGTTGGGTGATTATGCTATTATTTGGGTATAATATATTCAACATGTATGCTTAACGTGTGTATTAAGTGGTTATAGGTATAGGGTTATTTAACCAAATGATTATGAAAGTTTAAGTGATGCTCATGAGTGATTATTTTGGAGATGTTGCATTGGGTGTAAGTTTCATTGTAATATATGTTCACTCTAAATTTTATTATCAAAGATATGTTTCACTTGTACATTGAGTAAATTTGAACCAAAGACCTCCTAGATAAGAAGCTCACAATTCACCATTGTGTTGTAGACTCTTGCCTTTATTGGGAATATCTTATTTGATAGTAATACACAGTTGATTTTGTTGTGTATTTAAATATGACAATAAAATTCGTTAATCTCAAATTAGTTTCGACATATGAGTGAGAATATACTTAAGTCATTTACTTAGCTCATGCCAAACAAGTAATACATGCTAAGCATAAGTTGTTAGATAGTATATGCCTAGTGAAAGATATTCAGTATGTGTCAAGTAACTAGTACGTGTCGATTCATGCAAGTGTCAAGCAAATTGTAAGTGCCAAGTCATTTAGATGGCGAGTGATCAATGGATACCAAGTCATTCAGAGGTCAAGTTTTAGCATTGAAGTTGTAGTTGATGTTGAGCATTAGGGACTTCAAGTGTCGAGTAATATAGTTTTGACATAGTTTTTTGTAATGGCACAAACTACTATGTAAACCATTTTGGAGCTGACTTAAGGATTGTTTTGAGATCTTAGGTGATAAGGATGAATTTTTATTGAGAATGCCTATGTAGTTCATCCAGCCAATCAGAAAAAGGGAAGGATTAAATGATAATATGGGTGAATCACAATCGTTGATTCATACCTAACCCTAAGTCACCTAGGTCTTCTTAAGGAGGATAAACCCTAAACATTTGTGCATAGAAGGAGAAAAAGAGTGAAGTTTGCATGTGCAAACAAAGCATTCATGGTAGCTAAGGAATTGTGAACTAAGATACATTTCAAAATCAGCTAGAGGAGAATACTGGAAAAGAATTAGGAGATAGTAGAGAGACATTTGATCAGTGAGGATCAAATACACATCAGGAAAGAAGTGATCTATTATCTAGTAGCAAAGTGCTAATTGAAGGATCATTGCTGAGACATTTTGACAAGTGAATTAGTTAAATCTCTTAACAAAGTAGTCTTAATAGGTTGTTGTAAATCCTTTAATAGGGTGCTTACTTCATTGTAAGTTAAAGTCCTTTTACGAAGCACACTTCTAACAGGGTGTTGAAATCATTTACAAGGTAAGATCCAATGATCTTTTAAGCCTTTGACAAGGAAAACCTTTCACGGGGTAGATCATGCTTCATGATCAAACATTGTAACCTACATTGAATACACTTTACTACTATAGTAGTGAATATCTGTTGGTGTCATCCCCACCCCAATTTTAGCTTCTCCTTGGAGGGTTTCTGGGTAACCAAATATCTTGTGTCATACAAGTGTTGAATGTTTATTTACTTTCATGCTATGGATGTATATGCTTGATTTGGTATTTTAGTGTACATATATAGATTGTGAGATGGATGTGTAGTGAATGATTTTAAGGTTGAAGTTTTAAGTGTTGATTTAGCCCCCCTCTTAGAGTTTACTTTCCCTATTTTATTTCCAACAATTAGTATCAGAGCTTAGTTCTCTGGAAAGTAGCGCATTGTAGCTTTGAGGAAAGATCTTGGAGACGGAAGTTTACAATTTGGGAAAGACTATTGAGAACCAAAAGATTGAAATACAGCTTGCCCTACATCAACTAAATGAAGTAAGAGATGAGTTAAAGTGATCATTGAAAAGAAGGAAAGAGATAGCTATTGAAGAGAATCAGACACATTACCAAGAGATTGACACTAGTGAATTATTTGCAGATGGAAATACAAGTGAATTTGATGCAGGAATTGGAGATCTAATGGAAAAGAATGGAGCCCTAACTAAAGAGGTCAGAAATCTCAAGACAGAATAAGAAGTCTAATCGGTATTGTAATGTGAGGTGACCGAGTAGAAAAAGAAAGTTGAAGAGGACAAAGTCATGATTGAAGATGAAAAAAGGATATTGACCAATAAGCTAGAAGAGAAAACATTAGAGGTGAATAGGATTGCTCACATGCAATTGGAAACATTGATTTAAATGATGATTGCAAATCATGAGTTGAATGGAAAAGATATTGAGATAGCAACACTGAAGTTGCAAAATGAACCACTAAGTAATTATCTGAAAAGAGAAAAATAATTTTCTAAAAAAATTAACAAATCTAGTGAAGCCATCAAGTATTTTGAGCAATTAATGAGATCATCTAGAGCCAACAATGATACTACTAGATTAGGTAACACCAACACTAAAGAAGGAGAATCATCTAAAAGTGGTGAACAAAGGAATGCCAGCGGTAAGAACTCCAAACCTACTTTTCATAATTGTGGGAAGATAGGTCATACTACCAATGTTTTTAGGAGCAAGACTGTAAATCAGAATACTAAGAAGAAGTTCATGGGTCACTACCACAAATGAGACAAACAAAGGCATTAGGCACATAAATGTAGAACCAAAACCATAAGCATACAAATATTTCAAGGTTACTATTATAACTATTAGAAGTATGGGCATAGAGCATATGAATGTATATCCAAGCCCAAATGGTCATCAAACAAGAAGATAGAGGTAAAGCACAATGACAACTCTTATAATTGGGATTATAATAATAGATAAAGTTTTCACTATTGTTAAGAGTATGGACATGTTGTTGAAAATTGCATAAGAACATATTTCAGAAGTGACTACAAAAGATGGTTGAGTAAAAACTACATGTTTTAGTTGCTTAAAGACTTGACGCACAAGCAAGAGTTGTCCAACAAGGTCAAAGGCACCCAGTAGTGAATTCAACAAAGGTAAAGGAAAGGTAGATATTGAGAATGTCAAAGATGGGATGAACAAGACATGGAAGAGAAAGGAATATTGTAGCACATCAAGTTTAGATGGGATTACTTCATCCAATGGGTCAAGTGATTACACCACCTCTAATTAAGCAATCAAGAGGTATGTGTGGGACTAATATTTAAAAGATATACTATACATAAGTTCCAAGGATTTAGTTCTAATAAGATTATATTTGCATGAAGAAAGATACAATGTGTTGTTTAGAATCTGGAAGAAATTGAAATTGTCATTTTTCATGTTACTGCAAAGCATGAAAAGTTTCACTAAGGTTGCCAAGTGAAATCTAGTGAATGCAAAGTTATTGTAAGTGATAGTGTTGACCAAGCTTTTTGTGGTTTTTGAGCATAAAGGAAACTACATAGAAGCTAAAGTAAGTTGAAATTTCTATTCAAGTCAAGCTTACAACTATGTAAGCACTAAGCATTAATTGTGAAGTTTTAAGGTCTATATGATCAATTTTTGACTCATTTGACATCATTCAAAACTAAAGAGAGCAAAAAGAGCTAAAAGTTAATTGAAGAGATCATTTCAAGAATTTCTAGATCAAATTCAACCACCATTCAACACCATTCATCAGATTTGTGAAGGTATTTATCATGTGCCGAGCTACACTGTTTGAATTTGTGCAAACCCTTGGTATTACATATGACATCTATTTCTTCTACTACTAAGATCAAAGAGGGAAAGGAAGTTTTAAATGTTCAATTAATTAGCAATGAGATTAGACAACTAAATTTCAAAGCAATTCTTGACATTACTTATAAACAAGTCTTGTCTGGTGCGTTATCCACGATACCACCACAAGTCTTAATGATTCAAGATGTGAGATATTGTTACTTAGGTGATATGGAAATCAAAGACCTATATGGAAAACTATGTAAGAATGGAGTACTAAAGGAGGAATACAAAATTGTAGAAAGAAAAGGGTTAACCCATGCCCTAGAATTTCTAAACATTTTCAAGATAGAATAGATTAAGATTGTCTTGAGAAGAATTCATGATAATTTTGTATGGTTAGAAGGTGGAAATATCAAGATTACTAAGAAGATTGTGTAGAGGGTAATAGGGTATCCAACCCTAGATAGGCCCAAAACCATGAGAAGTGATGTAAAAGAGGTGATTGAGAAAAATACACAGGCAATGTGGAACAAGAGAGGAATGACAATTGATACCATCACAAATCCCCTAATGGTTTTTTCTATAAGGATTATTTTACACAAATTATTTCAATCAAGCAAGTTGAATAGTGTACCTTGTATTGTTGTTGGTGTAGGATACAAGATAGTGAAGAAGGATCATACTTATGACCTTGCCAAGCTACAGTTGCATCAATTATCAGAAAACTTGGTAGCCATTATGAAAACCAAGAGTACACAATGCAAGTTTGGATCAATACTTGTATGTATATTTTTTGATGTGCAAAACACATTTCCTTCCTTTGGTAAAATTGCATGGAAGACAAATAGGTGTATTGTAGGACAAATAGATGAATACATTGAGTGAATGAGAGAGAATTTTGAGTCTATTATGACTAGTTACTTTGAGGACTTTAAGAAGTCTATGAAACAAAGACACAGGATTACAATTTACCTAGTTGAGAAACATTTTAATGATGTTTTCTTTCTAGTTGATACTAATTTCACAAGTATATAGGCTACAGTTCCAAGGGTAAGATGGTTAAGACCTCTAGGATATGAGATTAATGTGGATGAGGCATCTGCAATAATTACAACTTTTCTTATAGAAGAAGTAGATACTAAGGCTATTGCCTTTGGAAATTATGATGTTGTGAAATCAAAGATAACTATGGAGTGGAACACAACATCACTAATAAGAAAGAAGAACAAAATTGTCAAGAAGCTTAAAGAAAAATTTTGTGAAGGAGCAGAAGAAGATGAAGAAAAGGAAGACAATGAAGATGATGATGAAGAAGATGTTCCTACTCAAGCACTATTGGCCCTAACTCAAGGTCAAGGAGAAGATTAAGGTGAAGAGGAAGTTGAGCTTGAAGAAGGTGTCAAGGAAGAAGAAGCTAGTAAAGCACCTACAGCCACAAATAAGAAGAAAATGAAAGCTAAAGCTCCAATAGTCAGAAACCAAAGAAGGTTATAAAACCTAAGCCTCTAGTTCTAGCACAACAACTAATGCTAAGAAAGCTCAAGAAGTGGTAAAGCCAAAAGAAATGAAGGATATAAAAGTTATACAAGATGATGAGTCTAGGAAGAAACCAAGGAGAAAGTACATTTCTCTAGCCAAATCAGATGAGGAGATGACAGAATTTGGAGATTCGTGGTTCTTTTGATTTGGATTATCTATATGAAAATATAAAGAATAATGCAAATTTGAGTGGATTTTCACATATTGAATTTGATAAGCTTGAAAAGTTTGATATGGATAAGGTAGAAGAGTCATTATATGCCATGATAGAAACATTCAAGATGAGTCCAATTGAGATTTCCAACTCTCTACCAAATAATTTATATGATAGAGTTGAGAAAAGATGGAAATATAGTCTCACAATAGCAAGAAATATAAGAGAAACTACACTTGCAAGAGTGATACTAGATTTAGATAAATTTGAGATGACTAAGGCCATAAAGAAGTATGTAGGAATATTTTCTCCAAAGTATTGATCATTCCATATCTTATAGAATAAAATTGAAGATTTATTTTAGCAGAGTACCCAAATATGGATGGTAATTAATGGGCTGACAACACCTAATGAAATTGAGCAGACACCTATTAAGGTAGGTGATGAAAAAGGTGAACAAGAAGTAACTAAGGTTGTTATAGTTTATATAAAGAAAGATGCACACGTGGAAGGCACTAAGACAAATATAGATACATAGACAACAACTAAAGATGAGTACCAACCATAATAGAGTATACTAGATATACCTATGTCGAGTGCCAGTCTACAACATGTGACAAAAGCAAACACTGAAACTATAAAGATCAAGGATTTTTCTGACAATGTGACTCAGAATATCAATCCCCTAAGAGAGGAGGACATGCAAAAAATATTACAAGACACCACCACCAAAGCACAATTGTGTAGTCATCCAATATCGGTGAGTGTAGATGAACTTACTGTTAGATTGTGGTGACTGATCAGGAAAGTACTATACATACTTCGTAAATTCTTTGGGGTTTGGGGCATCACCCCCCCCAAAAAAATTGGGCCCTATTTTATTAGGATTTTGGGCTGACATGTAATTATTAATTATAACCCTAAAGTGTAAAATACTTGTATAAAAGGGCTTAGGGTTAGGGATTGTTTCATAAGGTTTGATGCAAAATTGGTTCTTGCAATGGTATTGAGCTATAAGGGATTACAGATTGTAATCAGGTTGTAATCACTGGATCATAAAAATATTGAACTTGTTGTTTGGTGGATGTAGCCTAGCGATTGGGTGAACCATGTTAAATCTTGGTGCCTTGTGTTCTTTTCTGTGTTATCTATTATTTTTTGTTATTGGTTATATTTGCATGTAATTGTTATTTCTGTCTGTGGTTTAATCCTAAGAAGTGGTATCAAAGCCTAGTTGTTTTTTAGTTATCCTCTACAAGAAAGTTTCATGGTTGAGTGGGAGTCTCACGGTTGAGTGGGAGAAATGGTAGATGAGGGTAAGCTAAGGGTTGATAGGTTTAATGGGCAAAACTTCTAGTTATGAAAGATGCAAATGGAAGACTATCTGTATCAGAAAGATTTATGGAAGCCATTGGAAGGAAAAGCCAAGAATCAAGGATCTATGTCAAATGATGAATGGGATCTTTTAGATAGAATGGCACTTGGAAGCATTCAATTATGCTTGGTACCATCAGTGGCATTTAATATTACAAAAGAAAAGATGATAGAAGAATTGATGAAAACCCTAGTGACACTATATGAAAAGCCCTCTGCTTCAAACAAGGTATTTCTCATGAAGCATTTATTTAATATGAAAATGGCAGAAGGTGGATCTATTACGGATCATTTAAATGAGTTTAATACTATTACTAGTCAATTATCTTCTGTGGGTATCAATTTTGAAGAAGAAATTAGGGCTCTCTTGATTTTGTGTTCTTTGCCTGAAAATTAGAATGGCTTGGTAATGGTTGTGACTAATTATGTTCCTAGATCTAGCACCCTAAAATATGATGATGTGATCGGTGTTATTTTGAGTGAGGAAACTCATAGGAAAACCTCAGGTGGATCAACATCAAGAAGTGCTTTGAATGCACAAAGCAAGGACAAAACGACTAAGAGAGGAAGTAATTATGGAAATTATGGGAAATCAAGAGGAAAGTAAAAGGGGAGGAGGTCTCAATTGAGAGGACCAACTGACTACTGGTACTGTGGGAAACCAGGTCACAAAAAGAAAGATTGCTAGAATTGAAAGAAAAATGAAGGAGATAAATCAGATAAAGACAAGGAGGTAAATGTGGTAAGTAACAAATTCGAAGACGATGCTTTGCTTCTATCTTTAGAAAGTGTTGATGATTCATGGATTTTAGATTCTAGTGCTTCATTTCATGCTACACCTCATAGAGGTTATTTCATTGATTATGTCCAAGGGGATTTTGGGCTTGTTTATTTGGGGGATAATAAACCCTATCAAATTGTTGGAAAGTGAAAAATTAAGATTAAGCTACAGAATGAGAATCATTGGCTACTACATGAGCTAAGACATGTTCCAAGGCTGAGTAGGAATTTAATTTTAGTAGGGCAACTCAGTGATGATGGTTGTGTAGTTACTTTTAATGATAAAAATTGGAAGGTTTCAAAAGGTTCCCTTGTAGTAGAAAAATGTGTGAAAGTAGGCACCTTATATCTTTGTATAGGTCATATTGTTCCTTATACTTTAATTATTTCAGAGAAAAATGAATGTTCAGGAACAATTGTTGCAGTTGAGTAGGGAGAACAAATAGCTATTGTAGATTCTGATACAATGTTGTGGCACAAAAAACTTGGGCACATGAGTGAGAAAGGTATGAAAGTACTTCATTCAAGGAAAATTTTACCAAGTCTGAAATGTGTTAATATGGATTTCTGTAAAATTTGTGTGTATGGAAAACAAAAGAGAGTGAGTTTTGTGAAGACTGGGAAGGAAAATAAAAGGGAGAAATTAGAACTTGTGCATACCGATGTATGGGGACCAGCTCAGGTATCTTCCCTTGGTGGCTCTCATTACTATGTTACATTTATTGATGATGCAACTAGAAAAGTGTGTGTTTATTTTCTTAGACATAAATCTGATGTATTTCAAACTTTTAAGAAATGGAAATGCTTGGTTGAAAATGAGACTGGTAAAAAAATAAAATGTCTCAGATCTAATAATGGTGGTGAGTATTACAATCATGAATTTGAAGATTATTGCTCCACTAATGGTATTCAAAGATAGAAAATTTTCCCAAGGACTCCACAAGAAAATAGAGTGGTTGAATGCATGAACAGGACTATAATGGAGAGCGCAAGGAGCATGAGGTTGCATGCTAGGTTTCCCTTACACATGTGGGTGGAGGCTATCAATACTACTATATATTTGATTAATAGAGGTCTCTCTACTCCTTTGGGCTATGGTATTCCGGAGGAGGCATGGACTTGTAAGAGGGCATATGCATCGAGTTGTAGTGCCAAAAAGGTGACAAGAAATTTTTGTTTTCCTATTTTAAATAGTGCGTATGCACTATTTAAAAAATAAAAAGTATATATGATGGGCTACAGACCGGAAACCCATCATTTTCATTAGTATTTTCTTCTACTCCTACAGCGAGCAGCGCGTACGCGAGTTGAAGACTTAACATTTTCACCACCATTTGCCAAAATGCCTCCTCGTCGACGAAATCCAAGACCACAAGCGCACCCACAACGATGCTGTAAGTGATATAAACCTAACTTTTCATTGTTTGATATATTTTTCATATTATTTTGTAAGTTTTTTATATTCTTTTGTAGGGTTTTTACAAATTTTATTTAGATTTGTTTATTTATTTGGATTTCAATTGATTTTTTATCAGGAAATGTTCATAATCAACCAGAAAATCCACAAGAACATCAAAACCCTCAAGAACCTCAAAACCAAAACCCTCCTCAAGAAGAACAACAAATTCCACAACCCAAACCAATTGCAAGACCTCCACCAGGCATACAAGAAAATATAATAAATGAAATAGTGAGAGGCAAAATTGAATTAGAAAGACTCATTGCTCGATTGAAAGAATCCGGACAAACCAATCCAATGAGGGCTCAATTGGCATCATCCCTCGAATCCATTAACACCCAAATAGCCTCGGTTAGTGATTAGTTAGATATTTGGCAGGTTAAGAGGGATGAACAAAAAAGATTTTATGCAAATAAATTGTCATATGAAGATGTTAGAAAAAAAGAAATACCAAAAGGTAGTATATATGCATTATTTAGAAAACCTGGTGAGAAAAATACTATTAGAGAGTACTAAATGATTCCCCATCCATTGGTGCATACATGATGCTATCAGAAATATTTTTTGGGATAGATGGTGGATGGTTTTTGATGCCCCTCCTTGCAACAATCACGAGGTCCCCATGTATTTTTTGAAGAAATTATATTTTGAGTTTGTCCATGGGGAGATCTCCAATTATTTTGATATATTAGACTCCCAGGGTAGAGGTGGGGGGTCATCATTTGAGAGGCCGAGAGCACGTCATGACCCTAATGTAGTTAGGGCACCTGTGGTCAAGCCACAACATGAGCATGTGACTATTCTTTTAGTTGTGAAGGAAAATGTAGAGGCCAACACTCTAGGGACCATTAATGCTTTGACGCAAACCCTCATCCATTCTATGAGCCCATTAGTTGAGGGGGAGCCTTCTGTGCATCGTGGTCACATGTGCACTTCATGCAGATCCCTATGCACATTTGGCACTCATGCTGAAGATGGTGCAGATGATGGGCTTGTCACCGATCAATTCCTGAATGACACATTTGGCATCAACACACAAGTAAATTACAATTATAATTTACTAATTTGATCACATTTCATATTTATAGTGAATGATTAATTAATTAGCATCTATTAACATTGTCCAAAATTTAGGGTCAAAGTGTTGCTAGGCCTAGCAGCGATCCTCTAGACCCATTTTTTGTCCCTTCCATGAGTCTTGAGGTATGTATCGATATAATCATTTTTATTAATACATATATTTATTATGTAATCATATTAAGGATTGACAAAAAAAAATTATGCATGTGCATCAGTTCTCCACAGGACCCTCAACCTTTACCATAGACTCGGAGCATAGACATCATACGAGCTTCACACAGATACAATTGTTTCATGTTAATTTAATTCATTTGATTATATTTATCTTATGTTTCATGTTAGATGTAATGTGTATTGTATGACATGAAAATCATGATGTTGGACACACCTCCTCATCTGCGACAGTCTGTTGATAGTGGAGTGGCCGCAGCTATGGCTAGCTCACAGCCACTGACGGAGGTATGAAAGAATTTTCTTCATTTTAGTTGTTGTTTATAATAGTTAATCTCAAAATTTCAAATGTTAACCTTTTTTTATATATTACTATAGCTTTTATGGTTTTTACACAAGTAGTATGTATGTTAGGCCTACTGATACTCTTTTAATTATGGATTGAAACCTTGTTTTTGTTTTACTAAGTGGTAAGGGGTAGTTTTTTTCAATGGTTATCTGCTAATAGTAGGTTAGTTTGTTGTTAAAGGGTCAGCCCCCTAGTTTTGGCTACTTTTAATTCAAAAACTAGGAGTGAAGGTAGAAGTGGCAGTGAAAGAATTAGATAAAGAAGAACTAGGAGCACATATTGAAGTTAGAAGTAGAGAAGTAGGAAAATCAAATAAAGGTATGAGGACTAAGAGTAGGAGATAATGAAATTAAAAGTAAAGATAGGAATAGAATATTAGTTGTATTCCAAGTTGATTGCAACTAGGAGTAGGACCTACACGATGGAAGTTATATGTTTTCTATAAATAATAGTCAAGTTTAAAGATATAATTGGTGATTAGATATACTCACCTTGGTCTAGTAGAGTCATAAGTGTAGGAGAATTTGTGTTTTAAATTAATATTATTCATAGGCCAAAGTCAAATGTTGAACTTGATAATAGAACTAGGCATATCCTTATGATTCAAAGAAACTATAGTTTTTGGAATCAACACCATCAACTCTCCTTCACTATTTCTTTGGGATGAATCGAACTAGCATAACAAAATTCTACATTCTTTCATTCTCGTTCTCCTCCTCCTCTCATACAAAATAAACTTGGATAAGATAACTTACTAGACTTTTGGATTCATGGCCCTTCTCTCTTCTTTTCATACTCTTATAGCTATGCAAGTGGGATAAATCATTGAGTATTTTCTTATCTTTTATTTTTGCTCTTTCTTTTCTCAAGTGACCACTTGAGCTTTTGTTATAGCTTTTACAACATAATGCTTGAGATTAAGACATTTTCTTGAGTGAGGTCTCTTCAACTAGTTGACTTGGAATCTTAGTAAGCTTTAGGATTTTGTTGTTCTTTTATGTATCCTTGCAAATGAATGTAATAGTTAATATTCTTGGTTTGGGAGCTTTTGTCCTCCAGGTTGATGATATTTAATCTCCTTGTAGTTTTCCCAAAATCTTTACCTCTTTCTCTTTTTTTCTTCTACTTTATTGTGTGCATGAGGTGGACACATGCTTCCAATAAAGTGGGGACTACATGTATCATTTGAAAAAGTAAGAACACTTATTTGGTATTATTTTTAGCCCCATTTTAATATACATTATGGGTTCCTACATTGATTTCACACTCTCCTTTAAACACTCATTAGACCTTCAAATTATTATTTAAGTCCTATATTGATTCATTTTCTTTAAAAACTCAAAGTTACCCTTATCTATAAGTGTGCTTCTCTATTTCAACTTCAATCAAATAATTCCTTTCATTTATTGGACCTTATCTTACCATTTATGACATGTATTTTCTCTCTAAACCCAAAAATAAGTTGTTAGATCAAATTTCACAGGCTCTAAATATCTTGGACCCACAATCAAAACTTGGGTTGGAATTGGTGGGTATAAGACGACTTTGGTGATATTTACTTGGGTAAAATATTTTTGTTGGTGATATGTGTATTTATAAGTGATTATATTTATTGAATTTTTGTAGGGTCTCGTCATGCCTGACCATCCACGAGCATTTGAGGTGAACTTACAGAGTGACTATTTGTTGGCAGTAAGAAAATAATTGATTTTGTGTGTACATATATTTGATTTCAATGTATAATAAATATTGATTCATATCTACTTTCTTTGTATCAGTTGGAGCTGCAGAAGAGCCTCAACAAGAGGTCGAGTGAGCATGTCAGGAGGACTCCATCATCTTCACTATCTCCCTCCACATGACGGCAAAGGACATCGAGAGACTTGTTTCCTTCCCCTCGTGGGAAGGAAAATATGTAGTTGATCTAGACATGTATATATATAGGCATCAGTGGACATATTCAATACACATTTGATGTATATGACATTCTATATTTGATGTATGACATTTATTCGATGTATGACATTATTCAACTTATGACATTATTGGTTAATATATGATATGTTTGTTCATATATGACATATGATATGATATGTTTGTTCATGTTTGTTCATGTATGACATTAAATTAGATATGTTCGTGTATGACATTAAATTAGATATGTGCATGTATGAAATTAAATTTAGTACCTAATCTATTCAAAAATTTGATAGAATATTGATTAGCAATAAACTTTATCATTGTTTAAGCATAAGTTAAGCATTTGCAATATGTCATCATCATATGATTTATGATCTTGTTCATGTTTAAAGTTTTCCTTCTCTATCATTTGTTTATCAAGTTTAATTCAATACCTAATTAGTTTGAATTTTTGATACAATATTGATTGGCAATAGACTTTATTAGGCAATATTCGTGGACCTCCTGGCAATTGGTCACCTAAATGAGAACCTTGAGATTTATTAGGAACTCCATTAAAGAAATCAGTAGTTTGAAATTACTCTATCCAAAAAAATAGTGGTCTACAAATATTAGAGAGATAGACTTAATATTTACCAAGTGGCCATCCAATGCCAAGTGTTGTGGATGTATCTCCATTCAAAGTTCAATCACATGTTAAATAATAGACATTTTAGGAGTAATAATAAGTTATCTAACCTTATTAACATTCTTTTGTATGAGTTCCAAGTAAGGTATCAAGAGTTCTTGAAATTCAAGACTTTGTCTTCTCATCTTGTCCATGTCTTTACTTAAATCAACCTGGATTAACTAAGGTACCTCAATTAACTTAAAAACACTATTCTTTAAATCCTCATCAATATTTTTCAACTTTCTTTAAAATATATTGTATCAAATGTAGTACATCACATAACTATTGGAGTAGGTGGATTATCTCCTTAAGAATATTTTCTAGCTCGGTTGCAATACCACCAAGTTCAACTTGTTGAGCAGTAATGGAATCATTTAGTTTCTCCATAATCTTCTTCTATATTCTTTTCTCTTCTAATTGTATCAAATTTTCATTAACATCAACTTCAGGTGCATTTATCTATTTTACAAGTAAATTTAATTGATCAATCATTGGAGGTTTGTCATTGGCTGGTGCATCTAGAACAATTTGTAATAAGATGTCCTTCACATCTTATAATACTTGTTTGTACTTCACTTCTTATCTTTCTCTTTTGCATCTTTCCCCTTCACAATTCTCCATAATTTATCATAGCATTAGAATCCAATTTTGTATGATCATAGATTGAAAGTATGATAGCTTCATCTAATATTACCTTATCTCTTCTACTCTTTTTCATCTTTTTCTTGCCTTGTAATGTGATTGATCTTGTACTTGGTGATATAATTGGTTGCACTAAAGCCATCTACTCTTATATTTCTTATTTTTCTCATCAATTAAAGGTTTTTCTTACTTTATCCACTTTTTGTTGTGCAAATATTAGGCTATTTAGCTAGTGTCCCTATAACAACATTTGAAACAACAATTTTTTTTAGTTTTGGCTATGTGTATACAATAGTGTTCATTATTATTTAAGGGAATAGTGATAGTTACTAATCCATGTAACCCCAATAATGTTTCCTTTTATTCATTATAGTCTTATAATAGTTGATAATTTCTATAAGGATTTAACTAATTATGACTTGGTTGTGCATAAGGTACCTATTAGTAAGTCATATTTTGTGAATAAGGACTCTAAGAAGAATTTTGATCCTTTGCAAAGCTATTCTCCACATCAAACTCCCATGCCTGATTCAATTCAAGTGTCTACTTGTAAGAGACAACAAAGAAAACATAATGCTTAAAATATTAAGGAGAAAATTGACCTTGGTATTCAAGCTTCTCTGGAAAAAAAAATTGATAGATAGCAAAAGGAAAAGGAGTGCAAAAGGCACTCCTTAGAAGAATGAGGGACCTTTCATGAAGTGTCAAACAAAAGATGTGCTCTCTAATCTAACTTGATGTGGGTGGTGTTGATGTAATTCTGCTTCAAAAAACAAAATTGTCTCAATAATCATATTCTTCTATAATTGTAAAGTTGACTAAGTGGAACTCATTTCATGTTCATGTTGCAGGTGCTTAGGGTGGTTCATGTATTCTTTGGAATCATAAATCTTGCACTGCTATATATTCAGTCTTTTCCTAACTAGTGGCAAGTAGTTGTTACTAATTTTGGTATGTCATTCACAGTGCTCAATATATATGGCCCTACTTCTACATGTGATGATAAGACAAAACTTTTGGATTCCTATTCTTAGGCTATTTCCAACATTCAAGATGATAAATTTATTGTGCCTGGGGATTTCAATGGCATTCTATCTCGGGATGAAAAAATTGAAGGTATATTTCCCCTCTTCATAAAATGATAATTTTTTTTATTTTGTGAATAATAACACCCTCATTGATATCCCTCCTTCTAAAGGGGCATTTACATGGACCAATAAGGGACAAGAATTTCACCAAATTACTAGAGACTTGATAGGTTTCTTATTTCTCATGATTGATTCCTTTCAAATATTAATATTAATTCAGAAATCCTCACTTTGGTTGCTTTAGATCATTTTTCCATTTCTCTATGTATTGAATCTAAGGGGAGTCTCAATGGTAGTAAACCATTTTTTAAGTTTAAGCATATGTGGTTTAGGCACTTGGATTTCTTGTCACTACTCAACCAATGTTGTCTACTCCTTTTGTCAAGGAATCTAGAATGTATTAGCTTCACATGAAGCTTAGATAGGGTTTACCCAGCTACCTGGAGCTAATGGAGTAGATAGTTTGATCCCACGATGAAAGGTGAGAGAGATTTGGTAGTTGGCAACTTTGTACTAGCCAACACTGCAAGTTTTAGCATCACCCGAGATGGCGTTGTAAAATGAAAATGAAATTTAATCTCCAAAAAGTGAGCGACATTATTGTATGTCTTTGCAACACGGTCCTGTAGGAACTATAATTGCATCCATATCTCACACGAGCTCTGAGATATGCCCCATCAAAGATTGCAGCCCTATGGGATTTAGTGACCCTTGGGGACATTTTGGTTCGGTGTGCTTGAGAATGTTTGAGCTCTAAAGGGGGTAGGACAAGGTTGAGGATAGGGTTTACCCAGCCACCCAAAGCTAATAGAGTAGACAATTCAATCCCACAATGAAAGGTGAGAGAGATTTGGCAGTTGGCAACTTTGTACTAGCCAACACTACAAGTTTCAGCATCACCCGAGATAGCATTGTAAAATGAAAATGGAATGTGATCTCCAAAAAGTGAGAGAGGTTATTGTAGGTCTCTACAACATGGTCCTGTAGGAATTTGAATTGCATCCATACCTTGCACGAGCTCCGAGATATGCCCTATCAAAGATTGCAGCCCTATGGAATTTAGTGACCCTTGGGGACATTTTGGTTCGGCATGCCCGAGAATGTTCGAGTGCTGAAGGGGGAAGGACGAGGTTGAGGATAGGATTTACTCGGACACCCAGAGCTAACAGAGTAGATAGTTTGATCCCACGACGAAAGGTGAGAGAGATTTGGCAGTTGGCAACTTTGTACTAGCCAACACTACAAGTTTCAGCATCACCTGAGATGGCATTGTAAAATGAAAATGGAATGTGATCTCCAAAAAGTGAGAGAATTTATTGTAGGTCTCTGCAACACAGTCTTGTAGGAACTAGAATCACATCCATACCTCGCATGAGCTCCAAGATATACCTTGTCAAAGATCACAGCCCTATGGGATTTAGTGACCCTTGGGGACATTTTGGTTCGGCGTGCCCAAGAATGTTCAAGCATTGAAGGGGGCAAGAAAAGGTTGAGGATAGGGTTTACCTGGACACCTAAATCTAACGGAGTAGATAGTTCGATCCCATGACAAAAGGTGAGAGAGATTTGGCAGTTGGCAACTTTGTACTAGCCAACAATGCAAGTTTCAGCATCACCTAAGATGGCATTGTAAAATGAAAAAAAAATGTGATCTCCAAAAAGTGAGAGAGGTTATTGTAGTTCTCTGCATCATGGTCCTATAAGAATTGAAATCTCATCCATATCTCGCATGAGCTCTGAGATATGCCCCGTCAAAGATTGCAGCCCTGTGGCATTTAGTGACCCTTAGGGACATTCTAGTTTAGCGTGCCTGAGAACGTTCAAGCACTGAAGGGGAAAAGATGAGGTTGGGGATAGGGTTTACCCAGCCACTTGGAGCTAATGGAGCAGATAGTTTGATCCCACGATGAAAGATGAGAGAGATTTGGCAGTTGGCAACTTTGTACTAGCCAACATTGCAAGTTTCAGCATCACCCAAGATGGCATTGTAGAATGAAAATGGAATGTGATCTCCAAAAAGTGAGCAAGGTTATTGTAGGTCTCTACAACATGGTCCTATAGGAACTAGAACCTGATCTATATCTCGCACAAGCTTCGAGATATGCCCCGTCAAAGATCTCAGCCCTATGGGATTTAGTGACCCTTGGGGACATTTTGGTTTGGCATGCCCAAGAATGTTCGAGCATTGAAGGGGGAAGTACGAGGTTAAGGATAGGGTTTACCCAGTCACCCAGAGCTAATAGAGTAGACAGTTTGATCCCACAACGAAAGATGAGAGAGATTTGGCAGTTGGCAACTTTGTACTAGCTAACACTGCAAGTTTCAGCATCACCCGAGATGGCATTGTAAAATGAAAATAGAATGTGATCTCCAAAAAGTGAGAGAGTTTATTGTAGGTCTCTACAACATGGTCTTGTAGGAACTAGAATCGTATCCATACCTTGCACGAGCTCCAAGATATGCCCCATCAAAGATCGCAGCCCTCTAGCATTTAGTGACCCTTGGGGACATTCCGGTTCGGCGTGCCCGAGAACGTTCGAGCGCTGAAGCGGATAGGATGAGGTTGAGGATAGGGTTTACCTAAACACTCAGAGCTAACAGAGTAGATAGTTCAATCCCACAACCTTTTTTCCACTAAGTTGAAAATTTGAGCAACTTTTACAACTTTCAACAATGCAACTTTGCACAAAAAGTGCAATTTTTACATTTTTCACTTGATTCCAATTCTATGACTTAGAAAAGGTTCGGCAACAATAAAACCTCAAAGGAATATAGGAATATAGATAGTTATATGGTTATTTCCTAAAAGTTGCTAAATTGTTGCAAAAGTTGCTAATGCAACTTTGCAATTTTTGCATTAACAACATTTGGGTGAATTATGCATTTTGGCTTGGAGGGTATGGAAACTGAAAGGTGTTGATGGGAACATGCTAGATAGGGTAGAAAAAACTTATTAAAGCCTAAAAACATCTTAGAGTTGACTGTTTGTAGGATTTTCCCATCAGGAACTAGAAGGGTCACTTGGCACATTGTTACAAATTTGCTCATTTTAGGTTGTTACTTGGGTCCATCACCCTATCCTCTACATCAGGATTGATCCTAGGTTAGGGGTGGATAGAAAAGACCTATAAAGGTATTAAATAATGTAATAAGGCTATCGAAGTCTCTAAAAGATGTAAAAGGCACTAAAAGTACAATATTTTGTAAAATTGCCAACATTGGAAATATAAGCCAAAATGGGCTTAATCAAGTCATGTAAAGGATCCAAAGGGAGGTTTCATTTGGTTTTGAGAGTCTAAATGAGTTTAAAACCTCATTCCCATGTGTGGGAGACAAGTTTGGGTAGTCGAAATTGATTGCTCCAAAGGTGGATTTAGTGTTTTCTCTAAACAAGAGTTTCATTTTACATTGGAAGTCATCTAATATAACCAAAGTGAAGGTGTTTGAACCATTTTGGGATCCTAGAGATGTTGCAAAGTAAGATTTCTAGAAATCCCTGGGGTAAAGGGGCTAGAAAGGAGGGTATGCAAACTCACCTAGGGCTAGATTTCTATGCTCCTTTCAAACACTTATTTGTCAATTTCATTGCCTAGCTGGGTATGCAAACTCGCCTAGGGCCTCTTGGTGGAAAAAAAAAAAAAAACCTTTGCAAAACAAGACCAAAATACATGTTTAAATTATTTATACAACCTATTACTTGATTCCAAAAGGCCATCATTGTTCCACCATTGAAATTCAAGTTATAGAGGTTTCTTTGCTGATTGCTTTGTAAAGACCAGCGAACTGGCAACTTTAAAAAGATTTTTCAAACTAATAAAGAAACTGATCAAAAAAATTCCTAATATTTACCAAAGAATCTAAATTCCATACACTATAAAACCACATGAAAACAACAACCTTATCAATCCATTAAAGGTGTGGATGAAGGGTGAAATCATAAAATTGTCATCAAAATGCTTAGTTTGCTCTTCATTCCAATGCCAAAATTCATACAAAAGCATGTGCCAACCCTAAAAATGACTTGGATTGGTCTTAAATACCTCTTACCCACATGAATCAGCAGATCTCATAGGTTTCTAACGTATTCTTGAAGCCCTTATAAAGTTTTAGCACTTTTTGTTAATGTTGTCAAGCAACTTTGCAAACTTGCAAAGTTGCCAAGTGCAACTTTTGCACTATTGTGCATTTAATGGCTCCATGACCTTATACATGGTTAAATGAACCTATTT
The DNA here is from genome assembly GCA_028749045.1 of Cupressus sempervirens. Lineage (NCBI taxonomy): Eukaryota > Viridiplantae > Streptophyta > Pinopsida > Cupressales > Cupressaceae > Cupressus > Cupressus sempervirens. The sequence goes on from CM053785.1 coordinate 824,829,459, forward strand.
CCATGTAATTACAACTTTTAACATTTTTTCCATCTTTCCCATCCTCCTGGGGTCTTGGTCAATGTTTGACCATTCTAGGCTCTAACAAGCAATTTAAGCAATTTTGCCAACATAGAAGCAACTTGGGAACTCAAACACAACAAAAACCTATTTACAAACACAACTCACACACTTGGAGCTTTATCACATAGCCCTTATTCATGTGGTCTGGCCAAGACCACTACAAGCCAAAAATGATTTAGGAAACTTGGCATATTTCCTAGGTGCTCCTGCACCAACAAAGCTCAAAGCCAATGGGTAGAAGTCAATAGTAGGAAGAAGAAGTTGATGACTACTAGCCCCTTTTTTAACATGGTTACTAAGAGAAAGTACAAACCTAATGTGTAAGGTAAGAATTATTGTTTGGGTAGGAAGAATAATAAAGAAATAAGAGAATTGGCAAGTAAAGTTGATATAGTAAATGGGAGATAGTTCACCATCTAGGAGAGTTGTAAAAAATGTTATAAAGGAATATCATATCATAGAATATTAGAGGATTGAATGCTCCTCATAAGAAGGATATTTTGTGGAATGTGGTTTGGTAACCCAATTTGAACATTTGGAGGGACCCTTGTGGAGAAGGGTAGGTATTTAGTTTAATGGTTTGAATCTATTCTTGAAACAAGTCATTTGCTGAATGTTTATTACCTCTTGGGGATCTAGTTTGACTCCTCAAATCATTGGTATCAAATCTATTAGATCTATTGAGGGGTGCAAAATTAGTTACTTGTGTTTTAGATTGTTATATTGAGAAGATGCCTCCAAAAAAAATATATAGAAGGAGATACAAGAGCTGATATAAGCTACTAAAATAATGGATAGAGAGTTAAGGAAACAAAGAGACTAAGATGCAATAAGGTAAAGAGAAGTGAGACAAGTAAGCAAGTAAAATGAAACCATCTTGGAAATCTTGGAAGCTTTGGAAAGGATTCCTACGAGGGATGTGCATGAAGAACAAGAAAGTGATGCTTAAGCACTTGAGAATCCTCATGGAGAGGATGGAGGGGAATTAGATATTGAAGAAAGAAGGATGATAAGGTTGTTGAAGATATTTCAATGTGGTAGAAGAAAGACAATAACTGATTTCCTTATCTATCATGGCAAGATAGATAGTGAAGAGGTTTTGCGGTTGATAGATTCCCAAGAGAACTATTATAATTATGGAGATATAAGTGAAGTAAAATAAGGTAAAGCTATACAAAACATAGCTAAGAGGGACAAAATTGACATGGTGGAGTAGTGTAATGGAAAAGAGGTTTTGTAAGGGTGGAACAAACATTACCAAATGGTGAAGGATGGGCCTCTTCCATCAAATAATACAATCCAAAAATAGAGGATAAGGAATAACTTGAAAGAAAAGGAGATGGGTTTGATGACCTACATAGAGGAATTTCACAACTTGAGCATAAGAGGTGGATTAGAGCATAAAGATGAAAATGTTTCAAGGTATCTTAATGGGCTCATATAAAACTTGCAAAATGGGATTACCTTGATTTTTCCTAAGATGCTTAGAGATAGTTTCCAATTGGCTATAAGTGCATAAGATATGGTCAATAGGAAGAAAGAGAGAAAAGAAGGTGGTAGAGGAAATACAAACAGAGGAAGGGGAAGAAAAACCAATAATATGGGAAGAAATGATAGTTTAGTTTCATATGAAATGGTGAACAATTTATATTTGGAATGGTCACCACACAATAGGCCGTATAGAGCATCACATGTAAGTAGTGATGATTTTCTTAAAAGATAGATGACTATGAGCATCACATGTATAGAGCATCTCCATTAAAATATGTTTGCTGGTGTAAACCTATGAGGAGTAGTTGGTCCCAATTCAGTTGTGTGTCAATATTAGGAATGTGACCAATTAATGCGACAACCTCATCATATGTCACCATAGTCAAAGTATTGACAGCCCATAGGAACTCAACCTTTGAACATCCCATCTGTAAATGACCTCATAAAGAAAGTTCAATAAACCCACATGAAACAGTGAAACAAAAGTTGCATACTTGTGAAGATGATTAGACTGCAAGTGATCAATATGTCTCAAATCTATATTCAGTTCTTTTACAATGCATATAAATGGTTTGTTATATAAAAGACTTATATCCACCAGATAAATAATCATTTTCTTACTATGCTATCCTTATCCTTGGCTGATCTCTGGTAGACCATTTCTTAACCATCCTCCTTTTCTCTATAGGTCACTGTATTAATCTGGTTCATCTTGTCTCTACTCAAATTAATAAGAATTGGCAATCTCAGGGATTGCCAAAATAGGAATGGATCCAAGTGGAAGATAGGATTTAGAAGTGAGTTTAATTAAAACATAATAAATAGTGTATTACAAAAAGGAGAATGGTATGTTCTTCGCAATCTACTCCCTTATACATTCTATCAATGTTCCACATTGAACCTGATAGAGAACATCACAACACATAACTAACAACATAGAACATACCTCCTAGCCACCTCAAGAACATAAAATTTCAAAAACCAAAGGGCACAAGTTTAAATTCAAAGCCTCAAAGGTCAAGAGCACAACAAATAAAAATAAATAAATAAATATGAACAAAACCCACATTTGATGGAATCACAGAAAATCTGGTGGCTAGATAGTTACAAGCTGATTCAAGCTAATCCTTCATCACCATTAAGGTTGAAAATAACATACCCAATTGAAAACCAATTTACATATACAAAGTGACTAACATTACTCACAAAGAGGGAGTGGAAGCTACACACTACCTTGCATCCAAGGTGTGCTAAAGAACATAACCAAACTCTTGGAGATCATATAATCCTAAGTTTACATAATCTGGTGGTAACATATTTCATTAACTCATGAAAAATTTACCAAGTTCCATGATTTGTCTTTCCAAAAATGACATGCTAGATACGCTTTCCAACAATATAATTAAGATCCTTCCATCACACACTTCAAGTTTTAGCATCACCTGAGATGGCATTGTAGAATGAAAACAGAATATGATCTCCAAAAAGTGAGAGAGGTTATTGTAGATCTCTACAACACAGTCCTATAGGAATTGGAATCTCATCCATATCTTGCATGAGCTCTGAGATATGCCCCATCAAAGATTGCAGCCCTATGGCATTTAGTGACCCTTAGGGACATTCTGGTTCAACGTGCCTAAGAACCTTTGAGCACTAAAGGGGACAAGATGAGGTTGGGTATAGGGTTGACCCAACCACCCAGAGCTAAGGGAGTAGACAGTTTGATCCCACAATGAAAGATGAGAGAGATTTGGCAGTTGGCAACTTTGTACTGGCCAACATTGCAAGTTTCAGCATCACCTAAGATGGTGTTGTAGAATGAAAATGAAATGCGATCTCCAAAAAGTGAGAAAAGTTATTGTAGGTCTCTGCAACATGGTCCTGTAGGAACTAGAACCTCATCCATATCTCGCACAAGCTCCAAAATATGCCCCGTCAAAGATATTTGAATTCACAGTGTTTAATGAGAATATAGTTGAGGCTTGCTTTACTTTTCTATGTTAAGTTTGGCTTTCAATTTTGGAGGAATGAATCAACCTTGATGATAGAGGTAAATGCTGAATAATATTTATTTAATCACATTGTTTGAAAAAACTTTAATGACCTTTAAATACAATTGAAAGAAATGGAATTGATCTCCCTTACTCATGTCGATGAATAAAATTGGAATTTAAAAAAGAGAGGGACATCCACCATAAAACCATGCAATCATGCACTTCTTGATGGGAGTATCATAAGTTCATTGTTAGATGGATATGCCAAATGTGGAAGAAGTAAAAGGAAAATATGTTGATTGATTGAATATAAAACCAAACATGTGGAATATTTAAAAATATATCATGGGGCTATTAATAAAATCATATGTTCAAACCATTCATGTAGCCATAGTCACAAATTTCAACAAAGAATTCAACCAACATAAAGGTGCTAAACTTTGTAATCTATGGATAAAATATTTTCTTTTGTCTCCATATCAAATAAAATATTTTGGTACCTCTGTGAATGTAGTATGACATCCTTCATTTTATAGTGTTGATCCGAAAGCTACAACACTTATTATTTATTACACATGTATGTAAATTTGTTAAGCATCAAATTCAACACCTTTGTGTGCAAAATAATGTACTATATATTAGAGTAATAAATTCATTTTCTTATTAATTAAATTAAATTGATATAATTACTAAGTTACTTATTATATTGATATAGTTTACTTATAATTCCTTTCTATTTACAACTAATTGAAATGATTTCCCCAATTTTCCATCTAGTCACTAGGAAATTGGATTTGTTATCTCTTTCTCTTAAAGAACTGGATCTACTAGTTCCTTTGGTCTAGAAGCCTTCCATTGAGATTAGGGTTTTGAAAGGTTCAAGGGTTGAGGAACTTTTTATAGAATATCTTGAAGAAGGAGAGGTCATGTATAATGATTTTGAGGAAGGCTAGAGTTCCATCCAGATGGTGTTGCAAAATGGCCAAGCGGAGGAGGAGGTAGAAGAATAAATAGAATAAATGCATGAGAAGGAGGGTCATGAGGGCAATGGAAAATTTGGGGAGGGAAGCAATTAGGAGAATGGGTCAAATGTTCTTCTTAACTAGAAGGAGACTATTGCATTGGACACTGATACTAGTCCGCCTCATAGCAAGATCACCAATGTTGGTGATGATCTTGTTAAGGAGATCACTACCAATCAGAATTTTACCTATAAGCCTACAAGACTTCATGCCTTGGTAGTGGTAATGGTGGTAATTATGGTTGAATGTGTTTGAAATAGAAAAAGAAATGAAGGGTGTATTGCATGACACTATTCACTCATCATAGGTTGTATGGATTCAAACCCACAACCAAGCTTTTATACCATTATACAAATTACAAATTATAAGACTATGCCTTTCATGATAGTCGCATTTTCATATTGGCAAATGAAGAATGACTTTTGGAACAAACATAATAAATACTTCCAAATACAAATGAAGCCAATGTATTGTATTATAAGCTCGAATGGTAAAGACCAAGCCCAAACATTTATTAAGGTGTAGCATTTATAATTGTTAGGTTCATGTGAAGAAGTCATCGTTCATATTCTCATTGTTGTGTAATTTGATGATAAGAAGAATACAATGATATAGAGGTTGATAGTGACTTAAAACTTTACAAAATGAAATCAATGAGAATTTTACATTGAGGGGGGAGTAATAATTAATGTTTCATTCTCATTGTTTGAAAAACTCTTATATAAAGAGGGAGTAGATAGATGATATGGTTTAGTCTTCTTCTGAGAATCTTAGTCATATTGGTTCAGAAGGATTCATGATACAACTACTATACTTAGCATGACCAATTGATGCTAAAAACCTTAGTATTGATGCTACAAACCTTAGTATTCACATAATTTAACCTCTACAATTCCAGGCATAAGATGATTAGCATACAATGGTACTTGAACAAAGAACACTAATAACTATTGAGGATGTGAATTGATAATACCATTTCGCAGATGATTTTGGCATCTCACCCTTTATCACTTGTGCATCAACTTTATTAGCCCTCTTCTTTGGTGACCTACAAATGAAGAATTAGCACAGTAAAAAATCTAAGATAAGATTAACAAAATGGGTCCTATTAAAGAATCTAATATAAATTCAAATAATGTATCTAGATTCTAAACAGATCAAAACTAAATCTCATCACTTACACATCATAACAATACAGTCCACCTTAGTCATGTGATAGTCTTGAGGAAGAGGTTGTAACATTGTATTTGGATCCAATTGATCACTTTTTCTTTCTCTCCCAATTCAATCTAATGAGCCAACTAGATCTGCTCGACATTTTAATATCTCAAGTATTGCCTCATGGTCTGACTCGTGAACTTTCCAAAGAATCTTATTATGTGATTTTTCACCATATTTTATCAAGTGGACATTTGATGCGACAACAAGCTTTGAATAATGAAGAATCTTCCTCTTTGTTTGCCAATCCTCAAATAACCACAAGTTAGGATTCTTCATAGGATATCGTCTAAGCCATGTGCCTATTACAACCACCGCACCAACATGGTACTCTAAACCTTCACCATCTATAACTGAGTGATCGAATTTTTGTTTGGCTTCAACACAATGACACAAATAATAATCTATCCCTTCTTCATTGTCTTCAAGTGCAATAACAGCAAAAGCATGGCCTGCAATGACAAATGTACAAAATGCAGTCATTAATTTAGAAAATACTTGGGTAAAAGTTATAAAGTTACATATTGAAATTACAAAGATATATATATATATATATTACCAGGTTGCACTAGATCTGAAAAGTGTTCAAAGTAAATAGATGAATCCATCTCTACCATTTCCAGTGCTTGTGGGGGATGATAGGTGTCAATTGGGTCCAAAACTCGTATATCCCATTTGTCCACCCATTCAATTGACTCACAGTCATCCCAATTTTCTTCTGCACATGATGGACAATAGCATGCCATTTTTCATGTGTGGATACTCCATGAACCTACATCAGAGCTTCTAAAAGAGTGTAACTCACTAGATCCTGTTAGTGTGCAACAATCCTGATATGGTGCAATATTGGTATTATCTATCAACCAAAAAAATCTATGAACTGTAGACTCACCTTCCTTACCTGGACCCATTGTAGCATTACACCATTGGATGATAGTTTTGCATCTATCAATATTGCTCCATCTTTGTACTTTAGTTGTTCATGAGCCAAGGCTCTTTTAATGCATGCGCCTGCACCATCGTGTTCTCCCTTACCATGACCAACCTCTGTGAAATTCCACATATATTGAATTCTACACAACCTGTGCATCCTACTCAACCAATAGAACATCCATGCATTCTTGAATTGAGATGCACAATTGTCTGACCAAATAATGTGTTGACGATATGATATGCCCCTGTTAGCCAAATCTCCATAAAATAGTTAAAAATAACCATGTACAAACTTCGTAGAATGTGATCGATCATCGCTTATGTAAAAATGGTACTCCCTCAAAATCTTCCTATCATCCTCTGTACTTGTAGGTGAATGCATGAATGTTATGTGAACAAATATGGAAACCTATTGAGATGTATAATACTTTGCTTGCACCTCATTTTGCGGTTGTAGTGTGTAGTTCTCTGCAAAATCTACAATCGAAACAATGGTATCAAATGGAAACATATCTTTGCACAACTTGAATTGCAAATCCAATCATCGAGCTCTATGGGTATGCCTTGCATACTCATAAATAATCTTTTCATGAAAATTTTTCATGAACTCATACACTAGAATCTTTTCAATAACTAGATCACATCTTTTACCATGTTTCCCATCTTTTAGAGCATATGTCACTATCTTGAATTTTCCATAATCTACTATTTCATTTCCAATTGCATGTGTACTATCCATATGTTGACAAGTTGATAAAAGTTGCAAAGAACCACAAAATAAGCACGTACCATCCAAGCATGATGTCTTGTAAAATTGTTGGCCGTCCCCTATTTCACATAAAATGTTGGATATGAATTCCCTTGAAGATCTTGGTGGCTTTTTTATGTCACAATCCTGCAAAACAAACTGAGAATGCAAAACTACGCATATGTGCCTAAAAACATCAAAATGGTTAGAAAATTCAATATGTATCCTACAACACAAGTTGTGCGTGTGTGATTTATTTTCACATAAAAAGGTTTACCCATCTCAAAAAATCTTTGACTTATTCAAATTTAAGGATACATACCAATAAATTTTGCAAAAAGTTGTGTTTGAGTTGAGTCCAAAAAATGTTTCGCATGTGGCTCACGATTTTGGCTACCAATCCTCCTTCTTACAACATCTCTTTGATTAGGAGAAACACGTATGTTATTTTTTCAAAAATCTTTGATCAATGATTTCAAGGCTTCACTAATTTCTTTATCCTTTCACAGTAGTCTACCGCTAAATATCCATAACTCATTTTTTGTTGGATCTTCTAATCTCTCACGCCTTAGCATGGCTCTCCTTAAGGTACGTCTACCAATTTTTAATGTTTTGCTTGTCTTTCTCATGAGTCGAGCTTTCTTCATTTTGCTACTTACTATTGTTGATGTGAGTACTTGTCTTGTGATATTACTATCTTTGGTGCATGATTTAGAACCCACTTTGTCATAAGCACTCATTAGATTCTTTATAATATTTCTTTCATTTGAATCATCCATCATTCTTAGCCCAAGAATCTTCATGATAGGCCTAAATTTTAAATTCCTCATCATTTCAACAAATAATTGGCATTGACCTATAATATTTAATTCTTCAAAAAATAATCTTCACATATGATTAACTTTTCTTTGACAAGTACGCTTGCTAATCTTGTTAGGTATTGATTTCAAAATGTTAGTATCAATATCAATCAAATATTTTGGTTTTCTAAAATGAATTCTAGAAAGTGTTCTAATCTCTTCAATTCTCTCAATATTTTGAACATCAATATAAGGTTGAGTGTATTGTGTACCTTGAACCGAAGATGATGTGCCTTGGCAATAAGATGTAAAAGATGGAATATCACCTACTTGATGTGTTGATGTTGTGCTTTCAACATGACATGATGGAGTGTGTATATCGTCGGATCTATAAATCAATGTTTCTTCAACATGAGAGGATAAGATGACTTCAACATTGGAAGATGGTGTAGCGGATGATATGACTCCAACATTCAAAGATGGTGTAGCAGATGATATGACTCCAACATTGGAGGATGGTGTAGCTTCACAATTCAATTATCTTCTTGAGCATAACAATCTCATTCGTTCTCTTTGTCTTTCTAATTCTTCCTCCTTGTTTCTTTGTACTGGTGGTTCTTGATCCTCTTCAAAAGTCAATTTTTCATCATTGCTTCGCAATTTTCTTTGTTCACGTACTAATTTTATTTTATCTCTTTTAATTGTCAAATCTATCTCCCTATCTGCATTTGTTTGAATCTTTGGTTTCTTCCTTGGCATGATGATGATTTCTACATGTCAAATTATTCAAAAATCTGAATTACTTAAAATGTGTAAATTACAAATTATTCAATTACATATAAAAATTATAATTATTTGAACGAATACACAATATATATCAAACGACTTGTCAAATTTCTAACCATTTCGAAATAACATTTCATTCAAACATACAATTTTCAATGAATTCACTATATATTACATAACATATCAAATTATAATCAAATTTGTATCTATATATCGACAAATAATATTTAAAATGGATTGCACTAACCTTTTCTATTAAAGGAATATTAAAAAATTCTTCAAATCACATATCCAATGATTGAATTTGGTGTTTGCTAGCTTGCAAAAGTGTTGAAATAGTGTTTACTATGTTGAAACCCACATTTTTTATCAAAATAATAGAGAGCATAATAGACCAAAAGTTTAAAATGAATGAAATGGGCCCCAAGGTTGGGTTTTGACCATTTTTTGGTGATTTGAGATAGTGCATACGCACTATAAAGCGCATATGTACTATAGTGCATATGCACTATCTCAAAACACATCACTCCCCATCCTCCCTACTTTCTATCCTCCCTACTCTCTCTCCCATCCCCTCCCTCTCTCTCTTCCTACTCTCTCCCATCCTTTACTCTCTCTCACTCTCCCTCTCCCACCACCTACTTTCTCTACCTCTCTCACCCCCTCTCCTCTCCCATCCTCGGCTCTTTAGATCTCTCACACACTCTCTTATCTCCCTATCTCTCTCCCTCTCCCTCTCCTACCACCTAATTTCTCTCCCCCATCCCCTACTCTCTCTCTCTTCTCTCCCATCCCCTACTTTGTCTCTCTTACACACATTCCCATTCCCCCTCTCTCTCCCTCTCCCACTACCTACTTTCTCTCCCCCATCGTCGTACTCTCTCTACCACCCCCTACTCTCTCTCACACTCACACTACTACTACCTACTATCTCTCACTCTCAAGTTCTCTCTCTCCCTCTCTACTCTCTCTCTCTCCCATCTTGTACAAGCTCTCTCTACCTCTCCCACTCTCTCTCCCACCACCTACTTTCTCTCCCCCATCCCCTGCTCTCTCTCTCATCTCCCATCCCCTACTTTCTCACACTCTCCCCCACCCCCTCCTCTCTCTCCTCTCCCTTCCCCTACTCTCTAGTCCTCTCACTCTCTCCCATCCCCTACTCTATCTCTCTTACACATACACCCCCATCCCCCCTCTCTCTTTCCCTCTCCCACTACCTACTTTCTCTCCCCCATCATCATACTCTCTCTCTCTCTGCCACCCCCTACTCTCACACTCTCTCCCATCCCCTGCTCTGTCTCTCTTACACACACACACTGATCCCCCCTCTCTCTTTTCCTCTCCCATCACCTACTTTCTCTCCCCCATCATTGCACTCTCTCTTTGCCACCCCCTACTTTCACACTCTCTCCCATCCCCTACTCTCTCACTTTCATAGATACACACACTCTTATCCCCCCTATTTCTCTCCCTCTCCCTCTCCCTCTCCCACTCCCTCTCCTACCACCTACTATCTATCTCTCTCAAGTTCTCTTTCTTCCTCTCTACTCTCTCTCTCTCTCTCTCTCTCTCTCTCTCTCTCTCTCTCTCTCTCTCTCTCTCTCTCTCTCCCATCCCTTACTCTCACTCTCTCTCCCATCCCCTACTACTTTCTCTCACTCTCTCCCATCCTTTACTCTATCTCTCTTATAAATAAATACACATTCCCATTCCCCCCCACTCTCTCTCTCACAGTCCTTGTCCCACTACCTACTCTCTCCCATCCCCTATTCTATCTCTCTTAAATGCTTCCATTCCACCTCTCTCTCCCTCCCACTCCCTCTCCCACCACCTACTCTCTCTCTCTCTCTCTCTCTCTCTCTCTCTCTCTCTCTCTCTCTCTCCATCCCTCTACCATTGCCTACTCTCTCTCTATCTCTCTCCCCTCTCTCATTCTTGACTCTCTCTCTTTCACACACACACACACACCCATCCCCCGTCTCTCCTCTTCCATCCCCTACTTTTTCTCTCACTTGCTCTCCCTCTCCCACTACCTACTCTCTCTCTCACTCTCACTCACTCTCTCTCTCTCTCTCTCTGCTACCCTCTAGTCTCTCTTAAATTTTCACACTCTCTCCTAACCCCTACTCTCTCTCTCTCTCTCTCTCTCTCTCTCTCTCTCTCTCTCTCTCTCTCTCTCTCTCACACATTTCTATTCCCCCCTCTCTCCCCCTCTCCCACTCCCTCTCCCATCGCCTACACTCTCTTACATCCCCTACTCTCTCTTGAGCTACTTTTTCTTCCCCCTCTCCCATTCCATACTCTCTCTCTTTCACACACATGCACTCCCATCCTCCTCTCTCTCAAGTTCTTCCTCTCCCATCACCTACTCTCTCTCTCCCCCATCCCCTACTCTTAATCTCTCTCTCCCAACCTGTACTCTCTCTCACACTTCTTTTCAAAACACATCACTCCCCATCCTCCCTACTCTCTCTCCCACCCCCTCCCTCTCTCTCTTCCTACTCTCTCCCATCCTTTACTCTCTCTCACTCTCCCTCTCCCACCACCAACTCTCTCTACCTCTCTCACCCCCTCTCCTATCTCATCCCTGGCTCTTTAGATCTCTCTCACACACTCTTATCCCCCCTATCTCTCTCCCTCTCCCTCTCCTACCACCTTATTTCTCTCCCCCATCCCCTACTCTCTCTCTTCTCTCCCATCCCCTACTTTGTCTCTCTTACACACATTCCAATTCCCCCTCTCTCTCCCTCTCCCACCACCTACTTTCTCTCCCCCATCATCATACTCTCTCTACCACCCCCTACTCTCTCTCACACTCACACTACTACTACCTACTATCTCTCTCTCTCTCAAGTTCTCTCTCTCCCTCTCTACTCTCTCTCTCCCATCTTGTACAAGCTCTCTCCACCTCTCCCACTATCTCTCCCACCACCTACTTTCTCTCCCCCATCCCCTGTTCTCTCTTTCATCTCCCATCCCCTACTCTCTGACACTCTCACACTCTCCCCATCCCCTACTCTCTCTCCTCTCCCATCCCCTACTCTCTGACACTCTCACTCTCTCCCATCCCCTACTCTATCTCTCTTACACATACACCCCCATCCCCCTCTCTCTTTCCCTCTCCCATCACCTACTTTCTCTCCCCCATCGTCATACTCTCTCTCTGCCACCCCCTATAGACACCTAAATTTGATTACACCGCTTTGGTAATCCTATTTAGTTATCTCTAAAGGCATCATTAATTAAATTCCTATTTAATTATTCCTTTTCCATCCCCTAGCTGATTAATTTAATTAATCATCTATAGTTCTAATTGATAAATCAAATAACCTATTATTTATCAATTAATCCTATTCTTCTATCTAAATTCCACAATCCTCATTTATTAAATAAATCTATTTGATAAATAAAGCCCTCAAATATAATAACCCCTAAACTATCCTAAACCCCCTTTTTATCCTAATCCACCCCATCCACCCATACTAACCAAGCTTAGCCACTAACTCACCCACCCTCATGAATGCCATCCACTTGCAAATCTCTAACAAGCTTAGTCTAATCCTAAATCACCTCCCTAACCTTGTCACATTCCCTAAGTAAGCTTTAGACTTTCCTAAGCCAAGCAAAGTCAACAATCTCAACTCCCTCCAAAATATCCCAAACACTAAGCCATGAATGCTCTTACACAGGCCATAAAGACTCTTACAAGCCATTATGAAGGGTCTTTATGAAGATATTATCCCTTGAGCCTCCTTTTTTGACTCATCCGTCCTCTTGCCTCCATCCACTCACCTTGTGACATGTGTCACTCCCTGGTTGGTGCTAAACAAGCACAATCCATGTGCTCCCCTTTGAGTGCATCCTAACCCTCCTTAAGCTTTCATCTCTCCTTGAATCTTAACCCTCCATCCCTCAAGCCCTTATCCTATAAATTGAATCTCCTCCCAAGCCATTTCATCACAACCTTTAAGCCAAAATTATAATGCTAGTTTGAGAAACAAAAGCCATCAACCATACCCTTATAATGCCAAATTGAGAGCTCACAAAGCTACCAATTTGCCATTTACTCATCCCCACCATTGAAGCATAGAGAAAGTTTGAGCATACATACCAATCTTTTACTTAGACTCATCCCCAAATCAAGTGACCATCATCATTGGGAGAGCCATTCTATGGCTCATATTCTCATTTGAGGGTTTCACTTTGTCTCTCATATATGTTATGATTTTTATGCTAGTTAATGATTTGTTCTCTTAATAGATTAGTATTTTTTGCTAACATATTTCTCATATACATTTTGGCACGCCCAGTGGGACCCCACTATGGGTCATTTAATTATCCATTTCTATCTATATGTTGTTTTTTCTAATAATCTAATGTTTCTTGTTGTTTGAGTGAGTTGTAGGGTGTTTCACTTATTTTTGCAGGTTGAAGGGCGCACTCGAGAAGAAGACACACCCTCTAAAATTCGAAAATAACCAAAAAATTAAAAAAATTTGGAAAAAAATTGTGCATTCCAGTTCTTTTCACACAATGTCATCTCCACAGATTGGCGTCTGCACCTGCAAACTGTCATCTTCGCCAGCTACTCTGTTGTCTCCGCAACCAAATTGTCATCTCTGCAGTTTGGCATCTCCGCCTGGTTTTCTGCTGTCAACGCAGCCACTAAACTATCATCTCCGCATCTTGAACTATCATCTCCATAGATTAGCACCTCCGCCAGCTACTTTGTCATCTCTGCAACTTAAACTGTCATCTTCGCCGCCACAACCTAAACTGTCGTCTCTGCTGCCGCCAACCTAAACTATTATCTCCATCATCACCAACCTAAACTATCATCTCTGTAGATCAGCGTCTTCACCTCTTTCTTCGTCATCTCCATAGATCGACATCTCTGCATTTTGGCGTCTATGCCTGATGAACTGTCATCTCTACCTGTCTTTGTTACATTTCTATTTTAACATCTTTGTTTTTGCACTTTGTATTATTTTATTTTTTTATTAAAAAAAAAGAATGGTAAAGAGAAATAAGCATCCAATGGTGAAAACTTGGCAATTCAAGCACCTTGGATAGGTACCTTGGTGAAAACTTGGTAATTCAAGTGCCTTGTGTACTAAGACTAATCCATTATCTATCACTATCCTATCCCTCAACCATTCACCCACCATCCCATAAAACACCTACTTGTTCCATTTGTGTTCTGACCAAATATCCAAATTCTAATGAAGCTTGAAAATACATCCTGTATAACTTGTAAATCTTGTACCTCGGCTTGTAAATCTTGTACCCTAGCTTGTAAATCTTGTATCATCCCTTCTATCATAGCCTATATATTCAAATCTTGTCCAAAGCTTGTACCATATTCCAGCTTGTATTATATAACAAAGCTTGTATCCTAGTTTGTATCCTATCACATGCACACAAAGAATCCCATTTTCACTTAAGCTTTTCGCAAACCATTTACCTATCTGCCTATCAACTATTGCAGACATCCCACCCTTCACAAACATTTGCATCTCACAAAACCCAAACATGAACAACCTTGTACATTTGTAACATATCTTGGTCTGTCAGCTTGTACATCCTCTTTTGCTTAGTACCATTGTATCTATCAAGCTTTCATGTTAGTTCCTCCTTGACCAGCATCTTGCACACATCGCACAACCCTTGGTTAGCTATTCCAATGCATCCTTTAGCTAGATCTCCTATCACCAAAGTGTTATCCTTCTTAGTTCAGCTTGCCAGACGCATCACTCATCCAGATCCATCAGCTTAGGTGCTCTCCAATAGATCCTTGCAGGATATAGCTTTTCTCATGTCTGATCTTGGTCTGTTAGTACCTTGTCCTACCCATCTCATTGGCAAACGGTTCTCTTTTGGATTTTTGCTTTCTTTTGATTTGGAATCTTCCCTTTTGGATCTTGTAGTATCTTTTCCAAACAATCTTTTTGTTCCCTCCTTGAAGTTGCCATGATCTTCCATATCATGGTATACTGCAAATGGGGCAATCTGGGGCATAAGGTCTTGATCAAGTCTTTTGTTTGTTTTTTTTTTCTGCTTATGGGTTACCCAGTGTTAGTTCCACTTTGATTCTTTCGAGATTCATGGGTGATGCCAGAGCAATCCTTGCGTGTTTGTTTTGAGTCAGTCTGTCAGTCCTCTAGATAGTTGGTGAAAAGGCTTTGATGTTCTTGGTAACCTTGGTAATTAACCAACAGTCCTATAGCAAATCTAGTGCTCAACTACATGGTGGTACTTCTCTTTGAAGTATCCCCCTGCTCAAAAGGCTTCAATGGATTCCCTTCATCTCCATTATCCCCCATCCATATCCAACACCTATCCCAGCTTATGCATCAGTATCTCTTTGAATCAATCTTCACTTTTAGCTTTAGGGATCCACAATCCTAGTCTTAGGGATCCACCATTCCAATCAATCCACCAAGCCTCATCTTTCGAGATCCACAATCCTAGTCCTAGGGATCTTCGAAACCCATATTCTACCAATCTGACTCTTTGAAATCCTGTTGCATCAGCTTTATAATCCCCTCATCCATCTCCCTATCCTAGATTCTTTTTATAGTGCTCCGCTCCTTCATCCTCCCCCCAATCCTGAAAGTCTTAAGCTTATTTACTCTTGTGCTTTTGATTTTCCCCTTTATCATTCTCCCGTAGTGAGAGTTTGAGCTAATTTAGCCTCTTCTCTTAAGCCACTCTTCATCCTCCCATCCCAGATTCTTGTATTTTTCAAGAAGCCGTCGAGCCTCATTTTCTCTCTCTATCACCTTCTTGAAGAGGCATCTCTATGCCTAGTCTCTCCTCTTCTTATCTGAGACTGGGGCAACCTTGTTGCTAAAACATCTTCCTCGTGTCTTCTTCATTCGAACTTCTTTGAAATAGTGTTGTCTCAACACTATGTCAAAGAGGGGCAAAATGTAGACAACTAAATTTGATTACATTGCTTTGGTAATCCTATTTAGTTATCTCTAAAGGAATCATTAATTAAATTCCTATTTAATTAATCCTTTTCCATCCCCTAGCTAATTAATTTAATTAATCATCTATAGTCCTAATTGATAAATCAAATAACCTATTATTTATCAATTAATCCTATTCTTCTATCTAAATTCCAAAATCTTCATTTATTAAATAAATCTATTTGATAAATAAAGCCCTCAAATCTAATAACCCCTAAACTATCCTAAACCCCCTTTTTAGCCTAATCCACCCCATCCACCCATACTAACCAAGCTTAGCCACTAACTCACCCACCCTCATGAATGCCATCCACTTGCAAATCTCTAACAAGCTTAGTCTAATCCTAAATCATCTCTAATCCCCCCCTAACCTTGTCACATTCCCTAAGTAAGCTTAAGATTTTTCTAAGCCAAGAAAAGTCAACAATCTCAACTCCCTCCAAAATATCCCAACCACTAAGCCATGAATGCTCTTACAAAGGCCATAAAGACTCTTACAAGCCCATTCATTGCTCTTACAAGCCATTATGAAGGGTCTTTATGAAGATATTATCCCTTGAGCCTCCTTTGTTGACTCATCCATCTCCTTGCCTCCATCCACTCACCTTGTGACATGTGTTACTCCCTAGTTGGTGCTAAACAAGCACAATCCATGTGCTTCCCTTTGAGTGCATCCTAGCCCTCCTTAAGCTTTCATCTCTCCTTGCATCTTAACCCTCCATCCCTCAAGCCCTTGGCCTATAAATTGAATCCCCTCCCAAGCCATTTCATCACAACCTTTAAGCCAAAGTTATAATGCTAGTTTGAGAACCAAAAGCCATCAACCATACATTTATAATGCCAAATTGAGAGCTCACAAAGCTACCAATTTGTCATTTACTCATCCCCACCATTGAAGCATAGAGAAAGTTTGAGCATACATACCAATCTTTTACTTAGACTCATCCCTAAATCAAGTGACCATCCTCATTGGGAGAGCCATTCTATGGCTTATATTCTCATTTTAGGGTTTCACTTTGTCTCTCATATATGTTATGATTTTTATGCTAGTTAATGCTTTGTTCTCTTAATAGATTAGTATTTCTTGCTAACATATTTCTCATATACACCCCCTACTCTCACACTCTCTCCCATCCCTAGCTCTATCTCTCTTACACACACACTCCCATCCCCCCTCTCTATTTTCCTCTCCCACTACCTACTTTCTCTCCCCCATCGGTGTACTCTCTCTCTCTGCCACCCCCTACTTTCACACTTTCACACTCTCTCCCATCCCCTACTCTCTCACTTTCATAGATACACACACTCTTACCCCCCCACTCTTCTTCTTCTCTCTGATCCCCTACTCTCTACATTTGTCACACACACTCCCATCTCCCCTATTTCTCTCCCTCTCCCTCTCCCTCTCCCACTCCCTCTCCTACTGCCTACTATCTCTCTCTCTCAAGTTCTCTTTCTTCCTCTCTACTTTCTCTCTCTCTCTCTCTCTCTCTCTCTCTCTCTCTCTCTCTCTCTCTCTCTCTCTCTCTCTCTCTCTCTCCCATCCCTTACTCTCACTCTCTCTCCCATCCCCTACTACGTTCTCTCAAACTCTCACACTCTCTCCCATCGTTTATCTCTCTTATAAATAAATACACATTCCCATTCCCCCCCCCCTCTCTCTCTCTCGCAGTCCTTGTCCCACTACTTACTCTATCCCATCCCCTACTCTATCTCTCTTAAATGCTTCCATTCCACCTCTCTCTCCCCCCCACTCCCTCTCCCACCACCTACTCTCTCTCTCTCTCTCTCTCTCTCTCTCTCTCTCTCTCTCTCTCTCTCTCTCTCTCTCACTCTCTCTCTCTCTCACTCTCTCCCTCTACCATTGCCTACTCTCTCTATCTCTCTCTCCCCTCTCTCATTCTTGACTCCCTCTCTTTCACACACACACCCATCCCCCCTCTCTCCTCTTCCATCCCCTACTTTTTCTCTCACTTGCTCTCCCTCTCCCACTACCTACTCTCTCCCTCACTCTCACTCTCTCCATCTCCACTCTCTCTCTCTCTCTCTGCTACCTGTAGTCTCTCTTAAATTTTCACACTCTCTCATATCCCCTACTCTCTCTCTCTCTCACACACACACACACACACATTTCTATTCCCCCCTCTCTCCCCCTCTCCCACTCCCTCTCCCACTCCCTCTCACATTGGCTACTCTCTCTTCCATCCCCTACTCTCTCTTGAGCTACTTTGTCATCCTCCTCTCTCGTTCCATACTCTCTCTCTTTCACACACATGCACTCCCATCCTCCTCTCTCTCAAGTTCTTCCTCTCCCATCACCTACTCTCTCTCTCCCCCATCCCCTACTCTTAATCTCTCTCTCCCAACCTATACTCTCTCTCACACTTCCTCTCTCTCCCATCCCCTACTTTAAATCTCTTTCCCCCATCCTACACTCTCTCTTTTCCACCCCTACTCTCTCTCACACTTCCTCTCTTTGCCAGCCCTACTCTTTCTCACTTTCTCTCTCCCATCCTGTACTCTCTCCCCTCTCCTATCCCCTACTTTTTCCCTATCTCTTTCATGCACACACATAGCCATTCCCCTATCCCCCCATGTAGTTCTCTTTTGCAACTTAAATCTTAATAGTGCATGCGCACTATAGTGCGTGCGCACTATAGCGCGTGCGCACTATAGCGTGCACGCACTATTTAGAACTGAGGTTTAAATAGTGTGTGCACGCTATAGGGTGCACACGCTATTTAAACCTTAATTAAACCCAAGCCTAAAGCTTGGTTTTTCCTTGGAGATCCAACCCAAAGGTTTTGATTTGATGAACAGGCCTGAGACATGTTTTCCAGCAAACATACAAAAAATGATTTTTTTTTCTTCTGTGCTCCCCTTCAAAATTTCTCATGGTTGGGTATCGATAAGATCAGGTTACATAGCATTATAGGTCTCTATGTTAGCTATTTAACCATATAATTTATTTTTAATTTGAACTATTTCAAGCCTTTCATCTATAATTTCTTTTGAATGTATGTTTATTTTTTGTCAAAAACCACCACGTACTAATTGGGCTATAGATTTTAGCTCGTTCATCAAATTTTGTAATAACTTAATTTTTTAGAAACTCGACTCCATTCTACACACTTTGAAAAAAAAAAAATTTTGATTTTAGATTAGTTTTCAATTATTTCTAGGGGGAACACATAGATATTTCACATTTTTGGGATGTGTCTAGTTAAAAAATTCATTAAAAAAAAAATACACATTATAAAATTACCTAAAAAATTTGGGATAAACTATATAGTGTTAAGTAACTTTTGACTAGAGCGATTAAAGAATTTCAAAAAAAAAGTTAAAATTTTAGGGGGGCCGCACTTTGTACTGTGTTATGTTTTTTTGGAGTAAACAGTACCACTTTTTTTGGCCCCCTTTTTTGAGGAACTAAAACTAAACCATTTTGAAAAAAAATTAGTAGTTTAGAAACTAGATTCAAAGGACTACGACTTTTGTTTTTGTCATATCTAAAAATTTTGAGCGTAACTATCTTCAAATTCTTGTTGAAGTTCAAAATTTGCAAATTTCAGGAAAAAGGTGTCCACTTATACCCCCCTTTTGGCACCACAACTTTGTGCACTTACCCAAGAAGGTGAGTTATTCTTTTCTCAAAACCTTCAATTGTGAAGCATTTGCTCACATAGATTTTGAAAATAGAACCAAGCTAGAAGCTAAGTCAAAGAAATGTGTATTTTTTGGATATGGCATTAATAAATTTGGTTATAGGCTTTGAGATTTTGAAAATCATAAAATTGTAAGAAGCAGGGATGTCATATTCAATAAGAAAGTGTTGTACAAAGATATGTTGCAACAACATGAGAAGAAAGAAGATGATTATGTAGTGTTGGATGATACTCCAAAAGTTAATGTTTTAGCCATTCCTCATGATGTGCAACAACTACAACAAAAAATACCACACACACTAGTGAATGTTAGATAGTCAACAAGGAAAATTAGACCTCCACAAATATTTTCTACCTCTTTGTATTCTATTTTACTTACTGATGCTAGTGAACCTAAAAGTTATGATGCAGCTATGTAGGT
This sequence comes from Cupressus sempervirens, assembly GCA_028749045.1. Classification (NCBI taxonomy): domain Eukaryota; kingdom Viridiplantae; phylum Streptophyta; class Pinopsida; order Cupressales; family Cupressaceae; genus Cupressus; species Cupressus sempervirens. The sequence continues at coordinate 824,849,574 of CM053785.1, forward strand.
GGATACTAAGATTCAGTGGGAGTCTGCAATGAAAGATGAAATGGACTCTTTGTTGAAGAATAAGACATGGGATTTGTGCAAGTTTTCTACAAGTAAAAAGGTTTTTCAAAATAAGTGGGTTTACGGGTTAAAAGAAGAGAATGAAGGCAAGAAAAGATTTAAAGCCAAGTCAGTTGTAAAAGGACTTGCATAGAAAAAAGGAATTGATTTTGATGAGATATTTTCTCCTGTTGTTAAGATGACTTCTATCCCTACTATTTTAAGTCTAGTGGCTACTAAAGATTTGCATTTAGATAAGTTGGATGTTAAAATAGCCTTCCTTCATGGTGATTTGGATGAAGAGATATATATAGCTCAGCCACAGGGATTTGCGGTCAAAGGTAAGGAGAACTTAGTGTGCAAATTGAATAAAAGTTTATATGGCTTGAAGCAAGCACCTCGGCAATGGTATCTAAAATTTGACAGTTTTATGCATAAGCATGGTTACAGTAGGTGTAATTCAAATCATTTTGTTTACTTTAAGAGGTTGGATGATGATAGCTACATTATTTTATGTTTATATGTTGATGATATGCTTGTAGTTGGGTCTAACATGGATCACATTAAGGGGCTAAAAAGTTAATTAGCACATGCATTTGCTATGAAGGATTTGGGGGCAGCAAACAAATCCTTGGTATGAATATTTGCAGAGATAGGAAAAAGAGAACATTGAAGCTATCTCAAGCTGATTATGTTGAGAAGGTGTTGCAACATTTCTCTATGAAAAATGCTAAAGCTATCAACACAACTTTACTTGGTCATTTGAAATTGACTAAGGATATGTGTCCCAAGACACAAGAAAAGGATGATAAGATGTTCAAGGTACCCTAAGCTTTAGTTGTAAGAAGCTTGATGTATGCTATGGTATGTACCAAGCCAGATATTGCACATGCAGTGGTAGTCATTAGTAGGTATATAAGTCATCCAAGAATTGAGCATTGGAATGCAGTCAAATGGATTCTCAAATATTTGAGAGGAACATCCAATAAGTGTTTACACTTTGGGGGCTCTACTACTGATTTACAAGGCTATGTTGACTCAGATTTTGTAGGGGATATTGATACCAGGAAAAGTACTACAAGTTACATCTTTACTATTGGTGGGGCAGCCGTGAGCTGGATTTCTAGGTTACAAAAGGTTAGTGCTTTATCCACTACAGATGCAGAGTATGTAGCTGCTACAGAGGTAGCCAAAGAGATAATATGGCTTCAGTTCTTCTCACAAGAATCAGGACATCCTTAGAAGGATAATTATTTTTTCATAGATAGTCAGAGTGCCATTCATCTTGCAAAAAATTCAGCTCTACATTCAAAGACCAAACACATACAATTGTGGTACCATTTCATTTGATCAGTTTTGGAGGATGGACAGTTAAAGCTAGAGAAGATACATACCAATGAAAATCTAGCAGATATGTTGACAAAAGTAGCAACGAGGGAGAAGTTGAACTCCTCTTCAGCTTCAGTTGGTTTTCTAGACTAAATATGAATAAAAGAGTAGTAGATTCCAAGGTGGTTTGATCTAATGGGAGCCCCATGTGGTAGCGGTGTTGCTACAGGACCAGTCTCCAAGTGGGAGATTGTTGTTTAGTGTAGAGCCTGATTAGCCCCCAAGTGGGAGATTGTTAGATTGTGGTGAATGATTAGGAAAGTACTATACATACTTCATAAATTCTTTTGGGTTTGGGGCATCATCCCAAAAAAAAAATTTAGGCCCTATTTTATCGAGATTTTGGGCCAACATGTAATTATTAATTATAACCCTAAAGTGGTTTAAATATTTGTATAAAAGGGCTTAAGGTTAGGGATTAATAATTACATGTCAGCCCAAAATTTTGATAAAATAGGGCCTAAAAAAAATTGCAAAGAATTTATGAAGTATGTACAGTACTTTCCTGATCAGTCACCACAATCTAACAATCTCCCACTTGGGGACTGATTAGGCTCCACACTAAACAACAATCTCCCACTTGGAGACTAATCCTATAGCAATACCACTACCACATGGGGCTCCCACTAGATCAAACCACCCTGGACTCTACTATTCTTTTATTCACATTTAGTTTAGAAGACCAACCAAAGCTGAAGAGGAGTTTAGCTTCTCCCTTGTTACTACCTTTGTCAACATATCTATTAGATTGTCATTGGTATGTATCTTCTCTAGCTTTAACTATCCATCCTCCAAAATTGACCAAATGAAATGGTACTACAATTGCATGTGTTTGGTCTTTGAATGTAGAGCTAAATTCTTTGCAAGATGAATGGCACTTTGACTATCTATGAACAAATAATTATCCTTCTAAGGATGTCCCAATTCTTGCAAGAAGAACTGAAGCCATATCATCTCCTTGGTTGCCTCTGTAGTAGCTATATACTCTACCTCTGTAGTGGATAAAGCATTAACATTTTGTAACCTAGAAACTCAACTCACGGTTACCCACCAATACTAAAGATGTAACCTATAGTACTTCACCTAGTATCAATATCCCCCACCGAATCTGGGTCAACATAGCCCTATAAATCAATAGTAGAGCCCTGAAATACTTGTATAAAAGGCCTTAGGGTTAGGGATTGTTTCATAAGGTGTGATGTGAAATTGGTTCTTGCAGTGGTATTGAGCTATAAGGGATTACAAATTATAATCAGGTTGTAATCACTGGATCATAAATATATTGGACTTTTTGTTTGGTGGATGTAGCCTAGGGATTGGGTGAACCACGTTAAATCTTGGTGCCTTGTGTTCTTTTCTATGTTATCTATTTTTTTTGTTATTGGTTATATTTGCATGTAATTGTTACTCCTTTCTGTGGTTTAATCCTAACACTTATGAAGGTAGAGAAGATATCTGCAGAGGTGGAAATACAAGACATATCAAAAACCCCTCAATTTACTATGACACAACCTACATTACCCCTTATAGTGTATTAACAAAAAGAGAAATTCATGACAAATATAAGCAAATTGGTGCATACTATGTCAATACTAGAAGTTTATATCAATGCATAGATTGGAACACAAGTTCAAGGTGTCATTGAAAGACAAGAAGAGAAGAGGACTAAAGTGTTAGATTTGACTACACAACCTAGGGAGCAATTAGAAATATAAACACTAGTTACTTTTCTACTACTCCTCCAAGTCAAGCACTTCATGGGCCGAGTGTAGAAGCTACAATATTGTAGTCATCAATGCCTAGTCCTAGTACATCCAAGGTAGAAGAGGTTACATCATTTGGTGATGTCAACTTGGATGAAGTGATTGTTTTACCAAAGTTTGACCTTACAACAATCACTATTGAACAAATGGATATACTATAGGATGCACTTGCAAAGAAAAAGTATCAAGAATTGCTTAGAAGGAAGCTTAGGTAGAAGAAAGCATTGCAAGGCATCAGTGACATTTTTCTTGATGCATTCAATCTACCAGCACTTGAAGAAGACAAGCCAATCATGGAGAAGTTTCTAAACATTGTAGAATAGATCAATGATGTAGACCTAGATTCAAATGTAAAATTACTTGACTGGTTTGAGAGAAAATTTCAAGGAAAGTTAAATGAAAAGATAGCAAGTGATATTTCACTTAGTTAGGTTGAGTTAGTAACCAAGATTGATAGTGTAAAGGAAGTCTTAGAGAATAGTTTCTCACTTTACACCAAGCTATGTGATATAACTCTATTCACACAAGAAGTGTAGTGCCATATTGACAATTTGGAGGGAGATATGAAGCTAACAGGTACAACTCTACCTCATTCTATAGCTCATTGTCAAAAGCACTTCAGGAATTTGATGAATTCCCAAGGTCAATTGGCATATCTACATGACCAAGATGTAAATATTTGAGCTACACTTATCAGCATGTTGATCCCTCACATGGAGATACTTCACAAGGATCTAGCCTTTGCAGAGACATTAATGTAGAAAGATCCTCATCTTTCAACACTTGAAGGCTTAGTTCATCTTACCATCAAGTTACCATCCAAATAAATCATTGGAGGTAGCTTATGATAACTAGGATGCAACTCTGAAGACAATACTTGAGGTCCATAAAACTTTCTTAGACAAACACAGTATAAGTGTGGAGCTCATGACATAAGTGTTAAAAGGGGGACAATAAATAAAGGGAGAGAATGCATGATAAGGAGAGATAAGTTTTGAAGATCAAGCGAAGACCGAGTTAGTGAGCCAGTATATGAAAAATCTACTCAAAAGAGTATTCAGCTTTCAATTCAGAATGGGATAATCAACTTAGGGGAAGATATTGAATTTTGAGGTATGGCTGATGAGTCATAAGTTTTACAAAATTTTGAAGTTTTGAAATTTTGTATGGAAATGGATATTATCTATGTTATTCTTGAAAGGCTAAAGTTATTCATGCATGACCACGTATTTTGCCACTTATGTTCTTAGATTGGTTTTGACATATGAGTGATAATATACGTAAGTCATTTACTTAGTTCATGCCAAAAAAGCAATACATGTCAAGCATAAGTTGTCAAATAGTATATGTTGAGTGAGAGATATCCAGTATGTGTCGAGTAACTAGTAACTACCAAGTCACTCAAGTGTCAAGAATATAGTAAGTGTTGAGTCATTTGGATTTCACATGATCAATGGATGTTGAGTCATCCAAAGATTGAGTTTCAACATTAAAGTTATAGTTGATGTCAAACATCAAGGACTTCCAGTGTCGAGTAATATGGTTTTGACATAATTGTTTGTAATGGCACACACTACTATGTAAACCATTTTGGAGCTGACTTAAAGATTGTTTTGAGATCTTAGATGATAAGGATGAATCTTTATTGATAATCCCTAAGCAGTTCATGTAGCTAATCAAAAAAAGGAAAGGATTTAGCGGCACTATGGATGAATTACAATTGTTGATTCATATCTAACACTAAGTCACCTAGGTCTTCTTAAGGAGGACAAACCCTAAAATTTTTATGTGTGTAGAAGGAGAAAAAGAGTGAAGTTTTCATGTGCAAACAAAGAAATCATGGTGGCTAAGAAATTGTGAATTAAGATAAATTACAGAATCAGTTAGAGGAGAATAAAGGAAAGGAATTAGGAGATAGCAGAGAGACATCTGATCAAGTACACATCAAGAAAGAGGTGATATGTTATCTAGTAGGAGAGTGCTAACCAAAGGATCATTGCTAAGACATTCTAACAGGTGAATCAATTAAAACTCTTAATAGAGTAGTCTTAACATGTTGTTGTAAATCTTTAACAAGGTGAAGTAAAAATTCCTTTTAACAAGCACACTTCTAACATGGTCTTGAAATCCTTTAGCAGGGTAAGATCTAACAATCTTGTATGTCTTTAACAGGGAAAACCTTTCATAGGTTAGATCATGCTTCATAATCAAACATTGTAACCTACATTGGATACACTTTATTACTGCAATAGTGAAGATTTATGGTTGTCATCGCCACCCCAATTTTACCTTCTCCTTGGAGGATTTTTGGGTAACCAAATATCTTGTGGCATACATGTGTTGAATATTTATTTACTTTCATTCTATGGATGTATATGATTGATTTGGTATTTTAGTTTATATATATAGATTGTGAGATGGATGTGTGGCAAATTATTTTAAGGTTGAAGTTTTAAGTTTTGATTCACCCCCACCAACCACCACCCACCCCCCCCCCCCCCCCCCCCCACCCCCCCACCCCCCCTCGAAGTTTACTCTCCCTGTTGTATTTCCAACAAGAGTAGCGTAGTATATTCATTTTGAATAATTAAATGGTGAGCAAATAATGAAAAAACTAAAATAAAGTCACAAGTGAAAGAAATGAAATGAAAATGATTAAAATAGAAAAAAAGGAAAAAACAGCTAATTATTTTTGGATTGTCTCACTTATGAAGAAAATGTTCTCCATTCACTCTATGAAAAAGTGTGTTTATTTAGAAAATTGACTTGTTAGAATTTGAAAGGATTGGAATTTGGATAGAGTATAAAGAAAATGGTTTTTGATTGTTTAGGCATACTTAAAATTTTGAGAAAAACTATTGTTCTTTCTATTCTTTCTTTCTTTTTTCTAGTAGTCTTTTGTTCTAATAGATTATAACTGATTTTCAATTTTTAAGTTTTTTCTCTTGATAAAGCCACTTTTTCAAATTCTTGAAAAATAAAACTAACTAGATAAAGTTTTTTTTATTAAAATTGAAAAGAACTTTTTTTTATATTTTGTTTTTAATTTTGGATTCAAAAGTAAAGTTCTCAATGTTGGAATTATCAATTTTTTATCATTTTGTGTGTTACAATAATAAAAACAACTTTACTTCTTTATTTGGAATGGAATGTTTAATAATAGGATAATGAATGAATCCTTTATGATTTTCCATGAAAAATATTTTAAGATTGTGTAACAAAAATTATTATTCAAAATTGTTCATTTTCTTAAAATTCTAGACTCAATTATTATTAATGTGATGAGCCTAGGATAAAGGTATTAGAGTGTCTTTCAACATTTTTTGGGAGTCAAATTAACTCAATGATATCAGCTGAAGATGTTTATTAATCAAGAGACAACAAAATTTAGTGAGTAATCAAAACTCAAAGATATTTTAGACAGAAGCATAGATAAAACATACATGAATTTCATAATGTGTGAACTATCTTAATGTTTACATGTAGAGCCTCTAATTAAATCTAACACTCCCTCATACATTTGACTTCATTCACTTAAATGTCTTCAGCATAGTACCAATTCCTAATTGTTGATTTTGACATTCAAAATTTTCTTTTACTAATAGATTAGTATATATGTCTTGCAATTGATCTTTAGATTTACAATACTATAAAATATTTTTTCCACTGATGACTAGCTCTCTAATGAAATGGTAAAGGGTGTCAATGAACTTACTCATCTAATAGAAAACAAGATTTTTGGAAAGTATTATTTTTTAGTTGTCACAAAAGATAGTAATTGGATCCTTCTTTGTTCCTCGATCAATGTCACTTATTGATCTCTCCACTCATAATGCTTGATAATCTATTTATTTAGTTACAACATACTCTACTCTAAAATTGAAATGGTGTCTAGAGGGTGCTTATTGGATGCCCATGAGATTATTATTGTACCCAAACAAAAACCATAACCTGATGTAATTTTTTTGTCATCAACACTTCTAGAAAATTCACTATCTATAAGTCCAACTAGTTGAGTTGTCTTTATAACATGTATATCGAATACTTGCATTTAACCTAGAATATATCTTAATATTATTTCCTCTAATTTCTAATGAGATGTTTTTAGTGATTCCATGTGCCTAAAAAAAAGATCGACTATAAAAAAAATGTTTTTCCTTATTGTTCTCAAATACATTAGGCTTTCTACTAACTACTTTTATAAATAGAGTTTATTTTTGTATATTTGTCATTTTTACTCAACTTGGTACCATAAACAACAGGTTTTGAATTTGGTCAAGTCTCAACACATCTTGGGCATACTTCCTTTGGATGATGAAGATACTTTGTTTTAATTGTTCAATTTCTAGATCAATAAAGTAATTCATGTGATCAAGATTGTTCATTTCATAATATATTTTCGTATAAATATTGAATTCCTAAACATGCAAGTTACTAGTATATATAGAAAATCATCAACATTGATATATATAATCAGGATATTACATTGCAATTTTTTCTATGTGTACAATGTTGGTTCATTATTGGCTTGAATCCTTTGTTTTTTAGATAGGAATCTATCCTATTGTACCATGTCATATTTGATTATTTGAATTCATATAAGGTCATTTTAGCTAATAGACCTTATGTCTCATCTATTAAGCTCAAACCTAGATGGTTTATCAACATATACTTCTTCATTCATAATTCTATTTAGAAATACAACCTTGACATCTATTTGGTAAAATAACCAATGATGTATTATTGCTACTACTAAAACAATTCTAATCTTGCTTAATTTTTCTACTAGTGCAAAATTTTCTTCATAACTGTCTTGGTTGTTCTACAAATACTTTAGAAACTAGTCTTGCCTTATGTTTATCAATTTGTCATTTCTCATTAAGTTTTTTCTTGTAGACCAACTTAACTCCTATTCTATTTTTATTTTGTGGTAGGTGTGCTAGCTCCCATGTGTTATTTTTCTCTATGACTTCTATTTCATTATTCATGATGTCTTCTCACTCTTCCATCTCAACTACTTTTTGAAAACATATTGAGGTACTTGTCACATAGATCAGGACAAGGAGGTGAAGCTCATGCCTAATTTAGACAAATCTGAGAAGGATGATGTGGAGGATGGTCATTATAAATTTACTCATTCTAACACTAAGAATAAGTAGAAGAAAGAGACTAAGACTGACTAGAAAGACATCAAAGAGGTCACAAAGAAGATAAATATATCCAACAAGATCTAAAAGATAAAGTGGAAGAATTAGCCCAATTCCTTCCACTTTATTGTTGTCTCATTTTGGTTTTTTTTCTTTAGCCAAGTTGTTCTTTTTATAATGTTGCTGATTTTGGTGCTGAATTTAGCCAAGTTCTACTAGTTGTGGCTTTGGGTGTGTCTAGTAGTTAGAACAATATTTCATTTTGGGTCTTAACTTTTATTGTGATATGTAAAACAATTGGGGTTTTGGGTCCTTTGTATAAAATATTCTTTAGTGTTAATAAAAAATATATAGGGGTAAAAGCACAAACTTGTGTCACCTTTTATAAAGAAAAAGGATATCAAAATGTGACTATTCAACTTTAATGACAAAAAAATGGTATTTATAGTGTTTAGATTTTGAAGATGAACTAATGAAATGTGTAGAATTGGATGAATTTTATGCCTATAATTTTTATAATTTTTTTGAGTAAGAATTTATTCATTTTTTAAAATTTTGAAGTCCCTTTTTTAATTGTAAAAAATAAAGGTTGTAGTTTATGTCAAACAAGTATATGAAAATCATCCTTTTTGTTTTGATTTGGAAATATCTTATATATGGCATGTATAGCTAGGAGAAAAAATATTTTTTATGTGTATTTTCTTTGATATAAGTACTCAAGATCGACCTTATCAGAATCCAACATTTTTTTACTCCTATCAAAACTTTCCCATCAAATCTACACCTTTTTTGAAAACAAAATACATATTTGTGAAGAGGACTCTCTTCTCTAGAGATAAATATAATTTTTTAATTTTTTTATATGATTTACTATTTTTTTTCTTTTTTTGAGCGATCATCTTCTAAAATGTTGAAATATCAACTTATAATATTTTGAAATTATAACTAATCAAAACACTTAAAAATTGATATAATGATGATATTGAATCTCAGATCTATAAAACGATATTTTTAGTTTTTGAAAAAAAATTGAGTTTTCATAGAGAAATGAGATTAGACCAAAATAAGTTTTGGTATCCTAAATTGTGACATAGATCTATGCTTTTACCCATAGGATAACTAGACATTAAAGACAACTATCCTTTCACATTATTTCCTTCTTGTTCATATATTTCTCTTGTATTCCTCATCTTTTAGTTCCTTTATTCTACTATTTCAAGGTCTAAATCACTACTAGGAGTTTGCACTTGTTGACCTTGATTTTCTCCTTCTATTGTTGGAACCTACAATCTAGGTATTCATTATCTTGCATATTCAATATCTTCTATAGTGGTTGATTCAAATGTGTGTAGAGCAAGTAGATTACGAGTTTTTCCAACATCTTGTTCATACCATTACTTATTACTTATCTTCAAAAAACTTTACATCTCTAGATACGATTCTCTTTTTGATAATTGGGCTATATAGCTTGTAGGGTTTTGGTACATCATTATTGCCTACAAATATACACTTCCTATTTCTATCATCAATTTTTATCCTTAATTCCCTAGGGACATGAGCATAAGTTACAGTTCTAAAAAATTCTAAATTTTTTTCTATTTGGTTTCACTCTACTCTTTTCTTCTAAATGTATCTTATCCTTTACACTTTTTTTCATTTGATATCGGACTTTGTGTGCTAGGAATACTAGTATATACAATGACTACTTCAATCTATTTTCCATTTTTCTAAGATAAATAGTAGGATTTATTTGCAAAACTACTAAGATAGTTGATTATCTTAAACTTATCTTCTACTAAGAGATATTTATGTGTAGTATGATGTTTTTATGCTGATGGCTTCTATCTATATATGGTAAAACATAGAATAGTTCACCACAACTCTTCACTAGGTCTTCTCTTACAAAACCCAATTGAATCTAGTATCCTCTACTTTGTGTAACACTTCATTTTCCCACTAATAGTAAGTTGATAGGCTTGATACTATTGATAGAACTAAACTATGTCTTTTAAATCAAGGCTAACAAACTTTAAATTGCCATCTTTAACAACCAAAGCCTTATCACAACTAACTTCAATGGAAACAATACAAGTATGAAGAGATATTCTAGAGTTGGCTCTAATACCATGAAACTGATTTTAAATAGAAGCAAAGATAAATCATACATACATTTCATTACTAGGTCAATTTTGGAAGAGATATATAAGTCATATAAAATAGAACAATAAATAATAGTGCCAAAAAAATTAAAAGACAAAACTGAGAAAAATAACTTTTGAAGCTTTGTGCAATCAAAGTTCCTTATAAATATTCACACTAACTATCTAGAAGACCCACATGTGTGGTTAAAAAAAAATGAAAACTTTGTGCCCTTCAAAGTTCCTTGTAAATGCTCACACTAACTGCCTAGAAAACCCACATGTGTGGTTAACTTGACATAGGAAATAACCTATAACATATCTAACAAAAAGTGAAATAACATAATAATGGCTAAAAAATGCTTAAATCACTAGTACATAAGTTAGGTATGGTTGTAGAAGATCTTATTTCTCTAGAAGAATTAGGTCTTTTTTTATTTTAACCTTGTAATTTGTGAAAGACATATGGAATCCTTATTAATATAGTGTGATGGAGCTCCTCGACTCCTCTTTGTTAAAGAATATTTTATTTACAACTAAGGTTTTAACTAGGTTTAGCTTAATGAAATAAACAATTAGTTATAATTATAGAAGGATGATCACTAGGTTTACAAGGTTATAATAGCCAATGTTTAGGAAATATATGTCACAAATAAATAAACTATATTATATTAATAGAATTTTCTCAATCTCATTTTTTATCAATGAAGGGTAGAAACTCTGCACCTATGCATTGAATGTTGTCATGCTAGAAGGTTGTTATCAATGAAGGGTAGAAACTCTACCCTACAATCATATTCACCTAAAAATTACATTAATTCCAACATCTAACCTAACTTATACTTCTCACCCAACTAATTATCTTAATACCATCTCAAATCTCCCTTTTCCCTTGGTGCCCATTCTCCCTACGATCTCACATGTTCCATGGAGGGTTCCACCCTTTCTTGCTGATGGCCTAAGAAGGCGTACATGGTTAACTAAGGGGGAGGAAAATGTAAAAGGGGTAGGAAAGAGGTCTATCAAATGTCAAATCACCTAATCTCTTGTCCCAATGTTTTTCTAACTCATTGATTTGTGTTCTTTTTTTCCTTGTGTTATTTTTACTTTTACTAAGTCTTCCTTCCCTATGCCATGTGCTTGGGAGATGGGGTGAGTTCCAAGGAAGCTTAAGCTATCTTATGCATGTGAGGAGAGAGGAAGTTAGGTGGGGGACTGTTTAGGGGGTTGGTCTTGATGGGAAGTGTATAGAAAATTATAATTTTCTTTTTTTTTGTTTAGAGTTCCTTTCTTTGGGGTGGGCCTTACTAAGTTATCCTATCATTTTATTGTATTTTATTTTCTACATATTTATTTTCCTTCATATACGATCTTGATTTTGATGTGACTCATTCCTCCAGTCCAATCATGGGTTGCTAACAAATCATATTTGTTCTAATGTAGGAATAATTTTATTATTTCTTTATCCACAAGATTCCAAAGAATATTCTCTTGTATATTTTAATGGTTTGTAATAAAGGATGGGTCTATTTTCTATTCTCCATACAAATTCTAGAGAGGAAATGTGCATCTACAGTAAGGTTTCAATTTGTGTCTTATGGCTTATTCTTCATATTTCTTTTAGGGAACAATAATTATGGGGTATCAATGTCTTGACTTAACTTCCCTATTACTTATATTTATAGTTCAATATCAATTCTTACATCTATCTAATCTATGAATTTAAGGTACTCAAAATTTAACTCTTTGTTTACATTACACAAAAAAATCAAATATAAGTGAGCTGAGGGATGAGAGGACTCATATATATATATATATATATATATATATATATATATATATATATATGAAATTGTTTATACTAAAACCCTATTAAATCATTCCACCATGCATACATAAGAACCATTAAGAAACTTGATATTTTCCATTGCATCAAAATGCATAACAGAGAATCTTTAAATGAACCCTCTCAAAACTACATTAAATAGACATTACAATATTCCTCTCACATTGAGAATTCCATAAGGTTTAGTTATTGAATGAATAAAAAATCAAGACAACAACAAGTAGCTAAACTGGATAACTTCTATATGAATTCCATAATATTAGATCTTCTTTACATGAAATTATCATTTTTCTTCTTAATCAACTATGATAAGAGCACAATATTTCTCTAGTAAAGACAACTATATGCAAAATCTCAAATTTCACTTTACACATTTATAGCAATGTACAATAGGAAGCAAATCCACTTTCACATTTCAGCAACACAACAATGAAACCTTAATATCACAATACATTATGAGATGACATAGAAAAGATTTGTCTCTTCACAAACACTTGGTTCTTCAACATTGCCAAAGGGTGAAACCCTAATCTCTTCAAAGGAATCCATCTTCACAAAACTTGCAAACAACACAAAAACTAGGATCCATGGAGGCTCACCTCCCATCCTAGGCTTCTATGAAGCCACCCACCAAGCAAGGGAAACAAAGTCCAACTGGGATACACACATACAACATTGGTAATGCATGAAATCACACAACACAACACATGCCATCCCTTCCATGGCTTGCACATTGATTCAAAAATAGAATCATAAATGCATTGGCTAAAGGTGGGCTCTTCAAAGGGGAGATTTTCCATGTCAATACAATTCACACACATTAAATTTTGACATGCCTCTACATGTCTTGCATCATACATACTTCTCTTCACAATTTCCACTTATCACCCTCAAATCATAATATCAAGACAATGGCTTTAATGGAGCCCATACTCCATGAAATTTTCCCCTCTCCTCTCCAAGAGAAGAGGCTTTCTACTACATTTTTTAGCCCAACTAACCCCTTCACCCAAGGCTTCTCTTCCTTCACAAGGATGAGTGAAGCCTTTACACCCATGAACAATTTAGCATTCAAGCAAAACTGAGAGATCAAGGAAGAAAACCAAGAAAATACATGAAACACAATGCACAATCACAACACAACACCAAGATTTCAATGGCAATACATGATCCCATAACAACACTCCATACTTACAAATTTATTATGCGATTCTTAAAGCAAAATGGTCATGATTTGAGCACCAACCTTGGTCCAAGCTAAAGGCAATGATAGTTGATGAAGAGCTCCCTTAGTCCTTCTCCAAAACCCTAATTGTCTCTAAACTTAGAGAGTGGGTGAACACCCCACTATTTTGTCCAAGACTCTCTAAAAGGGCTTTCCCACTAACTATTTTAGCAAAAAAACAAAGCCACTTCCTCTTACAAACTTGTCTCCCCCTAAGTTTCCTATTGTTGACTTAGTGGAAACATGGGAAAGAGCTCATATGACAGCTCCATTTTCGAATTGATGGAAGAAAGCATTGGTAAAGGGCCCCCCTAGGCTATCTAGGCACTATCATGGTCAAAATTAGGTCCCTAACATGTTATACTATCATATGGGTAGCTTATTTTCACACAAAAGGCACTTTGGGACCACTTAATGACCCTTCAAGACCCTAGTCACTTACAATTTCAAATTTCCTTTAATTGTGACCCATTCTATCCCTTATCAAGTGAGTTTATTTAGTCATTAACAAGATGGTTAGTTTTAGGGTAAAATGCTAACATGACCAAAATGTAATGGACACCCCTGGATGTCCCAAAAAAACTAAACCAAATTGCTGAAAGGAATTATGTCAAACAGTTTGCATTCAAATTCTTAAAACCCCTTATAACTCTGGAAATCAAACGTTTATTTGTTTGTTGTGTTTCATGCATGGAATTGGTATCATACAACATAAACAAGAAAGTAACTACAACAATATGCAAAGTGGAAATGAACTGCTGCTAATAAAATGTTATTTTCAGAATTCATAAAACCAAATACATGGCAGATTTATCAACTCACTAATTACTTCAGCAATATTGTCATAATACTCCAGCCCATGCTTACGAAATTGTTGCTACAATACTTTGTCCTCCAATCAGTCCACTACCTTTATAATACCATTCCCTCCAAGCGGCATAAGCGTCGGACAAGTAGTGAAGAAGATATGAGAAAAATATCAAATCTGCCTGTAGCCGGAAATGCAACTAAACTGCCTGATAATGAAGCCAATAAGAAAGAATTCCAAAGGCCAAACCCCAAGGGAATGACATCTAGAATGTTACAAGAGAGGATAGACGTCCTCAAATGCCAAGAACAAAGCTACAACTCACACACCAATTTCTTCTCATATTCAACCTGTCTAATGAAGCTACAAATGCTTCCTTTTATTCTATTCCCACGGGTCCGCTCAACTCATATGGGCAATGTGGGATAAAGATGTGTAATATAAAACATATATTAAAATACCCCTTATGTCTCCCTTGGGTACACATCACCATAAAATAAATATTAAAGTAACACTTTAATATTTTACAATTAAATTAGACGTTACTTTAATAAAATTTCAGGCATTAAAATGTATTAGCAATCGGACTTCGAATAATGCGAGTGATAGCTCATCGGAAAGCTCTCACTGAGGAGTATCGAATCCAATCACCAAAATTGACCTGCACTATGTCCTGCCAACTTACTAAAAATAGTAAGTATGCCTGAAATTGAGTAAATCAACTTCGTTTTGGCCCAAACTGGAAATGACTAGGCCAAAACACTCCAAGATCCCATTAAACCCTTCGTTAGCCCTTGAGACCATGTAGAACAAGGCTAACGCACACACACTTGGTCAACTGCTAAAATGGGGACATTACACAAAACCCTAGGTGACATGTCATTAACACACAAAAATCTACAAGTGTCAAGTGACACATAAAAGCACATTCCACATCATCATGACATGTCCCTAATGCATCTTTAAGATTATAAATTTCACACACAAGTAAGATTACATTTACAAAATAAAATACATCACAATGAGGATTTTGAATCTTCCAAAGACTTGCCTTGGCTAAACCATGTTCACATTGGTTTGGACCTTGTTTCCCCCAATAATTTCCATGGTTCCAATTTCTACACACTGAACTCGAGCATCAGTAGTCCAAGGAGGTCATATAAAATACATACCATAAATGCATATGACATTAAATTTTTTGTAATCCATATTAACATAATTCAATGGAATTCCTTTACTTAATCATTTTGATTACACATTTGAAACATTAAAATATCAAAATTTGCACATCACATTTAATAATAAATCTTCATAATCAAATTAACATTTTGCATCACATCATAATCTAATTTCTATCCTGCCATGTGTAAAGTTGCATTCATATTTGTTTGATCATCCCATTCACAATATTAGGTTCTTAGTACATATCATAGATTAAAAACACTACTATAATGTCAAAATCAATAAAACAAACCACTACCCAGTTAAGTCTTTTATAATTGTCAAAATATCAAAGTCTAAAATATTGAAATGCAAGTAAAGAATATCTATGCTATGATAGGTCGGGGTGAGGCCTCACACTTGAATGTAAACTAACAATGTTGAACAGTAAACATAATTGTACACAAAGAGAACTCATAACACCATATTTTGTTAACTAGGGAAACCCCATCCAAGGGAAAATCCTGGTGGGGATGGTACCCACAAATGATCAACTAATTAAAATTATTTGGTTAAGGATATTGACCATGTTATGAGTTTATTACATACATATAGTGTCCCAACCCTTGTTAGAAGATTAGACCCTATTAAAGGCCTCAACCCTACTAGGAGTTGTTATGTACAATTACAAAATGCACGCAAGATGAGCCCACTACCTTAACATGAAATATACAATATAATTTCTTGATACAAAGAGATAGATACAAAAACCTCTTACTTGTTGTTGATATCTTCAATAACTGATATAACTTTTACTACTCTTTGCACACCTTTGATCATACATCATAATTTGCATCACATATAGCTCGCATATTATATATAGAAGTTTCACATAAGTTCACATATCTCTTTCAACTTATGCATAACTTTGCATATCACAATTTTTCCTTTATACCTTCACAATTTACAAAAATTGTCTAGTTAGCCTTCAAGCTTTCATTCACTTCGAAAAATGCAAAACTAACTCTTTCCCTCTTAGGGTTAACATCTAGGATGTTGTCCCTAATTATTCAAGTAATTATTTTGTAAAAGAAATCTTTAACCCATAATTCACATTTTTTTGTCATACTTTGTTCTACCTTTACAGGTATTTAATTCATAACTTATTTCATACTATGTGTACTGACTTGTTCTCTAGCATATGTCATCCTGACACTATGTACTATCTTTATTCAACTGTGCATATGCCAATAATTTCTATGTTAACCATGTTAATCAAATTTGTATCTTCTCTGCTAGATCACTAAATTGTACTTAGACAATTTTCCATGTCATCTATACACGATGTCTTATTTATAAAAAGTATATCTTGCCATAAATGAAAACTCTTACTTTATTCCAACTTTTCCTACTTATCCAAATCTCCAATGATCTCCCCCTTTGGCATTGATGGCAACATATGGGAAAATTGGCTAAGACCCAAAATGTTGATCAAAACTTTACAAAACTTAGCCTTTACAAAATTCATAGAATTTCAAATTTATGGATCGTTGCATTTATAAACATCTTTCCTTATATATCATATTACATCATACAATTATTATATTACCCCCCCTTACATTTACCTTATATTACTCCCCTTATCTATATCATACAATTCCCCCATATTACTCACCCTTTGACATCAATGACAAAGGTGTCAAAATTTTATATACAAGTCAAAATTTTGAATCTTTTACCTTTGTATAAGGCTAATAGATGTGTGATACAATCATCAAAGATTTTCATCAAACTCTTAAAGTTCTTCTCCCATGTGCCCTTGACCCCCTATGATATACTTATTAAAGAACACAACCCATAGGATGCTATTTCAATTGCATTTAAGTTTAAATAAACAAACTTGTCAAAAGATGTTTTTAGTCTCAAACATTCTTCCATTTGTTGCTCAAGTGTATTGATCTTTATAGAAAAATATTCTTTTAGAAGTGAGAATCTCTTGGTTGTCCTTTCTTTGTTCATCTCTATGAAATTTATCTCATCATAAGTCTTCCCAATCATACCTCAATGTCTTCAATCATTGTTATCTAGTTGTTGAAGTTGATCTACTAGTGCTTGTACCTCATCATGCTTCCTTTTTAGCTCATCTTCATAGTCCTTCGTGAATTTGAAAGATATTGCACATTTGACATACAATGCCTTGCCTTCTTGCTCACATCTCCTTATCTCCTTGATTCATGCATCAAGAGTTCCTAAGTCATTTATGATGTTTTGACAAGTGGTGTTAGACATCTACACATCATGCTTATTCTAAGCTTGTACTACTACTACATCAGATAGACTTATGAATTTAGCATTAAAATCTTGAATCAAAAATTTTTCTCACATCTCCTCTTCTTCTTTTTTCTCTCTTCCTCTTCATTTCTTTTCTTCTCTTCTTCTTCTCTTTTTCTTTTCTTCTTCTTCCTTCTTCTTCTCTTCTTCTTCCTTCTTTTGATTTTCCACTTCTTCTTTTTTCTTTTCTTCTTCTACTTTATTCTTCTTCTCCCCATCTTCTTTCTTCTTTTTCTCCTCATCCTCTTTTCTCTTCATTTCTTCTTCCTTTTTCTTTACTTCTTTTTCTTTTCCTTCTCTTTCTATCTTTTCTCTTCCATCCTTTTCTTTTCCTAATCCTCTTCTTTCTTCGTATCTTCTTCCTCCTCTTCCTCTAATATGGTGTAACTGGTCAAATTACCAACATTGGGTCATAATATTTAAATGGGTCTTCTTTTTCATCAACAATTATCTTTGCATTGTCCACTTGCATGGTATCACTACCTTATCTGCAGTGTTGATTCAGTCATCATGTATTTGTTGGAATAGTCTCTATATCCTTTTCTTTTTCCATTGTGAAATCTATTGGTACACTCTTTTCTTCTTTCATAGGGATTGCTCCCCCTAAATCCTTGCTCAGATTGACAATAATAGTTGTAGATGTCATGAATTTAACAATAGCCAATTTAGTTTCTTTATTTACCTCTTCATAGTTTCCACACATTAATTAAATTGTTCTCCTTTTGTTTCTTAATAAGGGTGCAATACCCTTCATTACCCTCTTCATATCAGCATCAATATTAATCTCACAATGTTTTTTTATTTGATCCTCTCTAATTCTTGTATCTTTATTTACCACTCTTTTCTTTCTATTTATCAACCTATTATAAAAATATTGTGGTATGTCCTCAATATCCTCAAATTTTTTATTTTCCAAAATCATATATCTAACTACAACATTCTCTAGCTACATTCTATCCATGTTACTATACAAATATTAAAACATATTTAACTATACAAATATTTTATTGTCAATGATTTGAAAATCCAAATTCTTCACTTTGGGTTCCCAAGTCTTCTTACGTGAAGCTTTCTTTACTTGTGCCTCAAAATTCTCAATAGGTCTATTCTCTAGCTCTTTTGATTCCTCTTCTAATTCATTAGATCCCATCATTTGCATTATTTTTCTCCTCTTTATTGGTCCACTTGACAACTTCTTTGTTCTTTTCTTGGAAGTTGATTATGTTGCTTCTTGTTTTTACCTTTGTAAGCCTTTCTAACATCCTTGTGGTGGGAGGAAGATTTTTTCTCCTATTACATTCACCTCCTCTTCATCTTTTCTTTTGGTGCAAGTTGTACAATAGTAGGTTGTACCTAGTATACTATAGCATATGGTGCACTAGGGATTTGAGTCGATGATCTTGCCACCATGACTCTTTTTTCCATTCCAACAACTGCAAGTGGTATAGTTACCACGTCCTCTAACTTTCCACTAGCTCTCATCTCCATGGCTATACCCATTGCTTCTTTGTATTCTTCTCTTGTCATGTCTGATTCCTTTAGTATAGCTTCTATTTTCTTTTCTACTTTCTTCTTTATATCCTTATGTTCCCCATCTAGGACATTCCATATCTATATCAAGCTCCAAGATGATCTCTACATATCCTTCAATTAATTATTCACTCATCTCATAAACCATAGGGCCTATTAACTCACTCTTGGTTCCACTACTTCCATACATGTACATCTATTTCAACCATGAAGAAAATGTCATTCTTATCATTCTCTACTAGAGTAAGTGGAATTATGAATCTTTTTTCCATAACTGATTGGAAACTCTTCATCATTCTTGAAATATCTTCTATTATCCTCTTCTTAGATTTCTTCTTATAATGATGAGTTATCAAACTCATTATGAACTTGTCACTGTCCCACTCCTAATCTATCATACCATGGAACTATCTAACCACTTGGAAGAATAAGTATGTCAATAGAGATTCAAATTTATAAACACAACTTTTTTGGTTTTCTTCAATCTCTTATTGTTATCAAGCAACTATTACTTCACAATCTCACACATTAGTTGCAGCAGATTTCTATAATCCATGATATTATGTTCATGATTCTAAGTCAAATTGTGTGTGAATTCATTAGAATCAATGTTTTAGATCATACTCAATGGTCCATCATCAGTATGAGAGATCTAAGAAAGTAGAGAAATATCTTCTATTATCCTTTCTTAGTTCTCTCATCTTGATGATGGATCATTGGGTATGATCTAAAATATTAATGTTGATAAACTCACACACAATCTCACCCAGAAGCGTGAATATAATCTCACACATGTTAACTTTTTCTCTTTTTTTTGTAATAAGGTATGTTGCATAAATGAATCCAATAGGCATGGAGTTCACTCTAGAATTATAGTTCATCTTGTATTCAATGATGTTACTAATAACCCTAACTTTTTTTTTCTAGTTATTAGGTCTATTCTCATGTTTCTTCCATCAAAATTTATTCTTAGATTAGTTTCAACCAACTTCTTCATGTTCTTCTTATTCATAGGATTACATCCTTCATTGTTCAAACAATAAGTCTATGGATCATATCATTATCAATCATCACAGGAATATCTACTACCCAAAACATACCTTCATGAATTATGCTCCATTTATAATTGTCAAAATCTATGTAAAACATATGCTTAATGATGTTTAAGTCACTCAAATGTGAAAGCTCTAGTTTCAAGAATAGGTCACCTTTGCATACTATTTATAAATTTTTATGAATTCCATTATCTCCAAAGCTCTTAAACTTACAATGTATATAGGCTCTTACATCTTGTACATGCAATACATTCTAGGGAATTTCTAAAAATGCTCCTAGGGGATCATCCTTGTATAAGTACGCAATTAACATAAAGTTGTTTCTAATTACTGGAAAACTTAATTTCTTTTAAACATACACATATGATATTGAAATGAAATGCACACTTAACCATAGCTTCAAATCATCATGCACTACCTCATACTAATTGTGCAACTCTTAACTCAATCTTTAGCTTTAATTTTATCTTACTGGTACTCAATCTTCAATAGAAAATTCCTTAAGTCAAATAGGATGAATTGCATACAATGGATGACTTTAATCTTTCATCAAGATCATCAAAATACTATTCTTCCAATACTACTTGTGACCTTGATTGATCTTTTTCTTTCACAAATACCTCTTTGAATTCTTCTACATGTCCTCTCAATTCATCTTTCTAACTATTATTGCTATTATTATTCATTTTGACATTTCTATTATTGTTCCTTCTAAAATTTGGATTCATGTTGGTGTTCCTCATATCTATTCTACAAAATCTTGCTATGTCACCAAATCTTTTGCATAACTGACATACTGGCATATTGTTTCTTTGATTAGGTCCAGATTGATTAACTAGTGCTCTGCAATTTCTAGCAATTTGTCCAAGTTTGTTGCACTTGTAGCACACAATGTTGTTTTGTGTTCCATTATTTCCTTCATTTGATATCCTTTCATTATATTTCCTTTGACTAGATCTTCTTCTTTGACTACCTGCAAGATTAGTATCTCTAAACATTCTACTATTGCTATTATTGCTATCAAATTTAGGTTTCGTACAATCAATTCCTTTATGACCAAAACCATGACAATTATAATAGTAAAAATTGGTAATAGGATTAAATGAGATACATGTATAATTTCTCTTCATATGACCAACTTCATTATGTATATAAATCTGTTGGAAATATTATGACAAGCTAAGTTACTGAGAGGGGAGGGGTGAACCAGTAACTTCTAAAACTTTCATCCCAACTAGCAATTAATCCTTTATATGAATTCTCATTTAACTTCATGCATGAGAAACTAAAACATGAAAGTATACATAACACTTTGACACATAGATTTGGTGACCCAAAAACCTTCAAAATAGAAAGTAAAACTAGGGTGGGGATGATATCTGCAAGCTTTAATACTATAGTATAAAGTTGGTCGGCTAAGGCTTATATTGATCACTTATGATGATATGCCCTATTAAGAGCAATAAGAACTACTAGGTCCACCTTATGAAAGAATTTACAAACATACAATAAAGTATGCACTTGGTGAAGAGATTTACATAAGATTGTTAGCTCTACCTTGTTAAAGGATTTGACTGATCCACCTATTAGGATGAAGCAGTAGCTGATCTATGATCTGCAACTTGGTTTTCTGAATGAGATTCCTCTAAATGTACAAATCACTTTGCTATGATAGATGAATCTTTGCTACTCCTTATACTATCATAGCCTTTGTAATTTGCACTTCTACTCTTTTATAAGGATTACATTACTTCCTTTTTGATTCCATACATTCTCATTGGATGTGATACAATATATTATATATATATATCAATCCAATTACATAATTACAAAGTTAGCCACGATACAAGTTTCTAAAAAATATTACAAAGTTGGGAAAAGTGTAGAAATTTGGGCTATAAAGACTGACTCGATGAGGTTCTGATACTCGACATCCACTTTCACTGCTCAATAGAATCATGCACTTGGTAGACGTGGAATTTGAATCCATACTAATCACTTCAAGTAGTCTTGAACTCGATTTGCACTGGTGACTTAGAAAATACTGTGAAACTCAACATATAAATTGAATCACTTGATTCACATTGCCTTGCTTGGTCATTCCTTCCACCACGAGCTTGATTAACACTAGACTTGCATCACATCAACTATGAACTCAGTAAGCACTATACAACTTGGTTTACATTGGTAAACTCAGCCTACACTAAGATGTTCTGTTTACACTACTAATCTTCACAATAGTTATATCTACTCGACATACACTAGAACTTGTCCAAAGGACTCAGTAGCAACTATAGAACTCAGTAGCAATTGAAATGCTTGGTTAGCATTGTTAACTATACAATAAGCTCAGTTTGAATTCACAATCTAAATAAGTGTATGTCATTAATAACAAACATGACTAGAATGTCAACAATCTCCACCTTTGGCATTAGTGATAAAACACTTATCAGTCAAAACTAAATTATCCATCACCTTATATCTCCAACTCAGTAGAGTATACAAATTTTGAGATTTTTCAAAATTATTTTTGTAAAGGATACATTTCTATAGAGGGTAATGCTTCCTTCAAAGATAATATACAATATATATTTCCCCATACTTTCTTACAATTTTCTCCCCCTATCCTTTTACATCTTTCTCCTCTTTATATCATCTTATATCTTCTCCCCCTTTTTATCTCCTTATAACGTCTCCCCCTTTTTGACATTAATGCCATAGAATTATGCTATATGTATTTATATAGTAATGCCAAAATGATACAAGAAGTTGTATGTACCTTCAATATGAGCACCAAATTCTTATCCTAGTTCTTTTGCAAGACCATGCATGTGTGTAATGCCACCTGCACTTCTGCTAAAAGTTCAATCATAAGGTCTACAATAACAAAATTATTATCATGGATGAGATTTTTTGAATAAGTAATATGCTTATGTAGTGCATCCATGTTGGGAAGTATCATATTCTGAATATCTACCAATGTAGACCTAATTCTTGCTTCTTCTCTAAGCAATTCTACCTACATGTCTATCAAAAATTTGATCTTCTTGAAATGGGTAGAGCTTGAACTTGGGTCAAGCTGCAATTGTTGAGCACTTGCTTTGAGATCTTCATCAATCTTAGACAATTTGTCCTTTATTTCCATATTAAATCTTGGAATATCACATAGTTTACCAAAAAGTAAAGTTAAATTTGTACAAGAAGTTTCTAGAGAACCCAAAATAGTAGATAAATGTACTTGGTAAATGGAAATTTGTTGAGCAATGTGCTCTAGCAGATTATTTTCAAACATTTTCTCTGATTTTCATAGTAATTTATCTTCTCCATCTAGATCTTCATTATACTTCTAGATTGGTTCTACCAATTGAAACAAAACTAGTTGAGAAGAATCAATCTCTGTACCTATAGCCTCTACCAAAATATTCTTGGCATCCTCAATGACTTTAAATTCTTTATCTCTTTCTTCTCTTAGTTTTGGCTAATTGACTTTCTTTTGGAGTAATTCTCCAAAGGTTTGCATTTGATCAGTAGTAAGTTTTGAAATATCCCAATTTGGAATCACAATTTCCTCATCAACACAACATCCTCCTCCTTTTCTTTACCTTTACCCAAAAAAGTTGTGCTTGATTGAGGCTTGGTCTCAACTTTCCTTGCACTTATTTCTTGTGTACTTGGAATGGAAACAATAGTAGAAATAGTGGGGCTTGCTATAAAAATTGATACTGCGCCTATTGTAGAAATACTAGTAAAAGTATTTGTTAAAGCCAAAATTGATGTATCGAAAACTATTGAAGAGGGAAGATTCTACAGCTTGGTAGATGAAGTACTTGGTACTTCAGTCAATGATGTGTTGATCTGAATTGGTGCAAAGATTGATTGGATGGTTGTGCTTGGAGTGTTGGACACAATCAATCCTACAGAGGTTGTCTCTGTGCTTGATGTTGTCAATACTTTACTTAGAGAATGAGGAAGTGAGGCTATAACCATTGCAACAATCTTAATTGATTTAGTTTCCTCTGTATCCTGAGTTTCTTCCTCAATAGCCTCTTGCTCCTATTCCTCTTCATTATCAATGTTATCAAAATGTGTTGTCTCTTAATCATTTTCCTCTTCATCTTTTTTTTTCTTTATCATCATCATCATCATCTTTGTCACTTATGCTGACTAAAAAATAACCTAGTTTATGAAGATTATATATATTCTTTCATGTATTTGTTGCATTCTTCACAACATGCTCTATATTTTTCATCAATACAAGGCAAGTGTTGAATTTCAAGGTTAGTTTTTCTTCATTCTTCTTCATGGATTCCTTCACCTCCTTATTAGTTAGGCTTGGCATAAGCTGCCTCAAGGTTTGCTCATATATATCTTTAGTAGTTTGCTTTGCAAATTCCCTTCTTGGCTTGACCTTATCTGTCAAAACACTAGGAATTTGAAGTGTAAGATCCATCATTAGATCTTCAATCTACTTCTATTATGCTTCAGTCCTAATCTCATACTTCAATGCCTCAAAGTTGGTTATGTCATCCCCTAACTTCAAATCCTTCAATCTATCTTGGAAGGTGGGTGGAGGTTTCTTGAATATTATGTCTTCTCCTTCCTTGTCTAATTTCTTCCTAGTGAGCACTGTAGTGGATGGCTTAGTAGGATTGGTAATAATTACCTTGCCCTTTTTCTTTAGTGGCTCTTCCTCCTCTAATTTTTCTCATCATCTACTTCTTCATCCTCACATTTTCCCTTGTTTAACAAAAGAGTTAAACTTGTTTTTAACTTGGCAATCCTTTTCTTGTCTTTGCTAATTGCCTAAGGGAGTTTGATCTCCAGTTCTATCCTAACCTTAGTTTCATCATATGTACCAAAATATGTTGCCTTAGGATCAGTTGGTTCATTAATTAGTGCCTCAATAATATCCTTGGTTTCATCAATATTAACCTCATATCCAAGAGATTTCACCCGTGAAATTCTAGGTCTAGCTTCCTAAATTATATTTTATCACTATCTACCATAAAACATATATCATCCTTGTAATCCTCAACTAGTTTCTTGGGGATTTAGAATCTATTATTCATTTTCTCCTCGAATGCATCAAAATAATTATCCATAATACTATTATAATTTTCACCCATCTCAGGAATGTACTCATTAATTTGATAGAGTATAGGCACATCTTTTCTCCATGTATAAAATAGTGCCTTTTGAAGAAAAGAATTTTTGAACATAAAAGAATAAGCATGTTCATAGAGATCCAAACTTACATGGATTGTTCTTTGATGTTCTGATGTTCTCCATGTTCTTATTGAATTGTTTCAATAGTAGCTCGACAAGGTCAAAAGAAATATTATCCTTGATATCTTGCATGCCAAGTCTATTGCCTCACATGATACACTATTCAACCTACTTGAACTATAGATCTTGTGTGCAATGATATGGATGCCAAACTTCAATTCCATATTATATACACTGCTTGTTTTCATACCTCTTCTATCCCACTCTGATAGGGTTTTCTTCTCCAGTTTAGCCTGACCTAGGGTTTGGTCATCCTAGCATTTACCAGCATACCAATGATCCTATGAATCATCTTCTTCATGATCAAAATTGGTTGCTCCAACCATAGCTATCCATTGTGTATCTGACTCAAAATAAACCTAATCCATTTCACTTGGAATTCATGAGGCATGTGAGGAATATGGATTAATCCTTTAGCCTCAAGATGTTGATGTTCAGGTTTCAAAATGCCATTTACACATAACCTTTCTAGGGTTTTTTCCATTTCTAGTGTTCCAATTTCTTGAATCACACATTTAAAATGAGAATGGATATCATCGATTAATAGTACCTTGGAAGGGATTTGGGACTGCACTCCACTCGGGTCTAGGGTTTTAGCAATTACAAGAGTGAGCTTGAAGTCCAATGCCAACTATTCTACACCATGAACTAGTATTTCTAAACCTCACTTGGCCTTGCTACTGCTGGATGTCATCTTCACTTGATACGGTTTGAAAATTTTGAAAACTTTGGTAACAATTTGCTAAAATCACTTTATTGCTCTTGAAGATCGCTCTACACAATTTTTCTCTCAAAAATTCATGGTGAAAATGACTTTGATTTCATTCCTTTTATCAAATTTTGCCATAAATTCTTGGTGCATATGTTAGATCAAATTGGCAAACTAGCATCCAATTCCTTTTATTGAACACTTGGCAAAGTCTTCATGACTCGGTAACCATATGCATCTTGATTACTCCTGACCTTGTTGAGTAGAGTTTGTAGCCCATCCTTGCTTGGTAAGATAGTAACCTAACCTTGCTCAAATACCTTTCACTTGTTACTCAGTGATCCCTATTGCATCTTGAATGCTAGTTTGGATCTTTCATCCTACTGATTGGAATTGATATCTAATGTCTCATTTAGTATCACAATTTTAGCACTCCTTTGAGAGATCAAGTATAAATGGTGGAGTAACTTAATTCTTGAGTGACTTTTTCATCATCGCTTTGATTTTCATTCTCAATAGACTTTGGAACCCATTAAATTGTCTCATCTATTTTCTAATTTTATTAGCCTTTGCCTTCTTTTCATCTTCAATTATTTTAGTATTCATGTAGTTCTTAGCAAGATGACCAAGTTTAGTACAAATGAAACATCTTTTAATAGTATCTTTTTCTTAAATTATGTTTTACACAATTCATTCCAATGTGTCCAAATTCTCCCTTGTAATGACATTTGCACCAGGTGTTGTAGTCCCAACCAAATATAGCTTTTACAATCTATTCTGCTAGATTCAATATCTTGGTTTTGCATTCTGATGACTTGTGTCCATATTTCTTACATTTGTGACATTTGCCTTCAAATCTTGGTTTTTCTTTGCATTCATTAGCCTTATGATGATGTTGATTGTAATTGTAGCACTTTCCATTAAATTTTTCCTTCCCATTGTTCCAAAATTTGTTTGATATATGACCTATCTTACCATAGTAATTGCAAGTAGGTCTTTGGTTCTTTTGAGCTCCTTGCTTGGATGTTTCACCATCTTCTATTTATCCAATTCCTACTTTTCCCTTTTGTCTATAGAGATTTTGCTCATTCAATTGATTCATTTTTTCTTGGGATTTCATCATTCTTTCATTGGTTTGCCTTTCAGAATTTAGATCATTCTCTGATCTTAGGTTTGTGATTTCTTCATTTGCATTGTTGAGCTGATCAATGAAGTCTACTTGCTGAAGAGATACATGTTAGATTTCATTGTTCCTTCCTTCTATCTCTTCTCTTATCTTTTTTTTCTCTTCCATTACTTCAAATAGTCCTATTGACTAAATTTCTTGTTCTCTTCTTAGTTTTCTTACTTCTTCTTGTAGTGAACCATTCTTTTCTAGGAGTTCCTTGATTACTTCATTGGCTTCATCTAGGATTCTTGAATGAAGGTCTTCAATTATTTCTTCAACATAGAGATGATCATTTATTTGACTTGCAAGATCTTTTCTTCTTTTCCAAGATTGACAGAGTTACTCCTTTGCTTTCTTGAGTTGGGCAATAGTCATTTCCAAATCTAGCTTCTCATTGTCGATAGCCTTGTCAAGTCTGAATATCTCCATGGCTTTTGATTTTTTCTCAAGTTGATAGACTTTTATCTTGAGAACCACAATGCTCTGATACCAATTGTTGGAAATATTATGACAAGCTAAGTTAATGAGAGGGGAAGGATGAATCGGTAACTTCTAACACTTTCATCCCAAATAGCAATTAATCCTTTATATGGATTCTGATCTAACTTCATGCATGAGAAACTAAAACATGAAAGCATACATAACACTTTGACACATAGATTTGGTGACCCAGAAACCTTCCAAATAGAAAGTAAAATTGAGGTGGTGATGTTACCCACAAGCTTTAGTGCTATAGTATAAACTTGGGTGGTTAAGGCCTACATTGATCACTTCTAATGATTTGCCCTATTAGGAGCAATAAGGACTGCTAGGTCCACCTTGTGAAAGGATTTACAAACATACAATAAAGTATGCACTTGGTAAAGAGATTTACATAAGACTATTAGGTCTACCTTGTTAAAGAATTTGACTAATCCACCTATTAAGATGAAGCAATAGCTAATCTTTGATCTACAACTTGGTTTGTTGAATGAGATTCCTTTGAGTGTACAAATCACCTTGTTAGGATAGTTGAATTTTTTTGTTCCTTATACTATTGTAGCCTTTGTAATTCGCACTTCTGCTCTTTTATAATGATTGCATTACTTCCTTTTTTATTCTAGACATTCTCATTCGATGTGATACAATACATTATATATCAATCTAATTACATAATTAGAAAGTCAACCACAATACAAGTTTACACAAATTATTACAAAGTCAGCCAAAGTGTAGAAACTCAGGCTCTGAAGACTGACTCGATGAGGTTCTAATACTCGACATCCACTATAACTACTTGGCATTCTCATGCACTTGGTAAATGTAGAAGCTCAGTCCATACTGATCACTTCCAAGTAGTCTTGAACTTAGTCAGCACTAGTGACTTGGCAAATATTGTGAAACTCAACATATAAATTGAATCACTTGATTCATGCTACCTTACTCGGTCATTGATTCCACCACAAAATTAGCTAACACTGGAATCACATCACATCAACTACGAACTCAATAACTACTACACAACTTGGTTTGCACTAGTAAACTTGGCATACACTGAAATGCTCAGTTTATAGTTCTAATCTTCACAATAGTTGTATATGCTCAGCATACACTAGAACTTGTCCAAAGGACTGGGTAGCAACTATAGAACTTGGTAGCAACTAAAATGTTTGGTTACCATTGTTAACTATACAATAATCTTGGTTTGAACTCACAATTTGAATAAGTGTATGTCACTAATAACAAACATGACTAGAATGTCAATAAAATCATCTACCTTTAAATTCATTCCTCACTTGCATAGGTGATTCAACTTGCTCAATTGCCTTTGGTTCATCAATTTCTTAGGTTAACTTGCTTGCTCCATTTTTTTAGTGCATCTTTAGACTAACTTGATTCAATCTTATTTTGGTCATCTTTCTTATGTTTAGAATGTTCAATTACTAGATCTAGTTCCTTTATTGATTCAGATTCCTTTACTAACTTTTCTCCAATAAAATATCCAAGGCCAATCTTATCATAGTAAGGTCTCTGATAATATAGTTGCTCATCAATTTTCTCACTATAGGAATATAATTTTTCTAACTCTTACTTGGTATGGGTTAAATCTCCTTTTACAATAGTATTGTATTTATCAAGTTATGTATGTTCTATCTTAATGGATTTAAGTTCAAATTAAATTTTGTAAGATCGGGTCTAAGATCAAAATTTTCAAACTTTAGATATAACTCAACTTTGCTATCATTTTTCTTCAAACCTAACTTTAGCTCAATGATCTTCAATTCATGTTTTAGAATCTCATTTTCTTTCTTTAGTTTTGATACTTCATCACTTTCTTTTGTATGATCTATAGGTTCCTTTCTATATTTGAGATGATTAATCTTGTCTTTCAATTTCCTAATGTAGTCTTTTATATCTTCATATCTTTCTTTCATATTATCTCTTTCTTCAATAAGAATATCAATATGCTCAAGAGCTTCATCAAGGTTCTTCTATAACTATTCCATATCCATAGGGATCTTACTCAAGTTGTTAAGCATCTTCTAAGGAATTGTGTTATGATAGCAATTGTTAGAAATAGAGAATACTAAGAGAGGGGTGGGGGTGAATCACTATTCCACAAACTTTAGCCCAAAATTGGATATATTAATTGTCTTGTAACTTGAATAAGGAAGCAAACTAACAATGTTGAACAAAGAATATAACCATACACAAAGAAAACTCATAACACCATATTTCGTTAACCAGGGAAACCCTAGCCAAGGGGAAACCCCGGTGGGGATGGTACCCACAAAATTATCCACTAATCAAAATTATTTGGTTATGGATATTGACTCTATTAGGAGTCTATTACATGCATATAGTGTCTCAATCCTTGTTAGAGGACTAGACATTGTTAAAAGCCTCAATCCTATTAGGATTTGTTATGTAAGATTGTGAAATGTATGCAAGATGAGTCCATTTCCAAAACATGCAATATATAATATAGTTCCTTGATACAAAGAGATAGATAGAAAAACCTCTTTTTTTCTATTGATATCTTCAATATCTGATATAACTTTGACTTATCTTCACACACCTTTGGTCATACATCAGAATTTGCATCACATATAGTTAACATATCATACATACAACTTTGACATAATTTTTTGTATCTCTTTCAACTTGCACACAACTTCACATATGACAATTTTTCCTTTATACCTTCACAATTTATAAAAAAATTTAATCAGCTTTCAAGCTTTCATTTACTTGGGAAAATACAAAACTAACTTTTTCCTCTTAGGGTTAACATCTAAGATTTCATCCCTAATCAGTCAAGAATTTATTTGTAAACAAAATAATTCCTTAACCCATAACTCACATTTTTTTGTCATACTTTGTTCTAACTGTACACTATCTTTAAGTTGATATTTAATTCATAACTTATTTCATACTTTTTATACTGACTCATACTCTAGCATTCATCATCCTAACACTCTATATTGTCTGTAACTAACTAATCATGTGCCAATAATGTCTCTTTTAACTGTGTTGATCAAATTCCTATCTACTCTACTAAAAAACTAACTTGTATTTAGATAATTTTCCATGTCTAACTATAGAATATGCATCTATACACAATTCCTTCTTTATATAAAGTACATGTTTCCATAAATGAAAAATATCACTTCATTCCATCTTGTCCTACTTAGCCAAATTTTCAACATCCTTCAATCCCTTCATTTTTCTTCTCACAGTGCATATTTCTAAGTCCATGTTGGATTGTCAATAAACTATCATTCAAATGGTTTTAATAAATTTTTACAACATCTTAATAAAACACTCTCAAAGGAAGTATGTATTCACACAGGTGCTCCATGGACTTCTAATTAGTGATTAGAAGCTTCACACAATGCTTATTTATCTTTAACTATCAACTCCTCATACTTTCAATTGTCTCTTCCTTCTAGTGGCATCTTTGTTTAGCACAAGTTATTCTTTAACACAATTTTTTGCCTCATTAACTGGTTACATCACAAATCACATTATTAAGTGAAATATACCACCAACCATGTTCCATTCAAATACAACATCAATCATCTTTCACTATGGCTCAAGAACAATCACTCTCACACATTATCACTCTCTATTTTCTGTAAATTTCTTTGAATCTCCTTTGATTTCAAAAAAAATCACTAGCATACCTTCCAAAGCACACAAACTCCAGGAAAAAATCTTGACTCCAAAACAACAATCCCCTCTTACCTTTTATTCACTTTAAGAAGCTTCAATGCTTGTTATCAAAATACTTTAATAGCAATTTCTTTTACTCTTCAAAAAATATGTTTCTCTAAAACTCAATTCTGTAATAGATCAAAACACAACATACACTTCACCCCATTGGATTGTACTAAATTCCAACCTTTCTTCTAGCTCTGATACCAAGTTGAAGAATCAAACAGGGAGATAGAACTGAAACCATAGAGAAACCAAAATATGGGCTTACCTAAACATAGGTCCCAATCCATTAATTTATTGGAAAATATATAGTAAATGTGTAGCAAAAGTTGGCTACAACATTAATGTTGGACAATTGAGATAGAGAGTACATAAATAATGTGCATGAGAAGTCATAGTGGTTATAATGAAATTAGATGGTGGCTTTGTCTGTTGTGTGTGTTAGGTTGGCCAGTTGGTCTGTGCTAACCATAGATGGTTGGTTGATAATTAATTTAACATTTTAACAAGGTTGAATGATAGCATGATGCTAGAATTGATTTTTGTCAAAGAAATTGAATGAATATCAGTCTATAGTATAGAGTATTTTGTTTCTTCTCTTATTTTCATTTCTTGTGGTGGAAATTAAATGTGTTAAATATTGTAAACATGAGGAATTTTAAGCCACTACCATTGATATATTCTTCACCTTCTTTGAAGTTTTTAGATGGTTTGATGAGGTTTTGAAATACATTTACAATTGCAAATAATTATGCAAATTCTTAATATATTATGCTCATTAATTAAAGGTTCTATTGCTTGTTCTCATCCAACTACCCAAGGTTGAAGTGATAGAGTAGAAACTAGATAAGCCTATAAATGCATTTTGAGTATTGGATTTTGTGAGATTATATTTTTGGAGTAATAAGTTCAATACAATTAGTTTGATTTTAAATGGAATATTATTGGTTGACTATATCTCAAGAAATGAATTATCTTATTGTGTTATCTTATGCTTGTATATTTGGGACCACAGATTTATCAAGGGAAGATGAACGAAAATAATTATGCCAATGTGATTGAAGAGGAAATATTATCATGTCTTGTAGTGCATAAAAAATACTCACCTTTCCATGATATTGATGAGTGATATGTGCTTTAGAGAGTAAAAATTGATATTATAAGAGGTTTGACTCAATGATGGAAAAAAAAAACATTTTATTAGTTATCTTCTCACTCAATGATGGGCTTCATGTCATGTTTGTCCCTTCAAGGATGAGGGGTGCAAGATTATCTTAGGTGCAATTTTTTTTATTCATGTTTAATTGATGGTTTATTGAGCACTTAAGAAGAAGAAATTTCCATAGAACTTGGGGATGTATTAGACACACTTAGAGGAGACAAGAAATTTTAGAGGAAAGGTGTCTCATATGCAACACTATAAAAGGAATTAGACACACTTAGAATAGGTTTAAATTTTTTGAGGTATGTGTCTTATTGTGCATGGAGGATGGGAGAACCTTATGTTATCTAATTTTATGTAAATGTACATAATCTTTATTGCTAGGAGATCCATCAATGTACTTCATTAAAGTCTCTAAAAGAGTTGGGTTTAAAACCCTTGCAATGTTTCAATTTTTTTAATTAATATAAGAAGAAAGGAATGTTGAAGAGTATTGCATTTGAAATTAGGTGTATAGATATATTTTAAGATAAATATATTAAATAGTTAGCTAATCATGTAGCAAGTAATTTGAAAGAATTTGTAGGGCTATAATAGCCAATAGCTAGGAAATGTATCGCGTAGATCAATAGAGTCTTTTATATCAATAAAATATTTATTTTATTTTCTCCTCACTTTCACTCTCTAGGATATTTTCTTGTTATTCTTTAGGCAATACATCAAGAGAATTTTACATTGTATTGTTTTTAATTGAGTATTTTATGTTGTGTAAATGTTGTCTCTACTATATGGTTTGTATGATTGTAAAAGTACTCACTTATTTTGGTTATTGTATTAGTTGTGTGTGTGTTCATCTCCTAGCATTGTTGGAGTATGACTTTAGATACCATATGTTTAGGTGGTCTAGAACCATTATTAATTGAGGACTTGAGGATCTCAAAAAGAGCTCCAAGATAGTGATCAAATTGCTAAAGATTTTGATAGATATATGTCCTTATTACCTAAGTTGTAAATGTAGTCATTTGAAAAAAAATCTCCCTAGATTATAATTTTATAGTCTCATTATTTGGCTTTCTTAAATTAGTGGTTTTAAAATATCCCATATAGGTGGTGTTGATATTATAAGTTTTTTTTTTTGTCTTGGAATTGTAGTTGTGGATACTAACTATCTTAATTTCTCTTTATCATATTTTGGATATAGTGGGATTGGATCTATAACATCTTATATTCTTTTCTCTTGCAAATATAATTTATTATAACACTTATGATTGGATTTTTTTGATCTTGTACAAGTATAATTATCTTGCATTCATATAAGAAAATGTGATCACATCTTTGAAGATGTAGTCCTTTAAATAACCAAATATGGTAGGACCCTAACATCTTGCACTACTATCCTACTAATATAGCTCCAAAATTAAAAATTCAAATGTTAGCTTCAAGCCCTTAACAATCATGACATTTTTGTTTTTTTTTTTTTTTATAAAAAATCTATTTTATATATAAAAATAAGTGGTCTCTTTTCAATGATAATAGATTTCCACAACCTATATTCTTATACATTATGCTTCTAGATTATCAAAAAATACACACAATCTCATCCAAACGAATAATATATAAGTGTCTTCTTTATTTTTAAATACAGTAATCTAATCTAAGGGAATGAAGATCAATTAAAAAAATTATTTTAATGATATTATTGAGTGTTCACAATGATCTTCTATCAAGTATAATCCATTTATTGTCGTTTATCATCATTATCCTGTTGTATTAACATCTTTCAAGACTTGAATAGAGAAATCCATAACCACATTATATATGATGATAAGTTTCATGCCTAAGGTAATTCTCATCTATTTTTGTTATAATTAAGCTTATTATGTACACCTATCTAAGATATTTTCATCATGTGTTAAATTCTACAATAGTCGGTTAACACATCATGTTTTTCATGAACAACATTTGTGTTTTCCTCACTCTCTTATTTCACAGGTGGTCAAAATGGAAATCTTTGAAATGGTGAAACCTTTCATCATTTCTAGTTTCTTGTATAGTTTAATTTCAAAATTACACCAATTATTTGATTAATTTTTTCTCCATCAATAGTTGTGTTTTAACCTTAGATTAGGATTTTGGTGTTGCATCTAGGTTTTCCAATCTAATCAAAATTTTCTTCATCAATGGCTCTCATTTTTACTAGTAGTGTGGGTCTTTTTACACATTGATTTATTATGTATAGCTGTGTGTGGTGGGTTAATATACCATTTCAACCATACAAATAGTTTTTTCTAGTAGTATAATTTGACTATTTGTAAAGATGACACATATCTAGAGTTGGTTATTCAATGTGAAATGACTCATTTGGATTTGATATCATGGTGTGCCAACATACATCTTTAATAATTTACAAATATATCTGTGTCCCTTGTATCTATCATATGCATTCATTAGGCTTTTCCTATTGTTGGAGTTGCCAACTCTGAAGACGCCCAAGATCACCTACATGCAAGAACCTGTCAAAGAGAAGCCAAGAAGAGGAAGAGCATGGAGCAAGGGAAAAACCCTAAACGAACATGAGAGACAAATATGCAAACACAATAAGAATGTATTTACAATATACAATATGTGATGTTATGTTATAAAAATACAATGAGGGAGCCCGCTTATAAAGAGCTCATGGAAGCTTGTAGAACAAGTTGGAAGGTGGTAGAAGATAAGGATGACAACTCAGCACTCATCCACAAAAAGGTGGAACATGCTAGAAGGGAACAAACTCCCATGTTGTCATCAACTAACTACTACAACTATTAAATACTAAATATTAAATAAATGCATTAACCTAAGTAAGCTTAAGTAAATAAAATAAATAATTAATAATTAATTATTTACTCTAACACCCCCCCTTAAGTGCAACTTAGGGAAATGCCTTAAGCTCACAAAACTAAGATGAAATGCAGAATGGGTCCTGGCAACAAGGCCATGTTAGGTACCCAAGTACAATGCAAAAGAAATGCAACCTCTGTAAACGGGGAAAGAGAGAAAACTACGTGGGAAAAATCCTCCCCCAAAAAGAGGTAACCTAATGAAGAACTAAAGAAGCCTCCAACTAGAGAAATTGTCCCATAAAATAGGAACAAGAAGTGATCATGAAGAAGCATCACTGAAGCATGAAGAAGTCGCAAATCTACCAAACTGCTGATCTGAAAAACCTCCATAGAAGAAGAAGGCACGAACCGAGCATGTCTATAGATCCATCTCACCGAAATGCATAGGTAGCCAGCCACTACAATCGCCTTGTATATAGGATCAACCACTGAATACATAGTTCACACTATCGAACCATCAAACCACGGATGCATTAGAACAACAGCATAACCCCCCCTTAATGCAGATGAGATGTGATGACAGGCAACTAAGAAGGTGGGCCAAAGTCTCCTATAGACAAACCAAGAACGAGGAGAGAGGAAAAGAGGTACAGACACCTATAAAGACATGGTCAAACTGACTCTACATGGGGCTAATATCATGGAAGGGACACTCACTTAACAAAGGGAGAATGCCTAAAACAACAAACAATAATCACCCCCATGGTGTTTTATGAAAATAGTGCAAGTACAACTGACTCAAAACAACATTCATGACTCTCGAAATGCAAAAGTGGCACTTTATCTCAGTGTGATACAAAAGAGTGCTTTAAAATGATAGCTACAATGATCAAAATTAAAAACAAGTTGTAACAAAACAAAGTACAGCTAAAAATAAGAGAATCCATGCCAAGAAAATGATCCTTGGGCCTAAAACACTCAAAATATCCACCATATAGCAAAAATGCCAAAACTATGATAGAAAGAGCAAAGGCCAAAATCTAAAAAAAAGGACTACATTTTTGAAAAGGTGACAGAACCAGCTTTTCAAAAATATAAAGTTTTCAAAAAACTAACATGGGACGCAAAAGATATGCTTGTCGGAGTCAAAAATAGGACTTTGGACTTCAACTAAAGAAAGGGCAATAAAAATGCATCAAAACCTAAAAATACCTACACCAAAGTCTCTGTCTTGGAACTAGCTTTCTAGCGCTTCTTTCGGATTGGAAAAATACCTTCGTATGCAAAAGTTATGTCCAAAAAACTACAAGTAGGTCCAAAACAAAATAAGAAAGGTGCATGCAAGGGCTGATGATGCAAGCACTGACCTCATGCTGACGTCAGCAATCCGCAAGTTTAAAATTGATGGCTAAACCATTGTCGCAGCAAAAAAAGAGTGCCACATGGCAGCGCCACGTAGCATGTATGGATGATGTGGCAGGGGTCATGTGGCAATATGCCACATGGCGCTCATGCCACGTGTTGCTCGCTAGTCATACAGAAAAAAGTAGAGCTAGCGCTGAGTCTGCACAGGTGGACTAGCGGCAAAAATTGACGTAGCAGGTGGTGCACCGATGGAAAATGTTGGGATGGAGGTGGCCGCTGTCGAAGCGGGCGAAAAACACCAGAGTAGCGAACTACAGAACCACCGAGTGGATGTGGGCGGAGCGGAGAACAGGCAGAGTGACTCGTAGAAGAGAGGCGGCGGCCAAAAACAGGCAGAGGGCGGAGATCAGAGCAGGCCGCCGCTGACTAGGGAGGTGCAAGCGGAACGCAGGCGGCCGTCGGGTGGCGGGGTGGTGGCCGCTCGACGGTGTGCACTGCAAATTATTTTTTTTAATTTTTTTAAATGCTAAATCGTCCGTACAGTCTGTACGGAAGTGCCTGCAACCAAAAAAAATTTGCCTCTTGGAGCTCTATCTCCAAAATTGACAAGTTTTATATGAATCCTGACTCCAAACAGCCTTCCAGATCCAATGGTGATGTCTGTTTGGTCCCAAAGTGCTCCGAAAAAATGTTGATCCTCTAATTTGAAAAAAAATGCACAAACAAACTAGAGTTTGTAACTTCAAATCATGGCTTCAAAATTCTTGAACGAAGCAGCAGCAACAAGGCTCTGATACCATGTTGGAGTTGAGAAAAGCCAACTCTGAAGATGCCCAAGATCACCTGCATGCAAGAACCTGTCAAAGAGAAGCCAAGAAGAGGAAGAGCATGGAGCAAGGGAAAAACCCTAAACGAACATGAGAGACAAATATGCAAACACAAGAAGAATGTATTTACAATATACAATATGTGATGTTATGTTATGAAAATAAAATGAGGGAGCCCGCTTATAAAGAGCTCATGGAAGCTTGTAGAACAAGCTGGAAGGTGGTAGAAGATAAGGATGACAACTCAGCACTCATCCACAAAAAGGTGGAACATGCAATAGAAGGGAACAAACTCTCGTGTTGTCATCAACTAACTACTACAACTATTAAATACTAAATATTAAATAAATGCATTAACCTAAGTAAGCTTAAGTAAATAGAATAAATTATTAATTATTAATTATTTACTCTAACACCTATCACCTATTTTGGCTAAAATATTTTCAATTCATTGTGATTACAACTTTAAAAATTATGGACATCTCATTAGATTTCTCTCTTGTCTTAGAAATAGGGGAGGCTTCCTTCTTACCATAGGTGGCTTCAATAGGAAGTTATCATAAATTATATATTAGGTGGTTCTCTTGATCAATTCCTCATTTTTCAAGAATGATTTGCATACAACAATAAATTTCCAACTTAACAAAAAGGGACTTATTTCTATAATAATACCAGTGACCTCGGAATTGACATAAGAACAATACTAGGGATAGAATTTTATAGAATAAATATAGGATCCCAAAATCTCCTACAATTATCTCAAATTAAGATTCAACTAGAATAACTAGCAAGGGACAAATTCTTTTTCCAAATAATCTCATACATAAGAAAAATACCTACAACTAAAGCCCAATGTCCTCAATTCTAGTCTATTGTAGTCACCACCAATCATAACATTTTTTTCTCTTACAACACAAAGTCTTCAAAAGGTCAAATTGGCCTTAAATACAATAGGAAGCTCAAAGTTCGCACAATTAAATTCGCACAACTCTTGAGAAAATCTTCAAAACTCACAATCAATATCTAGAAATTTTCATCACATAACACCTTGAATCGAAAAAAAAATTGAAACAAAGTTGCCTCATTTATTAAAAGAGATTCAATTTACATTTGAGCTCAAAGTCGTTGAGTACAAAGACAAACTGATATAATTTTCTTGCATTTCCAAAGATGATTATTAATGAGCTCCCTCCATTATGTAGAAAATTAGTGGAGAGAATGTTGGAGAAAGAAGGGAATAACCCTTAATATCCTTGACTTACTCTCTAAATAACTAACTAAATTTTACTTATGTAATGCTACATGTTTTAAAGCACTTGCAACATGATTACATGTTATAACTTTGTTTGTGATACTATCACTTGCAATTACAATTTATTTTTACATTAAATGTAATTTTTCAAATATAAATTCCAAATACATGATGAAAAATATTCTAACTTGTTAGTAAAACATGACTTAGATAGTACATCATCTTTTATTAGTCCCCATGTTGTTATAAGATGTCCAATCATTGATATGCCCTAGTTTGATGAAAGCATCTTAATTTGGAACAAGAACCTATATCATTTTTTGTATTATATAATAATAGTTTTCATTTGAAGATAATATGTGTTTCTTTCTATATCCATCTTGAAATAATTATATGTCTACAATCATTCTATCCTTCATCCCTTTATTTTTATGTTAACATTCTTTAGTTACCATAATAAGACATAAGTATTGATCTTAGATTGGTTCGACTAATGTGTATCTACACACTTAAGTCATCTACTCAGTTCATACCA
The DNA here is from genome assembly GCA_028749045.1 of Cupressus sempervirens. Lineage (NCBI taxonomy): Eukaryota > Viridiplantae > Streptophyta > Pinopsida > Cupressales > Cupressaceae > Cupressus > Cupressus sempervirens. Next base: position 824,889,335 of record CM053785.1, read on the forward strand.
AATAAGTAACATATGTCAAGTACAACATTTAAGATAGTGCATGTTGAGTAAATAGTGAGTACCAAGCCACTCAACTATCAAGTCACTCAAATACCAAGTAGATAGTATGTGTCGAGTGATTCAAGTACTAAGAAAGCAGAGCATGTCGAGTGATAGCATTGAAGTTACAACAACTGTCAAACACCAGGGACTTTAGATGCCAAGTAATACAATTTTGACATAGTTTTTTGTAATGGTACAAACTGCTATGTAAATCATTTTTGGGCCAACTTTAGTATTATTTTATGATTTTTGTTGATAAGGACAAATCCCAATTGTGAATTCGTATGCATGACATGCATCCAATCAGAAAAAGGAAAGGATTAAGTGGCAATATGGGTGAATCATTGTACTTGATTCATACCTAACCCTAGATCACTTAGGTCTTTTTAAGGAAGATAAACCCTAAACGTTATAGAGGTAAGAACAGAATGCTAAGTAGAATTGAAGAGAGTTTGCAAGCACAAATAGAGAATTCAAGGTGATTACGATGTTACAAATTAAGTTACATTGCAAAATTAATTAGAAGTAGAATAAAGGAAAGGAAACAAAGGACAAAAAAGTTACATCTAATCAAAAGGGGTCAATTATACATTAGTATAGAGGTGATCTGCCATCAAGTAATAAAGTGCTAACTGAAGGATCATTGTTGGGACATTTTAATAGGTGAATCAGTCAAATCTCTTAATAAAGTAGTCCTAAAAGGCTCTTGTAAATCCTTTAACAGGGTGCTTACTTCATTATAAGTTAAAGTCCTCTTATCAGGCACACTTTTAGTAGATTGTTTTAAATCATTTAATAGGGTAAGATCTAACAATCTTGTAAGCCTTTAATAGGGCAGACCTTTCATAGGGTAGATCATGTTTCATGATCAAACAGTTTAACCTTCATTGGATACACTTTATTGTTGTAGTAGTGAAGATTTGTGGGTGTCATCCCCACACTAGTGTTACCTTCTCCTTGGAGGGTTTCTAGGTAATGAAATATCTTGTGTCATAAATGTGTTAAATATTTACTTTCATGCTATGAATGTATATGCTTATTTGGTATCTTAGTTTATATGCATAGACTATTAAATGGATGTGTGGTGAATAGTTTTATAAGTTGAAAGTTTTAAGTGCTAATTCACACCCCCCCCAGAGCTTACTTTCCTATTGTATTTCCAACAATAACATCATCTTTTGAGATTTAACTCTACATAAAATGTAAGAGTATATGTATAGGAAATAGTGGAAGACTTTTGAGAAATAAAGGGTAAAGGTTTTTAAGAAAAGATCTCTCTTGAAATGAGGGAAAAACTCAAAATTAGGATTTTATGGAGGTACAAAAGGGTCTTTCTTAGAACTTGGTGTTGGTAAGTTGGCTAGATTAGGACCATAGATATTGTCATTAATGACAATATAAGAAAAGGGTAAGGCCAGTTAAGGTAAGTATATAGTTTGGTACATCTTAATGAAGAAAATTGTCCAGGATAGGAAATTATGAATAGTTGGATTATTTTTTTCAACAAGCTTCAAGAGACAGGAATGGAGATACAAATTTTGGATATGATAGAATGGAGAATCTAGATGAAATGCCTGAGGCATATGAGAGTACAACAAGAGAAGAGAAAATAAATGAGGTAGATATGTGTATGTATACAAATCAAAAGGTTATTTATTTATAAGTAGGTTTCTTAAGTTCCATTATACATTAATTGGAAAGAACTTAAAGCTCACAAATGAGATTTTTCTATGCATTTTCAGCCTTGATAAAGGCATGGATTGAGTGTGTAATGCTCTTTATAAGTGAAGCTTTATCTTGCACTTACATGTCAGACAAATAGCTTGCTTCTTGAAAGTAACTCAATGTTTAGAATGAGGTTCTTAATCCTAACCACATATATGCAAGAATAAATAATTTCTTTCATATGCAACTTAGAGACTTTTAGATTGAAGAAGAAAAATCATCACCAAAACTCAAAATGTGTGAAAATATGAAAATAAAATGAAAAACTTGCATTTGCTTTTTTTAATATTGTTTTTTTTAATATTGAAAACAAAGCCCCAAAATTGCTCCTTCCTTGATAAATGCAAATGAAAAAGTCTTTCAAACTATTGGAAACAATTTGAAAGAAATCCAAGTGATTTCAAAATGAGGAAAAGATCTCAAGTCGGATGATGGATAAGAGAGAGTATTTGAAAACTCCTTCCCTAAATCAATCTATCTCTTGAGTCAATAGAGGATTTTTTACAAGTGTTCAAGATAGAGAACAAAAATGCATGATGATAGCAATAAGAAAAAAAAATGGAACATACAAATACTTGAGCATTTTACAAGATGTAATATCAAGAAAAGACAACACCCAACAAGGGAGAAACATGGATTTAAATGAAGAAATAAAGCTATGAATCCCTTTTTGGTAAAAACATATCATAGACAAGCTTTCAAACTCAAAATGCATCTCTTAAAACTTGAATTTTGTAATCTCCAAGCCATTTTAAATCAAAGAAAAAAACACTAGGAAGTTTTTTTTTTTTGAAACATTTACCTCTTAAAAGTATGGAAATGTTTCAAAAATTTATGCCTATGCATTCTTGAAGAGAAATAATTGCATATAACAAAAATGGGCTTTTATACAATGATTACATGAATTTTAAGTCATGCATTTACCCCAAAAATTACCACTAATAGAAAATTCATCTCTTAGGATAATAAAGACATTTTTTCTATGTGTCTTTGCATATGCATTTTTATTTTTATAACATATGCAAACTCTCTCAAAATTGCCACCCAGGAGCTTTTAAGTGTGAGGCTTTTAATCATGCATTTTTTATTACCTAGTGCATATGCAATTGGGACAAAAGTCACCACATTTAGTCATATAGGCTTAAAAAGTAGTCATGACATCTTTTTAGAAAGACTTTCCAAGTTTTTAGACTCAAAATATATGTAAAGTGATCTAGAAAGTCATCACCTTGCTCTTAGAATCACTTAAGGTGCACTTTTTTAAAAATGCATTTGTACATGTTTGATAAAATATATATGTAAAGGAAATCAAAGTGTTTATAATATGTATAATTATATTTTAAAAATCTATCAAAAATAGCAATGGTCTATTTAAACCCTTTTGCATGTATTTACCACTTTGATTTCAATCCATGCATTTGTATTTTAAAGAACCCCCATTGTAGAAGAGCTTCTCATATTTTAAAATGGCATGTAACTATAGTTTAAATGACTTCATATATGTAATGATACTAAAACCAATCACCTTTGTATTAGAAATTCATTAAAAATTATATCTAAATCTCATCAGAATGATGTGAAATTTTAAAATGGGTTCCTAAACCCACTTTACATGTAAACAAAACTTTTATTTCATGCAATTATTAATAAAATACCCATTTTTTAGATGTTTTCAATGAAACAAACAAGGATGTGCAATCAGGTAAAAAAAACCTAATTGTAGCATACTTAATTCCTAATAACTTTAGCTAGACACTATTGTTTGAGGTCTAAGATAGCTCAAAATGAGTACAATTAAAAAAATGTCATCAATATAATACCAAAAGAAAACCAAAACCAAATACAAGATGAAGAAAAAGTGACTAAGGAAATACCATACAGAATTTATTCTACAAAAAAATCATAGGGTTGCCCCAATTTTGTAAATACAAAATTGTGGATAGTAGCTAGCTTTTAATGGGAAATGTAGCTCATTTATTCTTAAAAATATGAGAAATGTAGAATCTATAATCTCCAAGTTCCTTAGTATCTATTAGGCTACATAGTCAAGAATCAAAGATACAAATGACAAAAAGGATAACAAAATTGATGCAAAGAAAAACTAGATAAAATAAAATAAAATTGTGCACATGTACTTATTAAAAAAAAGGAAAACCTACCTTATTAAAACTATCAAAAAACAAAAGGTTATATGAAACCATTTACAGGCTCAACAAAATATCTATCTTTCTTTAGTAGCATGCAGTACCTTGTATGTTCACAAGAAACTTTGTATAGATGGAGCAAGAAGAGTTAGAGAAATGATGTCAATGTCTAATGTAGCACATCCTCAAAGAGATGAGAAATTTTACCTTTTTGACATGAATCATATTTATTTCTTCTCCAAGGTAGATCCATGAGTTCAAAGTGCTCCTAGTAAATTGAACATGCTTCTTTGGTTTATTCTTCACAAGTATTTGTATGCTCAAGTTTAAGTGGAATCTCTAATTTTTTGTTGGTCTCCATCAATGTTACATTCTTATTGGACATCCCATTAACTAAAAAAGATAGTTCTTTCTATTGGAAATTTTTTTGAAAAGCTCATTGTTGAAGATCAAAGAAGGGAGAATGTTGTTAAAGAATGTTTTCAATCATTGTTTTGTCATTGATGTCAAACCTGCTATTTGTAGGAATGACATTTTCTTATAAGATCCAAGTACTATCACTTAGTTGATTGATGAAGAGGATTTGATCAACAAGATGTAACAAGAGCACCTAAGGGAAAGGTTGAGTTATGATTTTGTAATGAAGTACAAGGATTAGCTAAGACAATGGTTAAATGATGGATTGATAACATACTTAAGGATACAGAGGTTGGTCACACTTAGAAACATTAGAGGAAGAAGTTGTAATAAGGATAACTGCAAAGCTTAAACTAAGATCATTAGTGGGTGTCAAGAAAGTTAGTTGAAGCTGAGAAAATTTTTAGTTGGAGGCGAGTGATTTTTAGGTGCCAAGTGAAGATCAAGTCCCGAGCATCAAAAAATCTTAGTTGGTGCCGAGTGATCTTCATATGCCAAGCATCAAGAAAACACAGTTGATGCCAAGTAAGACAGTATGTGTCGAGCACCAGTATTTCAATAGTGCTGAGCTACTACATTATTTCAAATGATGAAGATTCACCAAATCTGAGCTGACAAAGTGGTTATCTTGAATTTTGTGAACGAGTTGGAAGATGAGGATGATGAGCTGGTGGCACAAAATTCTATGTAAATCATTTTTGGGTGATTTCAAGAGAATTATTCAAGAAGTTTCTAGAGGAAACAAAATATGTGTTGGATGCAATGAATCCTACCTAATCCATATGAATTATAATTAAAGAATAGAAAAATTGAGTGGGAAAAGGAACTCCAAGACTTCTATTTAAGGAGTCATAGACCAAGAAGCAAATGTTGTTGATGTTGCTGCTGCCAAAGAGCCAAATTGTGAAGTAGTTAGAAGGGTGTCAAGGAGAAGGCATCTAGGAGAGGAAGAGCATAGAGGCTCTACCTCTATGAATGGTCATGAAGAGATGATTGCATTGGTACATTGAGTATGGAGACTCAAGGAGACTAAGCTTGAAAGGAGGGAAAGTTGTTAGAGTTGTAGAGATTGAAGGCTAGGCAATGGTATGAGCTGAGAAGTGATCTGAGATCTGCAAGTTAAGTTGTATGTTGTAGTCAGGTCAAAGATTTTCTAATACTCTCTAACAATTGTATTAGATATGAAAATCCTGTGGACTTAAGGTTGGCCTAATAGCCATTTGTAAATCCTTTAACAAGGTGGCATTCCAGGTGAATGTTCTAAAGTCCTCTAACTAGGCCCACTTCTAATAGGGTGGTTAAATCCTCTAAAAAATTCACATTTAACAGTGTGTTGTAAGTCTTTGACAGGGCAGGCCTTTCATAGGGCATCACTTTAGAAGAGTGAGAATTGAGTAGCATGTTACTGTTGGTTTTTCCCAAATTGGATTTCCTCGTAAATCACTATGTTATGTGTTGATTTCTTATGCGTTGTGCTTGCATGTTGATTTACAGTAACATGTTGCTTAGAAGAGTTAAGGCTTGGATGAATGAATGATTGAATGGGCTCACTATACTTAGTGAAAAGTTTGATTAGGACATTTGGACCTTGAATAACTAATTCACCCCCCTCTCAGTTATTCTAAAACATTTCTAACACTTTCTCATCCTATTGTTTTAAATTGAATAATCATCTCATCAATCATAAAACCTTGTTGATTAGGAAGACCTTTCACATGTGTTCCAAGTGATTACATGATTTAATTGCATATCTTAATGTGTTTCTCACAAACTCTAGACTTGAGAAAGTATTGATTATTTATGATAAGTTCTTTTACATGCTCTAGGGTAGAACTTTCATGCAAAGTGTATTTAAATTCATGACCTTAAGATACAAGTATATCATTTTTAACTAAATTAGGACTTTCATGCATGTCCATTTTTTTTAATATCTGGTGGCATGATTGTCTTTATTCACTTGAACAGCAAAAAAAAATCATCTGTAACTTTCTGAGATTGTGTGAAGCAAAAATAAGAGTCACCAACAATGTCTATTCCATGAGCCATAATTAGGGGATATAATACAAACATATTCTTAAATATATACATTCTATTTAAGTATTGTTTTAGTACTAAATACATAAAGTCCTTGTATTCTAATAAATAGTAACTATTGTAACCCATTAATTATTATAATGTTGATCATCAACATCAAGACAATATGAATCCATAAAATTAATCAATATAAATATCAATCATTAATATAATATTAAATTAATAGTATGATAATGGGAATATTAATAATATCAATAATTAATATCTACTAATTTAATGTTATCACATAATTAATATTAAAATAGGCAATCAATAATATTAGTCAATCCTTACTAAAATAATTAGTAATGCCCAAGAGGAAGATTGATTTACTATGTCATGAAATTTAACCTTTAACCTAAATCTACTATGTCCTTTTTCTTTTCATGGCTTGGTAAGAATATATCATTAACCACAATACTAAAAATAAAAAATATATGTATCTATGCTAACTTGTAAGAATACTAAAAATATAGACCATAGATCATGACACATAACATTATTATTTGATTACACATAAACCCTTAGTTAGAGGGAAAAGTGCAGTGGGGATGGTAACCACAAATCCTCCAGTACTATAGTAAGAGGTTGTCTTGTTATGGCTACAATAGGGTGTCACTTCAAATGACTTACTTTGTTAGAAGGATTACAATCGGGTTTGCTAAGATCTACCTTTTGCAATGATTTTACAACACTATTCTAAGTGTGTACTATGTTAAGAGATTTAAAATAAGACTATGATGTCTACCTCATGAAAGGATCTAGTTTACTATAATGGTTAAATAATAGTAGTAAATGATCTATACATGTGCAACTTACTTTTCCAATCAAATTTTTATTTTTGTTCAATATATTATCACCTCATGGGACTGATATCTTATATTTTATCACTTTGTTGCCAATAACTCTTCTCTATAGTACTATTTCATTTCTTCTTCCATATTAGAATTTCCACTTCATCATAATTTAAACAACAACATTAACAAGAATGTCATCAATAATATAAGCCATTCCTTGTAGGTCCTTATATAATAATATTTTTCATATTATGGACCTTGACTTAATTAGGTTTTAGGAAACATCTAGAATAAATGATAGATTGAAATCAATGATCTAGAATAACTCTTATTTCATAATTTTATTTTCCTCATTTTATTGGTCTTCATTATATGAGATAACTAAGAGGGGGTTGTGAATCAGTTATATAAATTTAGCATTTACAATATTTTAGTACCAATTCAAACTTCATAATCATTCACACTAATAACTCGATAACCAGATTCAACTTATCTAATCAAACTTACTTTAACTTTGCTTCAAATTGTTATCCCACTATTCTTGCTTATACCAAGTATCAATGTAATAAATTAGATTATACTAATTTGTAACATTAACTAAATAGAATAAGAATTAACTTTTCAACACATAAGAATTCACGCATTTGACACAAATGTTTAATGTGAATATTATGTAAAGGAAAAACACTCAAGAACTGACAACCCAATAATTTCACTCGTTTAAAGTCAGCTCTTTGAGGATCCAAACTTGTTGAATATTTACATGCACATTTTTAGTGTGACCTAGTTAGAGGATTTTAACTAAAGATTAATCACTCATTTTCATTACGAAAGAGTGGCCTACTATAAAGGACTTAAAAACACCACTAATCAATGTTACCATATAAGATTTCAAAGAATTGTTAGCTCTACTCAGTAAAGATATTTTCTCTACTACAATGGTAAGAAAGTAATAGTCAAATAATCTATTAGGTTTAGCACTATCTTGTTTGTTTAGATCTCTTCTTCACTCAGTTTCTTCCATGTTATCTCTAACTAGTTGATTCACGCACTTTCAATTTCACTTTGCACTTCCTTTGCTTGATATTTTCACTTATGTTCTACTCAATTTACCTTGTTCTTCTTTCTTCATCTTCAAAAACAATTCTCAGCAACATCATCAAATAATCAGCAAACAAAAATAATCTTAACAATCCTTTCAAATTATGCCACTTAATCATTATCACAGATCTCAATTTCAATGTATTTAGTCACTTAAAAAATAGAACTTCTTTGAACGTTTTATTCATCTTTAAATGTTTCTTAAATATCCTTCATTAGGTCTTTATTGCATTTCTCCAACCATATACCTCTTAACTAACTTTGACTTTATCATTTGAACTTCTCAAATATTCTTAATTTTCATCAAAATTAAGCCTCAGATGAATCTTTTATTTTTTCTTCACTTGGTGAACATTGCAACTTTACTAAAGTAATGCATCACTCAATTAACACTAAACATACTCAATTAACATTACACTTTAACTTTTCTTTTCCAAGCACTCAAGGACAGTTGTAATCACTTGATTAATATTGTGTCTCTTCTTTCACCTAGTTGATCAATGTAACTTGTGTAGTTCAGTGAATAAATGAAATTTGTCACAACATTACATGATTGTAAAATAATCAAACCAACATTATACTATCATAGTCCAACTCATTCAAGTACCCATTCAACACCAACACTTATCAACTCTTCCATCATCATACTTTCTTCAAATCCTCTTTATTAATCAAATGATATGGTACTCTATTGAATTAGCACAATATCCAACCAACTAAGGATTGACATCAATGAAAACATAGCAACTTATATGACTCTTTTACATAAAATAACAACATTATTAATTGCAGCTAACAATATCCCCCTTTGGCATTGATGGAAACACATAAATATTAGACTTCACATTATAAAAAATTACACATAAGATAATCAAATGTATACATTGACAAAAATACAACATTTTAGCAATCTAAATTTATTATAGTTCTCTACAAAAAATTTCAGCATCATGTTTATTCAGTTTATATCTCGAGCAACTTCATCTTCACAATTTCTCCTAATCTTTTGGGTATATTTCCCTTCTCCACATCATCATGCCTATGACAACAATCTTCATTCTTCTCATTCATGTTAAGTCATTCTCTCTAATTTTTATATTCTCTAATTCTCTCCCAATCCCTTCAATCACTTTTCCCTTTGTACATCTCTCCCCCTAGGTGGCTTCTTCATCTTTTCTAATTTTCTCCCCGTTTCACAATAATTCTAAAGGTAAATATAAGTTCCAATGTGAATGTATAAAATAATTTAGTACTTCTTATACCTTTCATGTACTACATACATTAGTTTCATTATAATCACTTACACATCTTCATGAAATAGTTCCTAAAGAGTGAACTCTTGCATCAACTCCACAAGATATATCTAATCATCCAGTGATTAATGCAACATGCATCTTTTCTTAATGAATCTTGGATAGGAGAATGTCCCCTAACTTACCTCTTAGATACTCAAAATCATCCTTAGGAAATAGCATAGTAAACATGTCTACAATTCATTCTTTGAATTTCAAATATTCATGTCTCACTTGCTTCTCTTGTACTCACTCTCACAAATAGTGATAGTTGGTAGATATATGCTTAGATTTTGCATGCATTACTAGATTCTTTGATATATTTATTGCACTAATATTATCACAATAAATAGTAACAAGCTTATTAACTTCTTCTTGCATTCCTTCAATGCAACTTTGTTTCTTGCTTCACCATGTAATTAGTCTTTCTTATAAGAAGAAAGATCCATTGCATGTAATCTTTATACCATCCACAATACTAGACTAATCATTATGAGTATATACTTTAAGTTTAAATTTGCCATCTTGTTTATACTTGTTGTGGTATCACAATGCACATCCCATTTTTCCTAGAAATGAAAACCCCCTAGTAAATATTTTGTCTCCTAGACCCCTAGTCCAGGACCAAGGGTCATCTTGGAACTCCACCTGGAGTTTAGGTCTAGCTTTTGTCCCTAACTGATAAACCCAAGTGCCAGAACTGAGAAATTCTGAGAGATTAGGTCACTTTTGTTCAAAAGGGCACACTAATGCACCTACCACACATGTGCACCCATTTTGGGCGTGTAGGAGCAGTATGTTCTCAAGTGCACACTTATCTCCCTTTGAAGATGTGCACCTTTGTAGGAACACATCTCCAAATGGTGTGCACTGACCTAGGCCTATAAAAGTAGGAGACCCATCCCCCTTCTTCATTTCTTCTCATGTGCTCCAATTTCTTGCACATCCACACCCTCAAAGGTGCACCTCCACTAACCTACATAACATAAATTGTTAAAAGTACATGCATGCACACCTATCAAGGGTGTGGAATTGTGCACCTTTACTCACACCTTTAATCACGCACAACACAAACACCTAACACATAGAGACAAATAACTAAGAAAGGTATGCATATGTACACATATCCAAGGTGCACATGTTTGCACCTTTTAGTACTTAACCCTATGCAAAGGAAACACTAAGGAATGGTGCATATGTGCACACTTCTACAAGGTGCATACATGCACACCTTTTTTACACTAACTTCCCCTTTTCACATAGAACCATAAGGGTGTACACATGCACACCCCATTAAGGTGTACATGTGTGCACCCTTAATGCTTAGCAAAGCAAAGGAAAAATTTCAGTCCCCCTTGTTATGCACATGGTTAATCCATGTGCACACCTCGCTAAGGTGTGCACCTCACTAGGGTACACATGTGTGCACATGCACAATTATGCATAAATGACCTACTAAGGGTCATTGAATGCACCTAGCACACCTTTCAAGATGCTCAAGGTGTGCTAATATGCATTTCAGGGATATTGGGGGGGATTCGGCTATTTTTTGACTATTTTGGTATTCTGTGTTAGGCTATATGACACTTAGGGTTTTCTTTGAGTTATAGTTTTAGCTCTCCAAACTAATGTTTTTCTCTTTTGTGTAGATATAATGACATCATCATCATCCTCAATGGCACAAAAGATTTCTCTTAAACATATTGTCTTCAAATACCAAGGAACACTAAAGAAATCCTTCTTCCAAGATGGAAATGCAGAAATTAGAGACACCAAACTTGGACATATTGACTAGAATGCATTATATACCATCTACACCAAGCCTAAAGAAATATTTGCAATGGTATCAGCTATGATCGAGTTAAGGTTGGTAAATGTAGCATCTCATCTAACTTCTCTACAATCCTCTAAATTGATAATGACCTTGGTAGACCATCATGTGCCTGAAGAAAAGGTTGTCAAGTATGTCACAAGGGAGATAGTCCTGGACCTTAGATCGAGGAAATTTTGAGAAGGTTTTTCATCTCCCAAGGGTCGACCAATATGAAAAGATGACCTATGACTAGGCAGAAAGATTGTATAGGGAGAATGAAAAACAAGCTAAGGAAATAATTCAATTTTCCTTCTTGATTGATAGAAGATTGATGAGTTGAAGAATTATAAAGGTGGACATCACTTGGGGTTATATGAAGGATGACATTGGATATACCATAATTCTTTTAAGAAGAGCCATCGGACTCCCTGTAGTGGGACACCTTAATATCTGGATGGTAAACTTCATAGAGACCATTGGGATGACCAAGATGCCAATGGATTGGACTACTATCCTTGATGATAATTTGCATGAGCAACTAGTAGATGTAAAATTTGATCCAATATTTCATATGACATCATACAATGTGTACTTACTAGTGGCTAGGAAAACCAACTAGCAAGGACTTTACAAAATGGGTAGCAATCAAGATGCAAATGTATGGCCTTATGTGGTGTACCCTCATCTGGTAAAGAAGAAGATCTCATATCAGAGAAAGGAGTACAAGATATTGAATAATAGTTTTACCTTCACAATCATCTGATTCATAGAGGGTGATTATGCTAAATGGATGTCAGTAGTGGTAACAGCTAGAATTAGAGAGATTGGTGCCTACTACATCCAATTCAAAATATCCACATACCTAAGGGTAGTAGGCACTTAAGTACACCCACTAAATCTCCTAAGATATCCTTCTAATAGGCTCATTTTATTGGAGATTGCTAGGCAACTCACATCTACATATGACAAAGTGAGGAAAAAATACAAGAAGACATGGGTGTGGTTGATCATTATAGGTCCCTTTGAGGTAAGTGAAAGTAGGATATAATGACCTTTGATTTATAATGGGATCAATATCCCTTGGAAGAATACAACTCTCCTCACCCATACATTGATAATATTGGAAGGGTACAACATCTAGTAGGGAAGCAATTCATGCACAAAGATGCACTAGAAGATCACTAGATGAATGCCAAAGATGACTATGATGTCTGGATTAGAGACTATTGTAGGATGACTCTATATTTAGTGGAAAAGACACATAAGATGAAGATCCCATTGAAATTTTTTGAGAAAGACACAAAAGATGTCTTAGATCCACTGTACAATAAGGATAAGATATACAATAGAGCAATAATGAATGCAGAGTTTAGGAGGCATGAGAATGTGGACATCAACATAGAGCCTAGAATATTGTCCATGTGACAAGGAAATGGATCAAGAAACCATTCAAACTTGATCTAATTCCTCGGGCTATTCCTCTTCAAGCCACAACATGCCCAACTAAGGGTAAAGGTGAAAAAGTCATAGTACCAACCTTCCTTGCTCAATCACAGTGAGGCTGAAAATGGTATATCAACATGAGAGGTAGGTTGATTAGTTTAGGGAAGATAAAGGGAAGAACAAAAGGAAGAGAGTGACCAAGGGAAGTGAACAAATAGATTAGGCCAAGGCATCTCAACGACCACAACAAGATCTGGGACAACCAGAGCCTTAAGATGAGCAAGCAATCAAGTCCAAGAGACTGAGCAAGTACCTCCTCTAGGAGAGGAACATGAACTAGATGAGGAAGAATAGAGGGTGCCACCTTTAGTCAAGAGGAAGAAGCCTCCCCCTTAGCTCGTAAGAAGGCTAGGATTGAGTCCACTATGGGAAGGATACTGTGATGCCCTGCCTAGAGATCCTTGGAACAAGGATTTAATTCAAGCCAAGATTTTTTTTTTACAAGTATGAATGTACATGAAAACATCATATAGGGATTAAAAATATCACAACAAAAGACTTCACCACAATCTCGACAACCAATGAATCTCCAAATGACACTACCAAACTGACACATGCAAATAGAAACCAACAATGACCACGCACATGATGAGGGCTTGAAGAAACAACCACTCATCAAAAAAATACCATACTAGGGTATAAATGTAGAAACCTAAAAATTTGTTAAGTCAAAAATCTTGAAGCCCTAAAATTTAGCTAAGTTTGAATTTCTAAAGCCCTAATATTTCTTAGAATCTCTATCTTATCTCGAAGAGGTCTGAAACCTATCTCAAAAGACTAGTCATCTATATTAAAATATATCTTAAGTATAAGGAATACTTATACTTAAATGATATATTTTAAACCCCTTAGAAAGATTGTTTTGAACTGGAAAGGTGTGAAATCCAACAAGGTGTCCAAAACCAACTTTCAAAACTTCCTCGGCCAAGCCTAACTACTCCCTATTTCTCGCACAAGGAAGTGCATTGGTCTCCAATCTCACATGAGGAAGTGAACAATCTTGCACGAGGAAGTACCAAGAATTGCACAAACCTCCACATTCTCACACAAGGAAGTACCAAGAACCACATGAAGACATGCAAGGAGCCATGTGAACCTTCACATTCTTGCATGAAAAAGTATAATTTTATGTGAGGAAACACATCAGCAAGCCAACACACTAAGGAAAACATTTTAGGAAATGAATTTCCTCCACATTGGGGCATACCAGATCCACATAAATTGAGGAACAAACACTTAAGTGCATAAGCATCAAGAAAGAAGAACACTAATCCATCTAAACCATAGTAGTATAGAACATATTGAAAGCAACATCGCAATATACAGAAATAACATCATAATGAACAAAACAATTAACTAAGTACGTGGTTCCTCCCAACCATCAATAGCATCATAAGACCATCATGGATCCTAGTCATCCCCTACACATAACATCCCAAGCCACCGATCATATCATCGGTACTATTGTAATAGGGACACCACTATGAAAACATGCTACAATATAAGCATAAGGAAATCTAACATGCTAGTAGTAAAGCATAAGATAATCCTACAAGTAGATAACATCACCTATCACATGCCAATCATTATAATAAGGAAATATGTTAATAAATAACATCATCTAAACATGATATACAAGCATTCCAATGAAAGCATAAATCACAAGGAAGCATACTCTAGAACCCAAAGTACTTGTTCTACAAAGCCTTGGGGAAAAAATTATCATATTCATCATCTTGGTTATCAATATGAATGTTCATGATACTCTTTTCTTGTGTCACCTCCTCTATATCCTTAATATTGTTTTTTTTTTTCCAAATTCTTTGTTCATCTTCATTAACATCATGTAACTATCCTATTTGAATAAAAAATTCTCTATATTTTTGAACAAATATTTTCTTGTGCTTTGTTGTTACCTCACTAATTGTAGTAACATCAAGTTTTTGCATTACTATGGCAAGTGATCTTTCTCTCATTTTTTTAGTATTCAATGCATATTTACATTGGTTGTTAGGTTTCCCCTTTAAACCATTAGGTATATTATCTCCTATTTCTATAGGTACATATGTAAACTTAGCCATCATAGCTATTAAAGCATCTTCTATTTTATGTTTGTCATCTTCATTCATAAAATGAGATTTAAAAGGTTAACATATAGAAAAACTTGTGTTTTCCCTTAGGGAATCCACCATCTCATCAACTATATGTGGCCTCTTGTGTACTACAACTCTGAATTGATTAGCATCATCTGATTTTGTTATGTCATTATCTTCTTCTTCTTCTTTAAAAATCAACTTTATTCTCCTTCTCTAAGTATGTTTACTAGAGGATGAAAAAACATTCTTTTGTTTATGATAAGTCCTGACTTGAGATTATGCAGGTTTGACGATTTTGAAAACTCTTATCTTCAAAAGTTGTGACTTAGCAATTGCAAAAAAAAAAAAATTCTAGATCTAGTGTTTTTCTCTTTCCTTTATTCTACTCCAAATCAATCTGGATAATTATTTTTCCTTTATCTTCTCATATCTCCTCAACATCTTCATATTTTCGATCAATGATCATTAGGGTTGGTTCCCTACTTTTGTCTCCAAATTTTCCTACAAGATTACTAATTATTTTTTGCAATTTTTTCTCAATTCTAGGGGCTATAGTATCCATTTGGATTCTTTCCTTAGATTTTTCACAATTTCCAAAAGGTTTGGCCAACTTATCCACAATTTTATTCAATAACTCCTCAATAGCTTCAATACATTGATCAATGTTTACTTCATATTCCATGGGTTCAAGCTAAGCAACAATATGATTAATAGCTTGAACATATGTAGTGTCTTTGCTCTTGATTTAATAGAGATTTCAACTACTAGGTAGCCAAGACAAGATTTCATCTAAGGGAAGCTATCTCCTATGATGGACACAATTTATCTATAACTCAAGCCAACTATGAGGCTAAACTCCTTTCACACTTCAAGCTATGTAGGATGTAGGCAAATATAACTCAGATTCGTTTATATGTACTAGTTGCCAAAACATACATCTGAATCTATACAAAGAAGATAAAACCCTAAATCTTCAATGCTTATGCAAATGAAAAAGATATGAAATAGCTACTAACATGATCTATCAAATTCACAAGCTAAGTGTGAGTTATCATTTTCAGCTCTACAATATGAAAGGGAAATGAAGGTTGATTAATTGATCAATACCAGAAAAACCCACATATGCAATACCAATATACTTTCAAATCCTATGAATAATTAGTGCCCTATCCATTGGGTATTCCACAAATCACAACATATATTACGTGTTTTATCTATCCCTTCACATTGTGAATCAGACATCTATGTTCAAAACTAAATCCTAGACTCATATTATCCTTCTCATGAAATTTGTAAACCCTACCAAGATATATCAAGTATTTACATGATTCTTTGAATCAAAGGAAAAACACAAGAAGACATACAACCTAAAATTAGATGCAATTTGATCTATGTTCTTTTCCCATAAACCACAAAAGATTGTAAACAACAGAGATAGGAGACAAGAATCAGAATCAAACCAATCAATTTGCTACTCTTTGTATTCATTCCTTTGAAAAAAGTACATTCAAGATGCATGAAATACGCATAGAAAACATAATATATTAGAACTATACACTAAAAATCTATTAATTTTATTCATACAAAGAGAAAATGTTGAGGAGAATGGTGGAATCACAGCTAGAGCTCTACTCAATAGTCTGGAACCAACAACATCCAACCCTAGAGAAAGAAAAGAAAAGAGAATAAGTAGAAGAGGAAGATTTCTTGGATCTGATTTGATAATGTCATGTGTCAACTTTAAATCTTTCCATCTATTGAAGCCAAGCCTCTCTCTTCTCTCTTCAATTAAAATTTGGATCAAATCCCATCATTATAAATAAACAACTTAGAAAATATCTATCTGAATGATGAGAATACCCTTGTTGATAAAATATTTGATCCGCTATCAAAACCCCTAATAGAAGTTCCACCAAACTGATTTGGAGGAAAAATGACATCAGCAATAGGATCCTCTCCAAGTTTGGCAAATACCCACTTCACCGTTTGGGCACAAACAAATCTAAACTACCCATACCAGAATGTAGTTGAAAATAAAGAACCTCAAAAAAAATGTAGATATCTACTACAGTCAAAGCCTTGTGTAACACTAGTAGAAAATATAGAAAGTGCACTCTAAGAGCTTTCCAATGATATATAATAGTCCTGTCTTTGAAGAAAAATCAGGTAGGTAACCCTCCATTTGAAAACTAGGTTGAGTAGGAGACTAAATGTGCACGTATTTCTCAAAAATATGATTTTATTATAAAGTTTAAACATTATAATAAAATTATCTCCAATTTAAAAAATGTGAGGTCCAGTTCAATTTAAAACTCCTTTAAAACTTAATCCCCAAATATGCATAAGCACTCATACTTTGAGCCAAAATATTAAAATTTTGAATTTGGTCTCTAGTCTAACATGGTTGACCATGTGGTAACATGTGTTAACAATTGATTGGTTTCTTCAATGACCATCATTGCCACAATAGGATCTAGTTGGCACCTTTGGAAGGCTCACCATGTTAGTGCCACATGGTTCTCACAGATTGACCCTTGACATCTAGTCAACACTCCACCTCATCTAGCTTCATTATGGAGTCTCTCCCACATGACATCATCTTTGTGGCTCTAGATTATGAGTCAATGAGGTTTCTCCATTTGTCACTTGCTGATGTTAGTGCTTCTACCCTTGACTACCACGTGTCATTTCCTGATTTGTTGACACTGCCAAGTCATTGGCCACCTAGACACCACCTATGTGCAACATCATTAGCTCCTTGCTAAACATCTGGGCCTGTAGTGCTATATGGAAAAATCTCACTACATCTCAACTCAAGCACACCTTGCTTACATATTAGCATAATCTCACCATGTGGCATCTCTATACTTTCATCACATTGGGTCCCATTGGCATGTGGCATTTTTTCACTTTATCTCATCTATGTGGCTTCTTCTTGCGATGAAACATGTTCTCACCACATATCCATGTTGTCCATCTTGTTCCATCAGGATATGTACCACGTGGGTCCTCCTTACTCAGCATCGAAGTACTAAGCATAATTTCACGTTGTCCAAAATTAACTGTGCATCAAATTCCACCTACTCTAGGCCCACACTTAAATTTAGTGCCTTTTCTTCAAGCCTTATTGCACAAGACATATCTTTAGTTGACTCTTCTCATATTAAAACATACTAAAAATATGTTTCCTGGTGCATGTGGGATATCTGATTTTGTGCATGATAGTTGAAGCATCCAATGTAGAACATTCACACATCTTCTTCCCCATGCTCATACATCCATGTGTATCATGTTTTCAAGATGTAAACATATTTAAGAGTAACATTCATAGTATTTTCCCTTCAAATTAGCATTGCCACTGGATTTTCTATCGTAAACATAAAGTCTCCTTTGTAAAAATAATGATCACCCTATCTGTTGAATGATTTAACTCATGACCTGTAAGAGAAAATGATTTTGGTGAAATGTTTCATACTTCATCTGATCCACTAATTTAGTCAAGATCAACTCTCTCATTTGGAAATGGTGTTCATCTGCATGGATATTTGGTCTATACTTCTGCATGTGTGGAAAACCCATGAACTGACCCATTAATAGTGATTGCATTTTCTTCTTTGGACTCAGTTTTAGAATAATAAAATTTACAAGGGAGGCTAGTTGAAACCATTGCTTCATATTAGTTGCATGTGAATGTAGTGAATGAATCTTTGAATGGTACGTCTGTATTTTAGTGCCAATGAATTTTGTAGAGGCACGGTGAAGATTGTATTCCAATGGATGACTTTATTATGAATGAAAGATAATTAAGGATGTTTTACAACCATAGTTTGGAAATAGTTCACTCCTATTGGACCCAACCCCCCTCTCACCATGTTTTGTTATAGAAATTAGGCCTCCTCTATTATTAAGAACATACACAATGATCATATCAAGCCCTATTTTGAAAAGAACTGCTTCAAGATATGAGAAAACTCAAACTATTCCAATTGTTGATTGCACTTTCCTCTTTGGAATACATGTCACTTTCCAAGAATGATCCACACACAGGGTTGTATGCTTTAGTACACTCCTTTAGTCTCCTCATTTTTTTTGTTGTGCTCATTTGGCAAGACCTTCCTTAGTCATTTTGCTAAGAAGAAAAGCCAGCTCCATGGCATGGTCAATCACTTTGCTCCAATTGGTTATTCATTAGGAAAGTGTTTTGGGTGCCTAGCCTTGTGTTCAATATTTCGTACATAGACTTCTTATATCTATATTAAATAAAGAGATCCCAAGACAAAAATTGATACACCCACCTTGAACTTTTCTTTGTATGTCTCCAAAGATTCCAAACACTACTTTCTAGATCTCCTACCACCCACATTACAAATCAATAGAGTGTCAAGATGAAGACTCCACATTCTAATAAAGATGTTTAGATAAGATCATAGGAAAACCATTGCTAAGTGGAGCATAAAAAATGTAACATTTGGAGCCTCTTTGATGATGAAACGTTGAAAATAAAAATTCTTAAGAATTATAATTATTTATTTCTCATTTATAAATATTTTTCCCCAACACATTAACTCGGTTTGATGAAGATAGTTAGGCCTAGAATGGGTCCAGCAAAAAAAATCGCCTTTCAAACAGCTGAGTCTTCTAGAATCAACTAACAAACCCTTTCAAATCAATTTAATTCAATTTTTATAACTAAAAGTTTAAATTCATCTTTTATTTTTTCAGCAAGTGTCAATTTCATGTCAGGTGGCCTTTGAATGAACCTAAAAAGACTGACTGAAACACCCAACCTTGGACTAAGATTTGACAGGTATATTTTGTGGTACACATACTCTTACTCTATAGAATTTCATCTCATGATGATATTCAAGTCAAAATTTATTCACTATCAAAGTCTCCTACTTCAAAATTCCCTATAATCAAACATGTAAAAACGATAAAAAGCATCCAATTTTGACTTTGAAAATTGATCAAATGACCACTTGAGAAATTGAAACTTTGGAAATAGGTTAATTTTGACATAGAGACTACAAGTTCATAATTTTGGCTCATGAAAAAATTTCAGCCAAATTTAGGTGGTAGGGCAAGTTAGTTTCCAAAAATTGCAGAAGTGGGAACACTAGCAGAATAGTGATTTTTGCAAACAAAATGAGCCTAGGAAAGTATACATATGGATTCTTCAAGACTTAAAAACTAGCACAATTATAGTAATTTCAGTCTAGAAAATAATGGTGAAACCCATTTAGTCTCATCTATCATGGTTTTGAAGTTATAACATTCAGAACAAGCCTCCTAATCAATCTACACTTTCAATTACAAGTAAAATTTTAGGAATTACATTTGGAATCACATTTGAAAACTAGTCAAATGGATTTTTCATACGCTTAAAACTAAAACATAGCAAGGCTATGACTCTAGAATGTAATGGGATAAGAATTTTCATATTTTGGTCAATTGATTCAATGTTATAACTAGTCAAACGGGGCTTCTCGAAATTCTGAGCAATATGCATCTGCATGACAACAGTGAACAACCAACTTTGAGGGATTCAAAACATAGATAAAACATATCAAAATGACCTAAAATCTAAAACATATGTTCTTTGATATGAATACTAAATACTTTCAAAGTGGGAAGACATGAAACTTAACTGGCTAAAAGATATTCAATTTCTAACTGGGCTTCCTATAATTTTTTGACAATTTGGTAAAAACTGCAGATTTGATCAATGCTCAAAATTGTAAGTTTTAATAGATCTTAGTTGGTGTAGACTTGTCAAAGTTTTTCAATCTGTATTCTATGTTATAGCAGACTAGTGTCTTCCTTATATAATGTTAAAATCTCTATTATTCTTATTGTGATAATATCCTATTCTTATTTGAGATCAGTATGCCACATTATTGATATGATTTTTAGATATGAGATAGGAATTATTAAATATACATATTTGAAGCACAACCAAGTAGGGACATGACCCTACATGGTCATGCCTCAATATGCACACACACTAGCACCAATTGATAAAGATTAGTTAGCATAAATAAACAAAGACAATATATGTCACAATATGGGAGACCCGATAACAATGCAAACATAATAATAATCATTGGATGTCACCCAATAATCAAGTGGTGTGATAGAGATGTCACCCATTTGAAGACAATAGTTTTATTGCTTATCGTTATCATAGAATGGGTTAATCGGCAGTAGACAATTTTTTGAAGTAACTAACATATATTTGGATGTTATGATAATGTATTTATGATGGGGATACTGCAATATTAAACTGATAGTAATTACATTATAATTATATATATTGAGTACTAACTACTGAGCATATGTTTCAATACTTTAGATGCTAACATTCTTAATACTCACTCTTTAGCAATGAGGGATTGAAACTTATTCATACAATTAAGCATGACTCAATTATATATGATAGAATATGGTATCTGGAAAGATCCAGTCTAAAGAACCATAATAGCTAATTTTCATGGTGTTCAAAAAAATTTGGCCTATAACAATGATGGATATCAATATGTCTGACAAAATCTAACCTAATAACAAAGACACCAATAATTTTCATGATGTCTGGAAAAATTTGGTCTATAACCATGATGGATATCAATGTGTTCAACAAAATCTAGCCTAATAACAAAGACACCAATAATTTTCATGATGATTGGCAAAATATAATATTTATGAAAAAATTTACAAAAAAATGTATTTACATATTTATCATACCAAGTTTAGATCTAAAATACTCTATTTTCACTCTTGCAAGAGGTTTAGTGAAAATGTCAGCATTTTCATCATTTTTGTTGACATAGATCAACTTGATCACATTCTTATCAACCATGTCTCTAATATAGTGGTAAGGAGTCCTGACGTGCTTTAACCAATTATGGAATACTGGATTTTCAAAAAGTTTGATGGAACTCTGATTGTCACAATGGATCACAATGGAATCTAACTTCTTCAACTTGATCACATTCTTATCAACCATGTCTCTAATATAGTGGTAAGGAGTCCTGACGTGCTTTAACCGATTATGGAATACTAGATTTTCAAAAAGTTTGATGGAACTCTGATTGTCACAATGGATCACAATGGAATCTAACTTCTTTCCAAATAATAGTTTCTTTAACCAAACTGCTTCACATGCTCCTATGGAGGCTGCCATATATTCTACTTTAGTAGAACTCAAGGCAACTATAGGTTGTTTTCTACTAAACCATGATATCAATGTTGATCTGAGACTAAAGCAACATCCAATGGTACTCTTACAATTTATGGAACAACCAGCCCAATCAGGATCAGTATATCCTTCAAGTTTGATTTCAACATTTCTATACTTTAGTCCAAGACCAATAGTGCCATGTAGGTATCTCAAAATATGTTTAGCAACCATCAGGTATATTTTCTTAGATTCACACATAAAGTGACTTAGTACATTTGTGGAATAACAAATATCAGGCCTAGTGTTTACCAAAAACATGAGAGATCTAATAATTTTTCATTAGAGGGTAGGATCAATAGATTCTAAATGTGTTGCTTTATCTTTTAGCTTGTATAGATTAGTTTCTATTGGAATTTCAAGTGGCTTGTTGTCCATCATCTCAAATCTATTCAAAATATATCTTGATTATATATTCCTTGATTTAAGAATATGTAATCTTCCTTTTGACATACTTCTAGACCCAAAAAATAATATAGTAAACCTAGGTCTTTCATGTTAAATTTAGTAGCAAGGTCTTGTTTGCATTTAGCAATAAGATGATCTTCACCTATTATCAAGAAATCATCAACATACAGAACCAATATGATCATATCTCTATTAGAAATTTTTAAATACATATTAGGATCAACTTCATTTTTAGAGTATCCTAATTTGATGAAATAGCTGTCAATTCTTTCATACCAAGCTCAAGGTGCTTGTTTAAGGCCATATAACACTTTCTTTAGTTTAAATACATAAAGGTTTTCATTTTTTATCACAAAACCTTCAAGTTGTTCAATATAAACT
This sequence comes from Cupressus sempervirens, assembly GCA_028749045.1. NCBI lineage: Eukaryota > Viridiplantae > Streptophyta > Pinopsida > Cupressales > Cupressaceae > Cupressus > Cupressus sempervirens. The sequence goes on from CM053785.1 coordinate 824,912,361, forward strand.
TCTTCATTTATGACTCCATTTAAGAATGCAAATTTCACATCCACTTGATGCACCTTCCATCCTTTTGTTGCTACTAATGCAATAATTGCCCTAATTGAAGTGAAATGAGCAACTGGGGAAAAATTTTCTTCATAATCAATACCTACCTTCGATGAAAAACCTCGAGCAACAAACCTTGCTTTATGTTTCTCAATGCTCCCATCTACTACATATTTGATTTTATAGAGCCATTTAGAAGAGATAATAGATTTGACTTTAGGTTTAGGTACAATATCTCAGACATCATTTTGTAGTATTGATTGATATTCTTCAACCATAAAATCTTTCCAAAATTGACAAGTTAGAGCTTCTTCAATAGATGTAAGTTCAGATTTAGAGAGCTTAGTTACTAGTGTAGTATAACATGATTTTTTTTTTGGTTTTCTCGACTTCCTTAGTAATTTCATCGGGTTCAATATCATTTTCTTCTAGCATTTTTCTTGCCCACAATGGTCTCTTTTTGATATATGAGATGTTTCTATTTTCTACATCTTGTACTAATCTAGTTTCTTCTAATATATTCTCCCTCTAAATTTTATATTGTGGACTTTCATCTAAGTCTATTGAGGACTCATCATCTATGCTTATAGATAGTTTTAAGGTGGTTTTTTCCTCGAATATGACATCTCTACTTACTTTTGTTGATCTTTGTCTAGGAAAATATACTTTGTATCCTTTTGAGTTTTCATATACCCAACAAATATTCCTTTCTTTCTGGATGGTTCTAACTTAGTTCCTCTTTCTTTAGGTATATGTATATACACAAGACAAACAAAGATCCTAAGATGACTTAAGTCAAGTTTATTTCTTGTAAAGACTTCTTCAAGTATTATATTTTCTAAAATGGAGTGTGGACATCTGTTTTGTATGTATACAATAGTATTTATAGCTTCTACCTAGAATAAAAAGTGTAGGTTTTGATCGTGAAGCATAGCTTTTGCTTCTTCAACAATAGTTCTATTTTTCCTTTCTACTACCCCATTTTGTTAAGGATTATAAGGTACTGTATACTCCTTCTTAATCACAATAGATGTACAAAAGGCTTTAAAATTTTCAAAGGTATATTCTCCCCCATTATCAGATCTTAGAGTTTTAATTTTCTTTTACACTTGATTTTCCACCAATTCTTTAAATTTTCATAACACCTCATTTGATTCTTTAACTTTTAGAAAGAAGATCCAAGTCTTCCTAGAGTGATCATCGATGAAGGTTATGTAATACAAGTAACCTCCTAGAGAGAGATTTGGCATGGACCTACATAGATCAGAATGAATTAGATTCAGGATTGATTTAGACTTGTGTTCACTAGGGAGGGAAGGTTTTTTAATGTTCTTTCCTAGAGCACAACCTTTACATAGATGTTTAGAATTTAGGTTTGAAATTTCAGATGTAATTTTTTCTATCTTTGGTAGTGAACTGAAACCAATATACCCAAGTCTTCTATGCAAAATTTCATTAGAGTTTGTTATTTCTTGATTAAGAGCTTGGTTTTGAATGTTGCATAGCTTGTATAAGGTCCCATCTCTAGTCCCTATGGTCATAGCATTTTTTAGACTTGAGTTTTTAGACTAGTACAAAACTTTGTCTTTGTTGAATGTAACTTGAAATCTTTAATCCATCAATCTAGAGATTTAAATTAGATTTATTTTTATTCTAGGTAAAAAAAGAACATCTTTCTATCTTTATGTAACTCTAGTCCTTAATTGAGTAGAGCAAGTCCCAATATCTTTGACTGGATGAGTGGAGTTGTCTCCAATAGTAACTCCTTCAGATCTGTAATTTTCAAGTGTTTTGAATTTGTCCCTGAATCATGTTATATGTTGGGAAGCACTACTATCTATTATCCACACACTTTCATTATATTTTATCTCACTTGATAAAGAAAAGTAGAATACTAGATTTTCATCATTCTTACTATCAGCTAAGGAGGCTAAGATTCTTTCCCTTTTAGGACATTTACTATAGATATTTATGAATTTCTCACACTTATAGAATTTAACTTTAGATAGATTAATTCTATTGAACTTATTTAATTCTTTTTCTTATAGTGATTTTTTTTTCCTTTAAATTTCCTCTTTTTCCCTTGATGATTTGGAGCTGAGAAAAGGGCTTGATTTTCTCCCTCTTGATTTGATACAATACCTCTGGAAATTAATCTTGACTCTTTTGATGTACAATCAATTTTTAGTTGATCAAATAAAGGAATTAAAAGTCTACTGACAACTTGAATGAATGCTTCCCATGATATTGGTAATCCTCTAATTGCTAATATAGAGAGTTCTTGATCTTCTACTTTGTTTCCAATGGAATTTAGATTTTTTTTAATTTTAGAGATCATTCCAAAATAAGATGACATTTTTTTCTCCTTTGTTCATTTTAGTATTCATCAGTTGATTCTTCAGAGTAATCAATCTAATTGAGTTATTGATTTCAAATGTATTTTTGATTGTTATGAATACCTCAAAGGTTTTCTTCAGATTTGATATGGAAGGAAGTATGTGATCCTTTATGGAGTTTACTATGATTTTCTTGGCTTTATTGTTTTGCCTTTTCCAAGTAGTTTTTTATGTTTCATCTTCAAGAATCAGATTATCAAATTCAATGAAGGATTCTAGTTCTAGTTCTTCAAGGATTGTGGTAATTTGAATTTTCCATGGAAAGAAGTTTACAAAACCTTTGAGTCTATCTTCTACTCTTACATTATTTGACATGTTTATAGCACTTTTGATAGTCTCTCTACCAAATAGGCTCTACTAATGTCTTCCTTAGATAATGTTAGACTCTCTATTATTCTTATTGTGATAATATCCTATTCTTATCTAGATCAGTATGCCATGTTATTGATATGATTTTTAGATATGAGATAAGAATTAATAAATATACATATTTGAAGCACAACCAAGTAGGGGCATGACCCTACATAGTCATGCCTCAATATGCATATAGACTAGCACTGGTTCATAAAGATTAGTTACAGGAAATAAAAAAAGACAATATATGTCACGATATGGGAGGCCTGATAACAATGCAAGCATAATAATAATCATAGGATATCACCCAATAATCCAAGCAGTGTGACAGAGATGTCACCCATTTGATGACAACAGTTTTACTGCCTATCATTATCATAGAATGAGGTTAATCAGCAGTAGATAATTCTCTAAAGTAATTGACATATTTCTAGATGTTATGATAATGTATTTATGATGGGGATAATACAATATTAAACTAACAGTAATTACATTTTATATATACAAATATCAATTACTAACTACTAAGCATATGTTTCAATACTTTAAATGCTAACATTCTTAGCAAAAATGACACTTCACAAAATGGTTTGAAATGAAAAATTATCATCATAGGACGCATGAACATTTTGAATGAAAGGTGTTAAACACTTGAAACACATCATAGGCCTCAAAATGACCTTTAGGTACATATGCATGAAAAGCTCTTATAGGGACCTAATTAGATTCAATTTTTAGAATGGTACTTAAAATCAATGCTTCAAACTTGAGTCCCAATAGTGGCTCTGTCTGAAATGCATTTCCCTTATGGGCATGGCATGGATTTAGATCCCTAAAAGAAGCAAACCACTCAAAAAATTTCTCACAAATAGCTTTATTGAAAGCAAGAAAATTACTCCTAATTGTACAAACGATGGCCTCAGGCCACCAAACTTAACAAAACTACTTACCTCTATCATAGACCTAATTTTCATTTACATCTTCTTTAGGTAAGATAAAAATATTTTTTCCATTATTTTTACCAATCATATTAGCATCTTCAATCATCTCAGTTGGCAAAAAAAACTCTACATCTTCACTTTCATAATGCATGTAAAAACTAGAATCATTCCGTACAACTTGCTCATTATGCAAGGTATGGATCAGCATGCTCTTGGAATTCAACATCATACTAAAACCCATCTATATCAAAAGATTTATGCATGTTATCCAATGGAAACACAGAGGTTTCATATTCTACTTGATTCAAGGAGTTACATACATCATGGATTTGCGACTCACCTTGTGTAACTAGATATGTACAATATATGAAATTTGAATTCTCCTTATTTACAAAAATGTTTGTCATCCGATCATATTTAAGATTTTTTAAAACTTATTCACACTCAAACAATGGGTTAGTTACCAAGTCGAATGACTTTCTATGAAAATTCTCACATACAATATGCTCATCATAATCACTATCCTCATCAAACAACTCATTAGAGTGAACATTGAATTCACTAAACTCATTTTTATAGAATTTATCAGCAAAAGAGGCCAACTTAGAATCAGAATCAAAACTTCCATCTCTTTCCTTTTCATAATACAAACAATCAAAACTTATTGCAGCATCATCAACATGAGAAGAATTTGAATTAGTAGTAAATATCCCCTTTGTAATGTTTTCCACATCAGATAGGTCATCATGTGTATTGGCATTTGAAGTAGTTTCTTATACACCTCCAAAAATTGACACATAATGTTCCAATTCTGTATTAATTTTAACATAAAACTTTGGGGAAAGGACTTCATCATCGGGAAAAACATAACAAGGGAAAGAAAGGGCATCCTTAAAAATATTGCATACCTTTTAAAATCACAAGCCAATAGTTTTGAAATTTCATCAACATTCAATAAGACTTCATCACAAATCTATTCTCCTTAGCTATGATCATAATCCAGATGATCTGAAATACTTATAACAGTAGTATCATTAGTAGAAAAATCTAATAAATTAGAGGCCTAATCATAACATGTTTCCTCTTCTCTACAAAATACATCAACACTAGGTACCTCGCCACATTTATTTTTATCACAAGAAGAATTATTCGTACTACTATTAGAACTTTACTCACCTTCATACATATTATCAAATGATTCATTTTCAGTTATATATCCATCTTTCTCGTGCTGATTGCAATCATCTAATTCACTAAAACTTGAATCTTTTTTTGCTAAAATAGAAGATAAATTATCATCATCTATGGATTCATCACCTTCACTATGATTTTTAGCACATTCACTATCACTATTAAGAGGTCCAATTTGATATTCATCCTTAAAAAAATAACTCTCCATAGTTTTCACATATTGCTCAATTTGAAAAACCTTTTGTAATTTCAAATGTGTTGGACAATCAACTTAATTAGGCATGAAAACTTCTAGGAAGACAATGGGCCATGAAGACTCCTTAGGTCTTAAATAAAATGAAGATTCACAAGAGGTAACTTAAGCTTTATGTAGAATTGAACATCATTTAGACCTTGTATACCTCCTACTATATTTCTTATGAGGGTAATGATCAGATTACGGAGTTCTTTTTTCAACATAGCAACTTCTTCAAGCACACTTTCATGACTTGGTAAACCATTTTCAGATCTGAGATCTAACTCCATTTTAACACAGTACCTCTTTCTCCTAGTGTTGGAAACACCAAATAGAGACACTAATTTTCTGACACTTAATTCTCATGGAAATAAAACTCATAAAAATTAAAATACCTCAAGTTTTGATGTTGAAACTTCATCTACTAATTGGGCACCATTGTAGGCATGAAGATCCCCCATATCATGTATAAAAACCATATATTAAAGAGGACAAAGAAATCGCTACTATGATTCACTTTCTAACATTCCAATTCCATAAAAAATTAGACGCATACAACACTAAAACTTGTAAATCAAGAACTTATAACTTTCTTTTCCAAGAACTACTCACAAAAACATTAGATCTGTCCAACAAAAATGTTGAAAGTCTTTTAAATATTCAATATGAAATCAATTAGGAATTGGTACAAAGATCTTTTAGAGTTGCCACTCACACTTGTGAGATAGGATTTTGAAATGAAAATTTTAAATTGAAAAATCAAAACTAGACATTCAAGTTGTGAGGAACTTGAAAATCATCAAACCACTCTTGGAGATTTACACACTTGGAAAAGAGGAAAAACACATCTGATTATTCTTGACTCTAAAATTTACAATAGTACTTTGAAAAGGTTGAACTAATTATTGATAAACTTACTTTGGTTGTAGCACACAATTTTCATCCAACTCTCAAAGATACTATTGTAGGTAAGCGAAGTTAGCTTCCAAAAATTAAACAACTAGGAACACTAGCAGAATAGTGACTTTTGCAAATAGAATATCCCTAGGAAAGTGTGGATATGAATTCATCAAGACTTTCAAACTAGTGCATTTAAAGTAATTTCAATCTAGAACATAATGGTGAAACCCATTTAGTCTCATATGTCACAGTTTTGAAGTTTTAACATCCTGAACAAGCCTTCTAATCGATGTGCACTTTTAGTAACCAATAAAACTTTAGGAGTTCCATTTGGAATCATGTTAGAAAACTAGTCAAACAGATTCTTCATAGGCTCAAAACTAAAACATAGAAAGTCTCTGACCAGTAGAATGTAATGACATAAGAATTTTTAGATTTTAGCCAACTAAGTCAAAGTTATAGCTGGTCAAATAGGGCTTCCTAGTATTTTGAGCAATATGCATCAACATGACAATAGTAAACAACCAACTTTGAGGGATTAAAAACTTGGAAAAAAAAAATTATCCTTGAATTTTTCTACAAGAGGAGGTGTTATAATATACCTTTGATGTATTCTATCCTTGAATTATTTGAAATAAATATCCATAAAACTAATTAACTTATCGCCTAGTCTCTTAATGTACTCATGTATCTAGTAGATCATAATTTTATTCACATCCCAATTATAATTGCCAATTGTGGGGAAATATTTTTCTACATAGAAATGTACGTACCAAAAATGAGCCAAATTTGCAAGTGTTGGTCTTAGAAAATCTTATTGTCTTATTATTCTCTACTAGTTGCTTCAATTACAGCTCAGCTAGGTCAAGGTTGAAACCTTTCTTTACAATTTTGTATGCCAAAAAATAACACATGGCACAATTTTAGGTCTTCTTGCTTGATAAATATCAAATGCAACTACATATGCACCAAATCTCATCTCTAAATCATTAATAGTAGAGACCTTCAAACCTTGTCCATCCCACTTGGCTGTGGTATTGTGTTTGATTTCTTTCTTCAATGAGGTCTTGATTTCTTTAGTTTTTTCACAATCGAATACCCATTAGCCATGTGAATGATGTCTTGGTCAATCTTTACCCTGCTCAAAATAATTTGAATCCATTTAGTTTTGAATACCTTTGGGAAATGAACATGTGTGAAACCCTTCATTTCTAAGTGCTTGTTTTCTTCCTTTAGCTTTCCATCCACACACAATTTCTCATAAATCTCTCACAATTCATCATCTTCTACCTCACCAACATAATAGTGATAAAATTCTTGAACATGACACATTAGCAAAACCCTAGGTGGAATTGTAGACTCTTGACTCATCAGTATTTGTTTCCATTTTAGGGTGTGGTTTGAACTTTAGTTCCTTGTGGTCTTCATTTTGAATTAATCTAACTTAGTTAACCTTTGTAGCCTTAAATCGTACAGAGCTTGAGGTCATTTTGTAATATTAGGGTTTTGGTAGGAATTGAAAATATGGCTCAGTTAGCACACTTTCTCAATTAAATCACACACACTAAATTCTTGATCAATATCAACTTCTCTCAAGATTCTCTCAAACTATTTTCACTTCTTCACTCAATTTTCTCTTCCATTCTTGTGAATGCAGTGTGAAATGGTTACCTATTCAAACCCATTTTATAATAAAGTGCATTTAGTATTTTTGAGGGCAATAAATTTTATGTACCACATTCTTGGTTAGCATACTAGCTTACCATTCTTCACTCAGTTGTCACATGATACTTGGTTATGCATCGCTTCTATCTCCATCTCAATTAACATAGAAAACATACCTACTCGGTATGGCTTTATCGATTGCACTATCTTCTAAATTTCACATGATTTTTCCTATTTCATCATACATTATTTTGATATTGACTTCATTCTAGTAATTTAAGAAACTAATGTTAGATATAACAATACTATTGTAGTTTCATGCCTCTTTGCATGATTTAGCTGGAAGTAGATGTTTCACCTATCTAATACATTGGGTGAGATGTCACAAATAGTTGAATTTGAAGTAGTATTATTGTCTATCCTTTTCATCCATGTCTTGCTCATCTAATCACACATTTCATCAACATTAACCTTTCTCTTACCTTTGATATCTTCCTCCTTAGGTGTTGATGCTTGGTACCTACACTTTTTTCTTAGGTGATCGATCTTGTGATAATGATAACATGTCATTCCAACATTTCTTTGATTCCTAGGTCTTCCACCAAAATGTAATTGGTTTCAATGTGACCATATATTCCACATGCATTCTAGGTAATTTTTTGTTGTATCCTAGTTGAAAAACTACCTTTCTTATTAGGTATCTAATTGGTCTTCCTTTAGGATCTAAAAATCTATGACTTGTGTCCAGACTTTTACAAGTATAGCAATAACCATTAAACTCATATTCCCTAGGAGACTAATTAAACTTGAATATATATTCATATTATTTTAATGATAATACTTGTTACAGATGTAACAATAACTATCATAATTAGAGGTAACATTTGTCTTACATATTTTTCACCTACAAAGATTAGTTGTGTGTCCAAGTTTTCCACAATGATAGCATGTAGGTTTCTTTGTCTTATAATTTGTGTAGACATTTATTTTTCAGCTTTCTTAGATGATTCCCCTTGCTTGGTAGTGAAATACTCAATACAGCCTATTCATGTTCAGTATCTCTTGGTTGCTTCTGAAATCTTAATTGTTCATCCAATTGTCTTATACTTTCCTTAGGTTTCTTCCCTCTTTTATTGACTTTTTTTCTCTTATGTGAGTGCAATTTTTAGTTTCTCATTCTTAATTCTTAATTCAATAATTTCTTCCATCTTTCTCTTAGTCTCATGGTTTGCAGCAAGCAACTAATTTACCATGTCATAGTGGTTCTAGGTCAACCTCATGATTTCTTGATCCTTGGTATCTAGTCATGTAGTGATCTACCTCTTATCCTTTTCAATCATTATTTTTGTTGGAAATGATTGAAATGATCATGAGAAAATTTGTTAGCATAATATATGGAACTGGTAAAGAATGTCCTCAATCAATGTTTTGTCATTGATGTCAAACTTGCTACTTGTAGGAATGACAATTGCTTTAGTGATCCAAATACTATCAATTAGTTGATTGTCAAGGTGGAAGCAATCAATAAGATGTAACTTGAACACCTAGAGAAAGGTTGAAGTTGTGATGTTGTAATGAAGTACAAGGATCAGCTAAACCATTAATGAAAAAGTGTATTTGATGACATACTATAAGATACAAAGAATGAGCACACTGAAACATATCAAAGATTTAAAGTTTTAGCTAAGCCTTTTGTAAAGCTCAAACTAAGTTCATTAGAGAGAAGGAGTCGAGCAAGCTAGTAAGAGCTGAGAAAATTCTTAGTTGATGCCGAGTAAACTAAAGATGCTGAGTAAACTCCAAATGTCGAGTAAACTAAAGACGCCGAGTAAACTAAAGATGTTGAGTAAACTCCAGATGCCGAGTAAACTTCAGATGCTGAGTAAACTTTACATGCCAAGTGACACAGAGCAGAACCAAGTGTCGAGCAGAACTAAGTGCCAAGCAGAACCAAGTGTCAAGTAGAATCAAGTGCTAAGCAGAACCAAGTGCCGAGCAGAATCAAGTGCCGAGCAGAACCAAGTGCCGAGCAGGTATAGGTGTTGAGTAACACAGAGGTGTCGAGCACCAGTAACTCAATAATTCTGAGCTGCTGCATTATTTTGGAAATCAAAGATTCGCCAGATCTAAGCCGACAAGGTTGTTATCTAGAAATTTGTGAATTAAAAGGAAAGATAAGAATGATGAGCTGGTGGCACAGAACACCATGTAGAACATTTTTCTTTTAAGGATACAACTGGAAAAGTTTCTAGAAGAAAATAAGATATGGGGTAGATACATTGTATCCTACGTAATCCATCTTGACCCCCTAAAATTGGAGAGGGAGAATTGAGAAGCAAAAGCAAATCAAACTTCTATTTAAGAAGACATAAGTTAAAGAAATAGAGAGAGAGAGAGAGATGTGGTCAAGCATAAAAGCATGAAGTACTGAAGAAGGTGCTAAGGAGAAGAAAGCACAGAAACTCTGTTTGGACAGACGACCACAAGGATGATTGCATTGGCAGAATGAGTAAGAAGACTCAAGGAGACAAAGCTTGAGAGGAAGACAAGTAGTCAGAGCTAAAGTGATTAAAGCCAAGCATAAGGATAACTAAAAAGTGTGATCTGAAATTTGCAAAGTATGTTGTAAGTTATATCAGATCAAAAGACCATTATCATTACTTTCTAGCAATTGTAACAGTAAGTCTAAATCCTATGGACTTAGGTTGGTTTAATAGCCATTAGATAAATCCTTTAATAGGGTGACATTCCAAGAGAATGTTCTAAAGACCTTTAACTAGGCCCATTCCTAACAGTTTGGTGAAATCCTTTAACAGGGTCACATTTAACAATGTGTTGTAAGCCTTTAACAGGGCAGGCTTTTAACAGGGCATCACTTCAGAAGAGTGAGAATCAAGTAGCATGTTACTGGTGGTTTTTTCCAAATTAGGTTTCCACATAAATCATTGTGTCATGTGTTGATTTTGAATGTTTTATCTTTGCATGTTGATTTACAGTAACTTGCTTATATGATTGATTTAAGTATTGGATGGATGAAAGGTGTATGAATTCATTAAAAGTAAGTAAAAAGGCATTAAAAGGGAATTTTGGACCTTGAATAACTAATTCACACCCCCCCCCCCCCCCTCTCAGTTATTCTAAAGAATTCTAACAATTGGTATCAGAGCCTGACTATTGGTTCAGTTTAAAAGGACTACAAGTAGAAAAGATCAAAATGGAAAAAAGAGAAGTTCCCAAGCTTAACAAAGACAACTTTATTGCATGGCAAAGTTTGATGAAGTTACATCTTGGATCCATAGGAGATTATGGCCAAAATTCAATTTTCACTGAACATGTAGATCCAACAGGTGCTCCTACTATAGAAGACATGAAAAACAAGCAAGAACACAATCAGACGATGCTGGAAATTGCCTCTACACTCAGTTATGCTGAATTTGATGATATCAAAGGATGTGACACTGCATTCAAAATGTGGAAAGCCCTATCAAACATCTATGGAGGAGATCAGAATGTACAAAGAGCAAAAAGAGAAAGTCTCAGAGGAAAGTTTGATGACATGAAAATGGAAGAAAATGAGAATGTTGCTCAGTATGGTGCAAGAATAAAGGAAGTGGTAAGTGCAATAAGATGCTTGAGTGGTCAATTGGATGAAGATACTGTTAATAGTAAGTTCTTAAGAACCTTGCTCCCTATCTATGCTATAAGAGTATCAGCAATACAAGAGCGAAGATGTATACCAGGAAACAATCTAAGTTTTGAAGGTATAATCCGTAGACTCGCTGCATTTGAGTTATCTAACTTTGACAACTACAGACCTGAAAATGTTGAATCTTCTTTTAAGGCCAAGTTATCACTAAGAGATGCTGAACAGATGAAATCAAATAAAGGAAGAAAAATGAAGTATGTATCCAGTGAAAATAGCACTGATGAGGAAGATGTGGAACAATTGGAAGAATTACTTCTTAGAAGATTTCACAGGGGCAAAGGAAAATTCAAAGGTAAGATGCCTATCATTTGTTTCAATTGCAATGAAGTAGGTCATATTGCTGCAAGGTGTCCACAAAAAAAGGATTCCAAGGAAGGCAAAAAATACAAGTACAGAAGAGATGATGACAAGAAAGATTACAAAGAAAAAGGTAAGAAGTGTTATATTGTTGAAGAAAATTCTGATGACAATGATGATGAAGTTGTTTATGTAGCCATGAAGGACCAATCTGATGAAGAAGAGACCACAGCACTAGTAACATGTATAAACAAGAATGACATATGGATCATAGATAGTGGATGCTCACATCACATGACAGGAGACAAAAATAAGTTTGTTAACTTTACTCAGTATGATGGAAATAGTGTTAGATTTGGTAATAATGCTCCATGTCAAATCAAAGAAAAGGTTCCATTAAGCTCACAGAACAAATTTCATGTGACAATGCATACTATGTTGAAGGATTAAACTACAATTTACTAAGTGTCTCACAGTTAGGCAATATAGGTTGCAAAGTGGAATTTGGAAACAAAACTACAAAAATCTATGATACTGATGGTAAATTGATAGGAAAAGGAGATCAAACAAAGAGTAATTTGTTTTACCTTAATATGGATGATGTTTCTTGTTTATTTGCAAAATTTGAAGATGAATGGTTATGGCATAGAATATTATGTCATGTCAACTTTGACAATCTAGTCAACATCAGTAAAATGAAGAAAGTCAGAGGTTTACCAAAATTGAAGAAGCCTGATAAAATCATGTGCAAACAATGTCAGCTAGGAAAGATGACAAAGTCAAGTTTCAAAAGCAAAAACTATACATCTAAAGAGATACTTGAGTTAGTTCACACTGACTTATGTGGTCCAATGGAAATACAAAGCTATAGAGGAGATAAATACATAATGCTATTTGTTGATGATTATTTTAGGATGATGACTGTTATGTTCTTAAAACAAAAATCTGATGTTTTTCAAATGTTTAAGTGGTATGTGGCTAGAGTTGAAAAGGAAACTAGAAAAAGCTTGAAATGCCCAAGATCAGATAGAGGTGGTGAATTTACATCAAATGAATTTGAAATATTCTGCAATGAAAAAGGAATCAAAAGATAAACGTCAGCTCCTAGAACTCCCCCACAGAATGGAATTGCTGAAAGAAGAAACAGATCTGTAATTGACTGTGCCAGAACATTAATGATGGAAAAGAATGTTGCTCTAAAATACTGGAGAGAAGCTATAAGTGTAGCTATTCATATACTAAACTGAGTACAAGTCAAGAAAGATACAAATACAACATCTTTTGAATTATGGTATGGTTACTCACCCAATGTAAAACATTTCAAAGTGTTTGGTTGCAAATGTTTTATCCTTAAAGATGCTAGAAATGGAAAATTTGATGCAAAAAGTGATGAAGGCATATTCCTTGGTTATTCCACTAGAAGTAAGGCATATAAGTGCTTGAATACTAACATTAACAAAATTGTGGAAAGTGCAAATGTAAATTTTGATGAGCACACAGAAGTCCAAGTTGAAGTACCAAAGAAAATGGAAGAGTACAGAACCTTTGTGTATTCTTATGAAAGAATGACTGATGATAAGGATGATGTCAATTGAATTGAAACTCAACTAAAAATTTTAGTATCAGTCGAGCCTCAACCAGTGAATGTCGAGTTGCATTCAGAAGCTGAGTTGCAGAATGAAGAAAATGCACAATCTGATTCTGAAAATAGTACACATGATGAAGAACAACCTGACAATGAAGTGCATAGTGATCCTGAATCTGAAAGATCAAACATGGAAACAAGGACACAGCCAAGATTATCCAAATATGTAAAAAGACATCACCCTGCTAAACAGATAATTGGTGACAAAAATTCAAGACCAATGACAAGGAATAGACTAAGACAAGAATCAAGTCTGATCAGCAAATCTGAACCCAAGACAGTATATGGTGCACTACAAGATGATGACTGGTATAAAGCTATGGAAGAATAAATTGATCAAATAAGAAAAAATAAAACCTGGAGTTTGGTTCCTAGACCAACTAACAAGAATATGATTGGCACCAAATGGGTATTCAGAAATAAACTAGATGCAAATGGTGAGATTACCAGAAATAAAGCTAGACTAGTATGCAAGGGTTATGCTCAAGAAGAAGGAATAGACTATGGAGAAACATTTGCTCCTATTGGTAGAATGGAAGGGGTAAGAACTTTACTTGCATATGCTGCCTACAAAGATTTTAAAGTCTATCAGATGGATGTAAAATCTACTTTCTTAAATGGTATACTAGAAGAAGAAGTCTGCATTGAACAACCAGAAGGATTTGTTGATGAAAACAACATGGATATGGTGTTTAAGCTACATAAAGCACTCGATGGTTTGAAACAAGCACCAAGAGCATGGTATGAGAGACTTCACAAGTATCTTGTGCAAATTGGATTTGAAAAAACTAATGATAACAGCAACATGTACATCAAAGCTAAAGAAGGTAAAGACATTATTGTATCTAAAATATTTGTGGATGATATAGTGTTTGGTGGTAAGGAAGTACTTTGCAAAGGCTTTGCTGACAAAATGAAACATGAATTTGAGATGTCTATGTTTGGAGAAATAAAAAAATTTGTTGGATTGCAAGTACATCAACTCAAACATGGAATATTTGTTACACAATCAAAATACATCAAAGAAATTTTCAAAACATTTGGATTGGAGGAATCCAAACTAGTCAGCACACCAATGGCCACAGGAAATAAGCTGTCCAAAAATGATGAGTCAGCTGAAGTCAATCAAACAATGTATAAATCCATGATTGGAAAACTACAATACATTGTACATAGTAGACTAGACATAGCATTAGCAGTTGGAATAGTGGCTACGTTCTCTACTAATCCTAAAGAAAATTATCTCATAGCAGTAAAAAGAATAATGAGATACCTTAAAGGAACTGATGACTTTGGTCTATACTACAAAAAGAATGGAAAATTTGAGCTCAATGCATATACAGAGGTAGACTAGGGAGGAAACATTGATGATAGAAAAAGCACAAGTAGAGGTGCATTATTTCTAGGCAAAAGGCTAGTCACCTGGACTAGCAAGAAACAAACATGTACATCCCAGTCCACTGCAGAGTCAGAATATATGGCAGCTGTAGTCAATTGCACAAACATTGTATGGCTCACACATCTATTGGAAGGAATGAAAGAAGAGGTAACAAAACCTGTGATATTGTATTGTGACAATACAAGTGCTATAAGCATATCCAAAAATCCAGTGATGCATGCAAAAATCAAGCATATTGCAATCAAGTATCATTATGTCAGAGAATTGGTAGAAGACAAACAAGTAAAGCTGGAATACATTCACACAAAGGAACAAACTGCAGATATCTTTACCAAACCATTGCCCAAGGATGCCTATGAATATCTTAGAGGCAAGTTGGGGGTAATACCCCTAACTCAAGTAGTTTAAAGCAACAAAGAAGCTGTCTTGCATCAATAGGAATAAATCAATTAAATATTAACAGGTTCATGCAAAGGATGACAGCAGCAGCAGAAACTCCAAATCAGTCACAAGCATGGTGACAAAGGGAGAAAAATCATCAAGAAGCCAAAGCTTATATTTTGCATGATGAAAATGCTACATCTTTGGCATTTATGTCAAAGAGGGAGAAATATGCAGAAAATTGACCAATACAAAGAAAGAGGGAGATATATATGAAAGAGGGAGATATGCGAGATCAGTAGTAAAAATACAGCAAGACAACGTATACAATCTTGGTGGTAATTGAATTGATTACTTGATCAGTTTGGTTTGCCATCAATGCCAAAGAGGGAGATTGTTGGAAATGATTGAAATGATCATGAGAAAAGTTGTTAGCATAACATATGGAACTGGTAAAGAATGTCCTTGATCATTGTTTTGTCATTGATGTCAAACTTGCTACTTGCAGGAATGACAATTGCTTTAGTGATCCAAATACTATCAATTAGTTGATTGTCAAGGTGGAAGCAATCAATAAGATGTAACTAGAACACCTAGAGAAAGGTTGAAGTTATGATGTTGTAATGAAGTACAAGGATCAGCTAAGCCATTGATGAAAAAGTGTATTTGATGACATACTATAAGATACAAAGAATGAGCACATTGAAACATATCAAAGATTTAAGGTTTTAGCTAAGTCTTTTGTAAAGCTCAAACTAAGTTCATTAGAGAGAAGGAGTCGAGTAAGCTAGTAAGAGCCAAGCAAATTCCTAGTTGATGTCGAGTAAACTAAAGATGCCGAGTAAATTCCAAATGCTAAGTAAACTAAAGATGTCGAGTAAACTAAAGATGTTGAGTGACACAGAGCAGAACCAAGTAACGAGCAGAACCAAGTGTCGAGCAGAACCAAGAGCTGAGCAAAACCAAGTGTCGAGTAGAATCAAGTGCCGAGTAGAACCAAGTGTCGAGCAAGTATAGGTGCCGAGTAACACAGAGGTGCCAAGCACCAGTAACTCAATAATGTCGAGCTGCTGCATTATTTTGGAAATCAAAGATTCACCAGATCTAAGCCGACAAGGTTGTTATCTAGAAATTTGTGAATTAAAAGGAAAGATAAGAATGATGAGCTAGTGGCACAGAACACCATGTAGAACATTTTTCTTTTAAGGATACAACTGGCAAAGTTTCTAGAAGAAAATAAGATATGGGGTAGATACATTGTATCCTACCTAATCCATCTTGAAACCCTAAAATTGGAGAGGGAGAATTGAGTGGCAGAAGCAAATCAGACTTCTATTTAAGAAGACATAAGTTAATGAAATAGAGAGAGAGAGAGGTGGTCGAGCATAAAAGCATGAAGTACTGAAGAAAGTGCTAAGGAGAAGAAAGCATAGAAACTCTGTTTGGACAGACGACCACAAGGATGATTGCATTGGCAGAATGAGTAAGAAGACTCAAGGAGACGAAGCTTGAGAGGAAGACAAGAAGTCAGAGCTGAAGTGATTAAAGCCAAGCATAAGGATTTAACTAAAAAGTGTGATCTGAAATTTGTAAAGTATGTTGTAAGTTATATCAGATCAAAAGACCATTATCGTTACTTTCTAGCAATTGTAACAGTAAGTCTAAATCCTATGGACTTAAGTTGGTTTAATAGCCATTAGATAAATCCTTTAACAGGGTGACATTCCAAGAGAATGTTCTAAAGACCTTTAACTAGGCCCATTCCTAATAGTTTGGTGAAATCCTTTAATAGGGTCACATTTAATAGTGTGTTGTAAGCCTTTAATAGGGCATCACTTCAAAAGAGTGAGAATCAAGTAGCATGTTACTGGTGGTTTTTCCAAAATTGGATTTCCATGTAAATCATTGTGTCATGTGTTGATCTTGAATGTTTTATCTTTGCATGTTGATTTACAGTAACTTGCTTATATGATTGATTTAAGTATTGGATGGATGAAAGGTGTATGGATTCATTAAAAGTAAGTAAAAAGGCATTAAAAGGGAATTTTGGACCTTGAATAACTGATTCACCCCCCCCCTCCCCCCTCTCAGTTATTCTAAAGAATTCTAACAATTTTCTCGTCCTCACCTTGTCTCTAATGTTCCAGCACTTCACACATCATTGTAAATTGTACTTCTTGTTATCTTTTTAGTGATTTCATATGCACATTAAGGTTATGATTTTTCTCCATCAAATCAACTATGGTAGTATTAGATTCAGTAGACATGTTTCTATCGAATAGTTCCTCAATCACATGCTCCTGATATGTTGTGGTATTCATTTGTTGAGTAACTTCCTTTTATTCAATGAATTCTTCAATTTCTCCTTCATCTCATTGATTTTATTTAGGACCATCCTTAATTCTAGCTTCTAATTTTCAATAGTCTTGTCAAGCTTGTACCTTTCCATATCATGGATCTTTGATATGATGTGGTAAAATACTTTAACAAGAGAACTAGACCTAATACCAATTGTTGGATTATTTACAAAAGGTAGGATGCTGAGAGGGGGAAGTGAATTAGTATCCTCTAAAAATTTAACCTTTAAACTAAATTTTCTATGCTCTTGTTCTTTTCACAACTTGGTAAGTGTATATCATAAATGACAATACTAAAAAACAAAAAATAATTGTATCCATGTTAACTTGTAAGAATCATGAAAACATAGACCTTAAAATAATGACACATCACACAAGTATTTTTTCATGCAAAAACCCTTGGTTTAGAGGGAAAACTACGGTAGGTATGGTACCCACAAATCCTTCACTACTATAGTAATTGATTTCCTTGTTAGGGATACTATGGGGTGTCACTCTTGATGACTAACTTGGTTAGGGGTATTACAATCAAATCTTGTAGGACATACCTTTTGCAAGAATTTTACAATACTATTCTAAGTGCGTACCCTTCTAAGAGATTTACAAAAAGACTATGATGTCTACCTTGTGAAAGTATATGGTCTTCTACAATGGTTAAATAATAGTACTAAATGATCTATAGATGTGCAACTTACTTTTTCAATAATATATGTATTTTTGTTCAATTTATTATCACTTCATCTGGCTAATATCTTAGATTATAGCCCTTGGTTGCCAATAACTTTTCTCTATAATAGTATTTCATGTCTTCTTCCCTCTTAGCATATCATCTTCAACATAATTTCAACAATAACAATATTAACATCAACAACATCAATAGTAAAGTGTTTCTTGTAGGTCCTTAAAAAATAATATTTTTCCTCTTATGATCTTTGACCTAATTAGGGTATAGGAAACATCTAGAATAAATCATAGAATAAAATTAATGATCTAGAATAACCCTTATTTCGTACTTTTTTTTGTCATTTTATTGGAATCATAAGATAACAAACCATATTTACCAAAAAATATTACCATATCATTTCCTTGATTTGTACACATCTCTTTTTGGACTCAGTGAAATCATTATGCATAAGATTTTGTGTCATTTCAAAAATTTATGTGTTCTTTGTATAGCTTGTTGTATACTCTATTTTTTCCCAATAGCTTTGCTATCACTTGATGACCTTGTTACTGGGTTATGCTTGATCTTATTGGTGATGTTTTTGCTTGGCAAGTATTGGATTTCTCAATGATTATTGCTTCATATTGCGCACTTCTCTTAGCTCAACCATAATAGTATCATCAACTTAATTTTGACACTAATTGACCACATAAATTTTCATTGCAGTAACATAAACATATATAATTTCTCTTTAAAAATATAGATATCATCAAAATAATAATAAAACATATCACCGAACCTATACAAAATCAAGCCCATGGACACTATAGAGATAAGCATGGATCATCCACAAAACCAACCCATAGCTATTTTCTTAGCAAAATTAGGGATCTCTGCCCCACTATACAACCTAGACTCTTTGACCCTGCACCTTCACAA
This sequence comes from Cupressus sempervirens, assembly GCA_028749045.1. Taxonomy (NCBI): domain Eukaryota; kingdom Viridiplantae; phylum Streptophyta; class Pinopsida; order Cupressales; family Cupressaceae; genus Cupressus; species Cupressus sempervirens. The sequence goes on from CM053785.1 coordinate 824,931,470, forward strand.
AACCCTATTTCTACTTCTAGCACGACCAACACTTCTATGTTTAATTAAGGATACATCAACACCTACAATTACACCACCTCTTTTACCATTCAAAGAGCCTATACCACTTTGTACCCTTCTTGTTTTCTAGGGAAACTATCAACACATTATTGACCAACCATCTACATTAATAGGGGCCAATGAGCATATGGGAGTGGTCTTCCTTCACCATTTATTCTCCATCCTAGCCCTTTGATTTTCTTCATATCCTCGTAGGTATTCCAAAAATAGGAACCACCCCTTCTCTGACATGAGAATATGCACCTCTGTTGGTGTTTATGATGACCATATTAGCAAAGGTTGGATCTCACCACTCCTTCCCCTAATGAGTTTGTATGACCCCTATCCAATGTCTAGATTAAAACCAACATCATTTCTATTCACCACATCTTCCAGACTCGTAGCCCATCTAGGTTCAAGGCAATCTCTTAATTTATGAATCACTTCTTTTTTCCCTGAACCAATCATGAGGGTTAACTTGAGGGAAATAGATGAAAAGTCCATATTGGATCAACGGCACCAATAATGGATCGAGTATTCATCTCCAAAATGACCTCCCAAAAAGTATCATCATCAATTTTAAATACATTTTCAAGCCTTTTAATACTGATTAAACTTGTAAATGATGAGATCTAGCCAACCATGTAAAGGGAGGAATTTTCTTCCATTAGTTACCCCACTCTACACCAATCTTTGCTAAAATTCACAAGACTTTTTAATATAGATGATCTCACAAACATAAGGCCAAATAAAAACTTGTTGTCAAAGTCTCTAGAAAAATAAGCTTTAAAAAATATGCCACAACAACCATTATTACCTTATTTTAGGTCATATCTTACCTCACCCACCATAATCATCTGGTTTATCCTCATATGTAATGATTAATGACTGATGTCATCATCATGCCTATTTCACCTAGTAAATGACCATTTTAAGCCCTTTGTTTCTTCACAAATCCAAGTCCTATAGGTGAATTGTACTAAAATCTTCAAAACCATCAAATTTTGTCTTGTAATGGTCCTGGGACTCCAACCTTTGGGAGCTTATTAGCCAATGAATTAGCCTCTCACAAAATAAGGGAAGTTTTAAACTCATCCACTTCATCCAAAAGTGTACGATTTTTTTTTTATGTATCTTTTTAGATACCACATGTCCATTTCGCCTTTAATAATCTTGTTTACCACAATCTAGGAATCCCCTGAGAGATGGAAGGGTTAGGCACACAGTTTGATACTTATTAGTACTACTTTAACAACCACCAAACATTTTGTTTGATTATTTGTTTCATCAGATTGAGATAATACTTCCTTTTTGCATTCCTTACTACAATTTTGATTACTAATGGGCTCAGGTCGCCCTTTGATGTACCATCAAAATTAATCTTGATCCATCCTAGATTCAAGACAACCTAACTAACTTTTACAATCTCCATTGAAGGTGAAAGAGGATCATCCCTCTCAGGCACATTAATGTTCCTATAAGGAATTTCTATTTGATACTTCAAAACTTAAGTTAATTATGTTGTACAAAGATCAATTTATTTTCTTACAAGATTAGCAAGTGTTCATAGTGTCAAGTTAGATATGATGCTCAACTCTATATAAATGGCTAAGTGTCAATTTAGGGATTGGGATCATCTTTATATAAATGGATAAGATGGGATTAGTTAAACCTCATAGTGCTATTGTAGGAGGTTAGTAAAATCTTTGTATAAATGGCTATCATGCTAGTGTGAGAGCTTAGTATGACTATGTCTAGAATTTGATGGTCATAGTGGTCATTTTTGCACGTTTAAACCATGTATAATAGGTTGAAATTTTTTAGATCATATGAATTGATAGATTATGTTATTAGAAAATAGTCAATATTATAATAAAATTTCTTCCTAAGCTATCAATATGTGTGATAGGCAACTTAGGATTTTACTTAATAATATATATACATTTGATTTTGTAATATGTATAATATATGTGTATCATAAACATAAGTTATTTTATATTATATATGTTTCTTAAAAAAAATTGTTTCTATGTTCCTAATTATATAAGTTTTTATTACATAAGTTTATAATTTGATAGTGTATATCTATATTAATCAATAAGCTTGTTAAAATAGAATATAATAAATTTTTAAAATTTATAATAAAGTAATATGTAACTTATATGTTTTCATATTATTTTTTATATATTTATATTATTGTAAAGTTCTTTTAAAATAAAAACACATGAATTTAGAAACTTGTTTCTTTTAGTTGAATTTTTTTTTATATTAGTAGTTTAAAACTATAAGTTATTCATACAAAGTTTTTTTATATTACTATTTTATATTTATTATTTTCTAATTTATTAAATATTTAAATTTAAAATAATCTATTAAATTATTTTACACTAAAAAATTTGGCAATTGACTTTTCTCTTAAAACATAAAATGAAAGGCATTAAAATAAGTCACCCACCATTAAAAAATTCATATGATAAGTAGGGGTGGTTGTCAAATTCTAATCCTGAGTATAACACTCATAGAAATGGTTTATCATGTCAATATGAGAGGTCAATACAACCCCCATATAAATGGTTAGATGAGAACACGGTTTGAATATTCTGATGATGTCAACATATGCATGTACAAATGGCCTTGGATAAATGATGTCTCATCCAAGAAGAGCCTTGAGAGGTGCACTCTAGAGAAGATGGTGGATAACCCAATCTCAGGAGAGCTTTAAGATTGGAGTTAAGTTAGAGGGTAGATTAGTATGTCTAAACTTACTATTATTGAATTTTGACATCATTTGGTAGGTATTACTTGTCCCAAGCTTAATCTAATAGTGGGGACATTATAGTGGTATTAGAGAGATCTTCTCACCTATTGAATTTTTTTGTCATACAAAAACCTATCAATGCACCGAGAGAACTATGGAAAAAAATTAGCCAAATAGTTGGGAATATTCATGAAAAAAAACTCATGAGATTTTTGAAATAATGTACAATGAAAATTTTGAGAGCTCGAACAAAATATTATATGAAGATGAAATATCATAGTGAAATAGCTAACCTAAATCTACAGAAGGACCTTCATTCTAATTATGAGAAAAATGAGCCTTCTTCATAAAGTCCACTTCCTCAAGATACTTTTACTTTGTTCGTTCCAAGTGAGGAACCTTTTTATACAAGAAGAAACAACCATAAATAGTTTGGAAAAAAATGCACAAATGTATGCAAATTTGGGTCCAAATATCCAATAAAATATTCCCTTTAAAGAATACTATGAAACCAAGACCATGGAAAATAGAAAGAAAAATCATGTTGATAAGGATCATATACAAAAATTAAATATAATATCACTACGTTGATTTGATTAGGAGAAGAAACTCCTCAATCCATGGGTCCAAACTTAGATACATATCTATCCCTTAGCTCCATAACTAAAGAATGCACCATTAAGTTTTCTATACTTCACTTAAGAGGATCAACCCACAAATGGTGGCATCGTGGTCTCACTTCCCTAGGTTCGCAAAAAAATCACCACCTATAATGAATTTACTCAAAAACTAATGAGTATATTTGACCAAGAATATCTTGAGTGGTACTTCCAACAGCTAACTCGTGCCTCAAAAAAATATAAACAATAGAAGAATTTTCCAATCAATTTCAAAACCTATATGTAATGGTCCAAAATCTATCCCAGGGGAAACTCACTTATATGTTTGTAGAAGGAAAAGAAAAACTTCGAGGAAGCCATCAAGAAGGAAAAGAAAGTTGAATATAATACACATAAGGAGATATTAAAGAACTCTATAGCTATAACATCATATCCAATGAAAAGAATCATCAAGATAAGCCATACTATTACTACAAGGAACCATGGGACTATTATGATGTGGAGCCTAATTAGGATCAAAGGTTTATTCAGTGTACTTTCCCCCCAAATTATTTCTATGGGAGATTGGGGACAATGCCCCTTGCAGGGTCCTAGGGCAATGCCCCAGGTGTGCTCCATATCATAGTATAGGGTGGGGTCAAGGGAAAACACCCCCACAGGGCTTTTTGAAGGTTGCGGCCTCAAAGCCAAAAATGACTCTAGTATTTTAAAAGGCGTCGGCTACTATTTTCCTATTGGACAACTTATTCTAACTTGAACTTTGTAAGCGAAGAAAAATTTGTATAAAATGGCTTAGGGTTAGGGATTTCATAATGTATGATGAGATTGTAGCTTCTTGTGGTGGTATTGAGTTGTAAGGGATTTAGATTGTAATCATTGGAGAATAATAATATTGGACTTGTTGTTGGTGAACATAGCCCAGGGATTGGGTCAACCACGTTAAATCTTTGTGTTTTTTTTCTCTTCTATTTGATTTATTATTTTGTGATATTGGTTATATTTGCATGTAACTGTTATTTATGTTCATGGTTAATCCTAAAAGGGACAAGGAACATAAATCTAAAAAATGGAGATGTTGGTTGAAAAAGGTTTATGTTTTAGATGCCAAGAACCTTGGAAGCAAGGTCATCAATGTAAAAGAGGGAAATTGTACAAGGTAGCATATGATAAAGAAAGCCTCAACAAAAAGGAAATGTTCAATGAACAAGAACATGGAAAATTAGTGATTATTACTTGAGAGAATGGGAATAATTCCTTTAAAACCATGGGAACACTTTAAGCAAAAAGAGTAATGGGATTTGATTTTTGAAAATTTTGTATTGCTTAAGGACGAGAAAATTTGACAAAAATTATGCACCCAATCAAATCCAGAAACAAATTACGTGTAAAAAATGGATTGTGGAAACCTCATAAAATTCAATGGTGGACTATTATGAGCCCTAGATAGGGGATATAATACAAATATATTCTTAAATATGTACATTCTATTTAAGTATTTCTTTAATACTAAATGTATATATTCCTTATATTATAATATATAGTAATAATAGCAACCAATTAATTATTATAATGTTGATCATTAAAATTAATACAATATAAATCTATGGATTTAATCAATATAATTATCAATCATTAATGTAATATTGAGATAACAATATGATAATAGAAATAATAATATTGATAGTTAATATATACTAATAATGTTATGTAATAATTAATATTAAAATAGGAAATCAATAATATTAGTCAATACCTACTAAAATAATTAATACTTCCCATGGAGATGATTGATTTAAAATAACTGTATAACTCATTTGATAACTGCAAGTGTAGAACTAAATAAACACATAAATATGATAAATCGGTGTGAGGCCTGCCCCCGACCCATCATAGCATGGATATTGTATTTCTATTTTGTTACTTAGGATTGGATATCTCGACATATATAATTTTATACTTGATGGATGGTAAATTTTGTTATTTATCCAATGAAATTTACCTTGTGATCTTGTATTATGGTATGTATTAGGACTTAATTGGCTTAGTCGATGAATTAATAGATATTTATTCAGTATTTCACTATTATGATAAGAAATGGAATTATGATGTGATTCAATGCTTAATTTGATCTTGCAAGAAAGTTAGTAATGTGTAGTTTGTTTTTTAGGGTTAATGATTAAATGTTGTATATGTAAATGATGGAGAATAGGAAGTTAATTACAGAATGTGTTATATGTGAATGGTAGAATAATGAAGTTATCATGTACTTTTACTTTCATATGTATTTTATATGAGGCCTTTAATTGGACTACTGATGCTCGAGTTTAGTGTGCAGGAAAGGAACCATGGAAATATAATGGAGAAACAAGGCATAAACACATGTTAATATGACACTACCAAGGTGAATCTTTATAAGATTCATAAACCTCGTTGTGATGTGTTTATGTTGTAAACATGATATGTATGTGTGTCATATGTATTTCATGTGTAGATTCTGAATGTGTCATGTGTGATGTACAGTGAATTTTGTGTGTGTCACTTAACACTTGTACTCGTTATGTGAAAATGGCATGTTCTTTGATGATGGATCATGTGGCCACCTTATCTCAACTTAAATACCTTAATAGAGAAATTTGACTTATTGCCTTAAATTAGTAAAGAGCACAAGGTTACCACCATAGAAAATTTGAAATTTGAACTTACATAGCATTGTGAGGGCCATTAAGTAGTTCTTAGGTAAATTTGTGATAAAAATAAACCCTACCCATGTTAATAGTTTAAGTTAGGGGGCTAATGACCACTAGGGTGCCTAGAAGACCTAGGAGATCCCAAAAAGAATGCATTTTATATTGAATCTAAAAATGAGAGTGATATATAGAGGCATGGCCAAATTAGAAACTCACTTGGCCACTCTCTATCTTTAGTGACAACTAGGGTTTGAAGGAAGAGGACAAGGATCTCTACTACAACTTTTCATTGTCATTACTTGGAGTGAGGTTGGTATCCATGATCCATGGTGTTCTTAATTTGCATGTAGAGTTGATATGTTGTTCTTCATTCCATGGTAAATATGGTGTATTGTAGATGTGGTTTGTGGAAAAAGGATTTTTTTTTCTGTTGAGTGTTGCATGTGAGAAGTTTATGTGATTTCCTCTTTGAATATTGTTTTGTTTCATGTTGTGTGTTTTTGTTATGGGTGTGAAGCATCACTCACCCTTGGGAGGGAAGAGATGCTTGCGTGAAGGCATTAGTTGGGCTCACCCATGTAGTCGAGGAACTCTCCTATGTCTGGAGATGATGTTTTTTATGTGTTTAATGGAATATGGACTTCTTGTTTACTTGCATTTTGGGAGGTATAAGGGAGTGTGTGAAGAGGGAAGGCATTGTAAGCCTCGAAAGGGAATGTTGATAATGAGAATATGTGCATATTTTTGAATCTTAGTTTGAAAATCCTCCTTGAGGAGAGAGCCTACCTTCACCCTATAACTTGATTCAATTATTGAATCTTTGTGCAAGCCTTGGGTTGGGTTGTCTTATAATATATTGTGTAGTGTTTTGTTGTATTGTAGTGATCATGCATGTTATGTGAACATTTAGTGTGCAACCGTTTGTGCCTTGTTTCCCCAAGCTCGGTGGGTGGCCTCCTTGAGGCCTAGGTTGGGAGGTGAGCCTCCATGGTTCCTTGTCATTTTTAGTTCAAGTTATGCTCTTGGATTCATGGAGCTATTAGAACTTCCCTTGAATTGAAGAAGAAGAAGATATGTCATTTTGTGAAGCAATACCCTTCTTGTATTCATGTTTATTTTAGTGGTGGAAAGATCACTATTGTGTTGTGTACCATAGTGTAAGAAAGGAATTGTGAATTACTATGTGTTGTAGCAAGCTTTCCATGTGTAATTCTAATGGAGAATCCACCACCCTATGTTCATTCTTGTGAAAATTGTTGTATGGAACTAAAGAGAGGATTAAGAAAGAGAACCATATTGTATTGTGATTATAGCTTCATTTACTTGTATTTCATTGAGTAGAAGGAATGGATTAAGCATTATTGTAGATTGTGAAGGAGTTTATCTCATTTGGTTATCCTATTATTCTCAACTCTCATAGGAAAAATAGATGCATTCATGCTCAATCTTGAATGATGAATAGATATAGAAAGAAGCTATTGTAAATGTATTAGTTTTCAACTATGTATTCAATTTTCAATAATGGATTAAGTTCGATAATGGATTTAGTATAATGATGTTCTTTGAGGTTTCCATGCAAGTAGATTTCAATATGTTCATTAGAAAGAAAAAAAAAACCATGAAAATTACATTGACAGGAAGAATTGTTCTATTAATTCATGTTGATGCAATAAGTTTTGCTACATGACCATCAATAGATTCACTATCTAGATATATACCTTGGAACGAACTAACTAGTATCTAAGTATTCATCAACCCAACCTCCAACATCAAATTTGAGTTAGAATGAAATAGGGTGAAATAGTTTAACTCAAATATAGACCTGTACATGTACATTTCACATTTTGGAAAATGTATGGGAAAGGGAAAAATAACCCTCTCCATTAAAATAATCAGCCTAAATAAAATAATACTTACAAATATAAACTATTACAAAAAAAATAATAAGTCAATCACTCATTAATATGAAAGACTTAGAGGGATGATCATCCTATAGTACTCATACCTTAGATAGTCATAAACAAAAAAATAATCACAATAAATTAAATTAAATAAACAAACTTCTCTAAGGAAGAGGCAACTTGGCTTTAATTATTGTCAAGGGATTTTTAAAATATATATAATTTAATAGTACAAGTGCGAAGGGGGGGGGGGGGGGGACGAATCCACCCCACCCACATGTCCTAGTGGCCTTTTTATTAGGGAGGCATTAATTGTTTGGAGGGGAATGCCATGTTTCCCATGCCACCCTCCTCTCCTCTTTCCATGTGAGAAGGGAGAGATGAAGGGTGGGTGGGCGATGGTTGGGATAGGAAGTAGTTTAGGAAAGTATTTAGCGAGGGGGGCATAGGGTTTAGGACCTAGGACATGGTGGGGTAGATGGGGTAGGGTGTAATGACTAGAGTGTTTTTTGAATATATATATATATATATATATATATATATATATATATATAAGGGATTGTATATTTCAATTTTAGTTCATTTTGATTATATTTTGAATTTAGGGATTTGTATAATTATGATTATAGTTTATTTTGATTTTATCTTGATTATAGTATATTAGATAAATTTAAAACATATATATATATATATATATATATATACATACATATATATATATACATACACATATATATATATATACATACATATATACACATACATATACATATATATATGTATGTGTATATATGTATGTATATATATATATATATATATGTATATATATATATATATGTATGTATATATATATATGTATGTGTATATATATGTATATATATATGTATGTATATATATATATGTATATATATATGTATATGTATATATATATATGTATATGTATATGTATATGTATGTATATGTATATATATATATGTATATACATATGTATATGTATATGTATATGTATATGTATATGTATATGTATATGTATGTATATGTATGTATATATATATATATATATATATTATTTTCAAATATTTTGATTATAGAAATTTTTGGAGTGTAATAGATATATATATTATTTAGATTATTTGTTAAGGGTAGCATAGGTAGGATAGGTAACAGAAAAAATAAATAAATCTATCTTGCTAGTTGAATGGTTTGCCTTGTTATTATTATTATCCATAATGGATGCATTTGTAGTAAGGTAGTATAGGATTCGATGATCGTTTTACCTGATAATTAATCGAACATTATTTGCGAATGTAGTAATTTTAGTTTAGTATTAAATAATAATAATGTTAGCAATAAAAATAAAAGATGTATATTAAACATAGAAGGTATAGGTGTTTTCAAATAATAATAATGAAAATATAAAAATAAACGTAAACCTAATATTAATAGAAATAAAATGATTAATTGATAAAGCACCTTCTCGTTACAATCCTTAGAACTTTTATCACTACAATAACACAAATTTAAATCTCACTTGCACATTAGGGTGTCTCATATTGGGTGCAGAAGATTAAGGGTTCACATCCATAACATCTTAACGTAGTTTTGCCTTTAGTTTCTACATTTCAAAAAAAAATTGTGTTTTTTCCTTGTTGAATTGTGGGCATGACAATCGGCAAGAGAAGGATATTGAGGACATAGGAGGAAGTAGTGGATTTCATATTCCATGCATATATGGGACCAAGAACATTACACATGCCACCAATCAAAGTCAATTGTAAGAAGTAAGATAATTGTCATGCCCAAAAATACGAGGCTCAAACAAACAATTTTTTTTTTTTTAAGATAATAATTAAACTTACTAGGTTTGATGTGTTTGATTTACAAGAGATAAAATATATGTACTCTAAAAGACTGATAAGAGATCCCCTATCAAATCTTAAGATTACCACTCAGTTTTTAAACCAACTAATTTCAATTAATTAAAAGACTTCATACTTTACTATTTTTAATTACACTTTAAATATTACACCCTTAGAACAATAGTAAAACCATAATTTACCATAATTTAAGTCCTATTAACTTTGATCAATTGTTAATCTATTTAGACAACATTAATCAATAGTAAAAAATCATTTATTCAAAAAAAATCATTTAAATAATATAAGTCTAATCATTTGAAAATGAACTTGATAATAAGATAACATCTATCACAAAATTTAAACAAACTTCATTAAATCCTTATTCTAATATCAATTTTGTTTGAATTTAGGATATATTCTAAAGTAATAATAATAATAATGATAATAGTAATATATTTAAAATTAAATAAACTAAATTATACTAAGATAATTTATAATTTAAAACATAATAATTAACTTTTTTTTCAAATAAAACTAAATTTACATGAATAAAACTTAACTAACTTAAACAAAAAAATTAAATTAAATTAAACTACATAACATAATCTATCTAAATATTAAAACTTAATAAATAAAAAAGAGAACTAACCCCCAACTACTTCTTACACCTAACTTAAATCCAAAACCTAAATTAATACTAATACCACTCTACTAAAACTAATTAATAACTTAAAACAAACCTAACTAACATCAACAGCTATCCTAAGATGGGGGCTCGCTAAACCAAGTGCAAACCAAACAATAAATGCCCTCTCCTCAATCCTACTCACCTACCAAGGGAATTGTTATGGAGTAAAAGGGTTATCAAATTGACTATATCCCAATTCAATGCATTCACAACCTTTGCTATTTTTTATATAAATATTTTACTCCTAACCTCCTCCTAGGCTCATGTGAGCTTTCCTTGTCATGGAGGACACGCAGTTCGAGTTGGTGATGGGCAAGCCAGGGTAGAATTTGAATGAACAGGAGGAAATAGCACTTTGGGGGAGAGCTAGTTAGGTAAAAATCTTCCAACCTCATGCAAACCAAGACCATCTGAGGTGACAAACCAGCATGGAGGGGAGATAATATAGAAGAGATCCTAGCCAATCAAAAAGGACCATGGCTTAACTTAGCATTGATTAAATTTGACTTTGATTCTAGCTCAAAACCTATCCTAGTTTCATACTATCGACTAGACCAAGGTGGAGATAAGAAATAAATTATAATTCAAAATGCTCCCTTCAAAATTTCTGATGCAGGAGCATCCAGAGGTATAAGGGCAATCATGTGTCAACCAAAAAAAAATGTAGTTAGACTTAGTTTTTGTTTCATGTGTTTTCACTTCTGGATACCCATTTGAGTCAAATAAAGGTTCCAACTCTCACAGTTCCACTATCAGTGTTCTAGGATAGAGTATTTGAACACCTTGAGATACATGTAAATGCCAGAAAAATAGGAGTATTTAATTGAGCCATCATTTTGGTGAACTAGAAGGTGTAAATTGGTCAAAAGATTTTCATTGTAATTTAGAGTATTCCACAAAAAGAATCACGTCAAAAGGCCCCACAGTTTGAAAGTTATCACAGTTTTTCATTTTATGGAGACATCCTAAGAATGGTTCAAAGTCAGGTTAGGAGCATTAAATGACCTCAAATAGGGCCAAAAAATGGGGGACGAGTGAAGCTGGTCCATAAGGCTATAGAGCACTTCGAGAGCTTTCTAGAAATGTAAGCGGTCTATCAATCAAAGCTCCAGTTCAAAAGTTATGCCTCCCGCAAGTTCGGTTACCCTTTCTGGATTCTTCTAATTTTTTTCTGACTTCTAATGTGACTTCTAGAGCTTTCTATTTGGTTGGTGGATGCCAACTAGCACTTTCTAGAATGTATTCCTAATCCTTAACCCTCCGAAGTCTATTTAAGAACATTTTTGCCATTGTAAAAGGAAGTTCAAAGTGGAGTTTGAGAGGAGGTACTAAAAGGAGAAATTATCTCCAGATTTATACTATTGTAAGCCCTTAGGGCATGTTTTGAAATCTATTTTCTCTGTACTAAATGTATTAGCATTTTCTCATAGTTAAAAAATTTTTCCCTTTCTTGTTGTGTCCATTCTATGCTTGGGTTGTGTCCCCATCAGTGGTATCAGAGCATACCTTTTTCAGTGGTAGCAGAGCATGTCTTTGTCAGTGGTAGTAGAGCAGTCCTTCATCAGTGGTATCAGAGCTAGTTTTCCTAAGTGTGTAGACAGAGTGTCGACTGTGAGGCAGTTTGCACCAAGACTATGTGGTTTTGCATTTGAATTAAGAAGATGCATCCACGAAGAAAGCATGGTGGAAGGGCCGAAGCTATTAATCCTAGGGAGGTTAGAGCCCTCCAAAGGTAGGTACAAGCATTGCAGGAGGAGCTCCATAGAGGAACAAATGTTGCTGCAGGCGACGAAAGTGAGGATGACAATGAAGAAGAAGAAATTGGACCAGAAGGAGAATTTGATGGGGAAGTTTTGAATTAGGTAGAGGAAAGGCTTTTTAGGGCCATTACTAAGTTTGGGAAAAGAACTACAATTGATGTGGGTGTATTTTCAAGAAATTTGAAACCAGATGAGTTGATCAATTGGATCAATGAACTGGAAGAGTACTTTGAGTATGAGGATATTAGGGATCCAGATAGGGTTAAGTTTGCAAAGGCCAAACTGAAAGGCCACGCCAAAATCTAGTGGCAAGAGGTTCAATTGGAAAGAAATAGAAGAGGAAAGGATAAGATCACAAGGTGGGATCGTATGGTGGAAAAATTGAAGAAGCAGTTCATTCTTGTTGATTATGAGATTGATTTGTTTAAGAAGATGCATGGGTTAAAGCAAGTAGGAAAATCAGTCCAAGAATATACAGAGGAGTTTTATCGACTTTTGATTAGAGTGGGGCATGTAGAAGTAAATAAGGAGAAGGTTGCTCATTATATCAGTGGGATGCGACCTAGCATCCAAGAGGAATTAAGTCTGGTAAGAATGACCAGCGTTGAAGAGGCATACCAGTTTGCCCTACGAGTTGAAGAGAAGCTAAATAAAAGATTTGAAGGGAGATAAAGAGGGCATGGTCAAGGAGGAAGGGGTAGTGGTAGGTCATCTAGAGGCTGAAATGAAACTCAAAAGAAAAATGAAGATGTGGGTACTAGCAAGAACCAGAGGAATGAGGGTTTCAACCACTCCCATGATCAAGACTTTGGAAATCAGAGAGGGAGAGGTAGAGGACATGGACAAGGAAGAGGAGGTTTCTGTGGTACTTGTTTTCATTGCAATGAAGAAGGTCATTGTGCCTTTGAATGCCCTCAATGACAAGGAAGGATAGATAGGAGAGTTGAGGGTCAAGCTAGGGTTGCTCATGTGGATGAGGATGCACAATCATCACATTCAGAAGATGCAGAAAGAGGAGAGACTTTGGTAAATGAAAGGGTCCTACTAAGTGGTGAGATTGAACCAGGACAAAGGAGGAGTTTATTTCGTACCAAATGCAAGTGTGAGGATAAATTTTTTGATGTGATCATTGATGGTGGTAGTACTAATAACTTGGTATCAAAAGAGATGGTCTCTAAGCTGAAGCTCAAAAGGGAGAAACACCCCTAGCTCTATCGGATTGCTTGGGTGAAAGATGATCATAAGGTCCTAGTAAGTGAACAATGTTTAGTGAAATTCAAAATTGGGAGTTATCATGATGAAGTTCTCTGTGATGTTATTCCAATGGATGTTTGCCATCTATTGTTGGGAAGACTGTGACAATTTGATAGGCATGCAGTACATGATGGTCATGCAAACACCTACTCCCTAACAAAGGATGGAGTTCGCCACAAACTGAAGCCCATGAAAAAGGAAGATGAAAAGGTATGTAGTAGTGCTAGGATTTGTCTTGTTGATGGAAAGAAGCTTTTAGATGGCATGAAACATCAACGTATGTGCTATGCTTTGATTCCTAGGAAAGATAAAGAAGGTAGTAGTGAAATACCACTTGAAGTTTCAGATTTAATAGGTGAGTTTGGAGATATTATCTTTGATAATGTTCTAGAAGGATTGCCACCAGTAAGGTAAATTAGTTATCAAATAGATTTAATCCCAGGAGCTAGTTTTCCTAACAAGGCTACTCACAAGATGACTCCTACTGAAACTAAGGAGCTAAATAGACAAGTTCAGGAGCTATTAAGGAAGGGCTTGATTTAGGAGAGCCTGAGTCCATGTGCAGTACCTACAGTACTAGCACCAAAGAAAGATGGAGAGTGGAGGATGTGTACAGACTCTCAAGCTATAAATAGGATAACCATCAAGTATTGGTTTCCTTTGCCAAGAATGGATGATCTTATGGACTACTTGAGTGGAGCTCAATACTTCACAAATATAGATCTCAAGAGTGGCTATCATCAAATATGGATACGAGAAGGAGATGAGTGGAAAATAGCCTTCAAGACCAAGGAGGGTCTTTATGAGTGGTTAGTCATGCCCTTTGGATTAACGAACGCCCCGAGCACCTTCATGCGGCTTATGAATGAGGTACTTAAGAAGTTCTTAGGAAAATTTGTTATTGTCTATTTGGATGATATTTTAATTTTCAGCAAGACTTTGGAAGAACATTTATTGCATATTTGTAGTTTCCTTGAAAGGTTAAGGGAAGAGAAACTATTAATTAATTTGAAGAAGTTTATCTTTGCAAAAAGGGAGTTAGTCTATTGGGGTTTTTTATATCACCTGAAGGTCTTAAAATGGATCCAGAGAAGGTAAAATCCATCTTGGAATGGCCTACTCCAAGGTCTGCTACTGAGGTAAGATCATTCCATGGTCTAGTTAGTTTTTATAGAAAGTTTATTAAGAATTTCAGTGGCATATGTGCACCCCTGACTGGCACAATAAGAGGGGATAGAAAAGAGTTCAAATGGACTGCAGCAGCTGCAATGTTGAAGAAGAAGGTGACAGAACAACCTGTTTCGGCACTTCCAAATTTTAGAAAGGTGTTCCAAGTGGATTGTGATGCTAGTGGTAGTGCTATTGGGGCTATATTAAGCCAAGAAGGTAAGCCTATTGCATATTTTAGTGAGAAATTGAATGATGCAAAAAAGAAGTATTCTGTTTATGATCAAGAGTTCTATGCAATAGTTCAGGCCTTAAAGAAATGGAGGCATTATTTTTTTCCAAAGAAATTTGTTTTATATACTGATCACCAGGCATTACAGTACCTAAATAGCCAAGGTAAATTGAATCAGAGGCATATGAAGTGGGTAGAATTCTTGCAGAGTTATACATTTGTGTTGAAGCATAGAAGTGGAAAATCTAACAGGGTTGCAGATGCACTAAGTAGGAGACAGTTGTTGCTTACAGTAATGCAGGTTGAAGTAGTTGGGTTTAATGAACTCAAGAATTTGTACCCTGAGGATCCTAATTTTGCTAAAGCGTGAAAAGCTTGTAAAGAGCCTGTTGCTATAGACAAAACTAAGTGGTTAGACTATCTAATTTAGGATGGTATGTTATTCAAGGGTAGTCAATTATGCATTCCAAGGAGTTCCATGAGGGAAAATCTGATTAAGGAGAAACACAGTGGAGGGATGGCGGGACATTTTGGTCAAGATAAGAACATTTCCATTCTCAAAGAACATTATTTTTGGCCTCAAATGTCACAGGATGTGAAGAAGTTTGTACAGAATTGCCAAATTTGTCAAGTTGCCAAGGGATTTAGTCACAATACTGGACTATATCAGCCATTGCCTTTTCCATCACAGCCATGGGAGGACATAAGTATGGATTTTGTTCTTGGATTGTTGAGGACACAAAGGGGTAATGACTCAGTATTTGTGGTGGTTGATAGGTTCTCCAAAATGGCACATTTCATTCCATGCCACAAAACTCATGATGTTTTCCATATTGCAAACTTTTTTTTCAGAGAGGTGGTAAGACTACATGGTCTTCTAAGGAGTATAGTTTCTGACAGAGATACTAAATTTGTAGGGTATTTCTGGAGAACATTGTGGAAGAAGTTGAGAACAGACTCGAAATTCAATTCCACACATCACCCGCAAATTGACGGCCAAACAGAAGTGGTAAACAGAAGTCTGGGCAATTTGTTGAGATGTTTAGTTGGGGATAAGCCCAAGGGGTGGGATTTGATTCTACCACAAGCAGAGTTTGCTTACAATAACTCTATAAATAGGAGTACTGGAAAATCACCATTCAAAATTGTATATGGAAGTAGCCCAAGGACTGCACCAGAATTGAGGAAGATAGAGCAAGGGGAGAGGACAAGTGTTGAAGCTGAAGAATTTGTCGAACATATCAAGCATCTACATGAGGAGGTTCAGGCACACATTACCAAGATGAATCAAGAGTATAAAGCTAGGGTTGATCAAAGGAGAAGACATAAGGAATTCCAAGTAGGGGATCTAGTCATGGTACACTTATGAAAAGAAAGAATTCCAGCCGGTACTTACAACAAGTTGAAAATGAAGAAATTTGGCCCCTGCAAAATTTTGAAGAAACATGACTCAAGAAATGCATATGAGGTGGAGTTGCCAGATGGTATTCAAATTTATTCCATTCTCAACATTGCAGACTTAACAAAGTATCATGATGATGGTGCAGATGAGGAGTCGATGTTAGAGCCATGTCCAATCCCTGCTTCTAAGAAGGAGGAGATAGAAGACATTCTAGATCATCGTGTGGGTAGGAGTACCAGAAATAGGCAGTATGAAGAGTATCTAGTCAAGTGGAAAGGACGACCGATAGAGGACTCAATTTGGATTTCAGCAACTGAGGTTTCCCATTTGGGATTTACTCTACCATTCATAAAGTGACAGGGTCACTTTTCAATCTACCCTGGGTGTCTGAAGCAAGAGCATCCAGAGGTATAAGGGAAATCCTGTCTCAACCAAAAAAAAAATGTACTTAGACCTAGGTGTCTGATGCAGGAGCATCCAAAGGTATAAGGGCAATCCTGTCTCAACCAAAAAAAAATGTACTTAGACTTAGTTTTTGTTTCATGTGTTTTCATTTTTGGATACCCATTTGGGTCAAATAAAGGTTCCAACTCTCACAGTTCCACTATCAGTGTTCTAGGATAGAGTATTTGAACACCTTGGGATACGTGTAAATGCCAAAAAAATAGGAGTATGTAATTGAGCCATCATTTTGGTGAACTAGAAGGTGTAAATTGGTCGGAAGATTTTCATTGTAATTTAGAGCATTCCAAAAAAAGAATCAGGTCAAAAGGCCCCACAGTTTGAAAGTTATCACAGTTTTTTCGATTTTTTGAGACATCCTAAGAATGCTTCAAAGTCAAGTTAGGGGAATTAAATAACCTCAAATAGGGCCAAAAAATGGGGGACAAGTGAAGCTAGTCCATAGGGCTATAGAGCACTTCGAGAGCTTTTCGAAAATGTAAACGGTTCATTAATCAGACCTACAGTACAAAAGTTATTCCTCCCGAAAGTTCGGTTACCGTTTCTAGATTCTTCTAATTTTGTTTTGAATTCTAATGCAACTTCTAGAGCCTTCTATTTGGTTGGTGGATGCCAACTAGCACTTTCTAGAATGTATTCCTAATCCTTAACCCTCTGGGGTCTATTTAAGAACATTTTTGGCATTGTAAAAGGCAGTTCGAAGTGGAGTTTGAGAGCAGGTACTGAAAGGAGAAATTATCTCCAGATTTATATTGTTGTAAGCCCTTAGGGCATGTTTTGAAGTCTATTTTCTCTGTACTGAATGTATTAGCATTTTTTCACAGTTAATAAAATTTTCCCTTTCCTGTTGTGTCCATTCTGTGCTTGGGTTGTTTCCCCATCAGTGGTATCAGAGCATACCTTTTCAGCGTTAGAAGAGCGTGTCTTTGTCAGTGGTAGCAGAGCAGTCCTTCATCAATTTCCCATGCAAGGTTCTCACAACAAGTTCAACATTGAACCAAAAAAAAAAACTAGGGAGAAGGTAGATTTTTCTAGCAAGAGATGTCAGACACAACACCAAAACGGGTGCCCAATCGGAGCTATAACTCAAGAACTTCTGTTCTTCCATTCCTACATACCAAAATTCATATGTGGTTTGTGCTGACAGGTAGGGGCCCATAACACCCTACCCTCTCTCCCTCTTCTCGTCCTGAGAACAAACTCTACACTATTGGAGTCCAACTAAAGACCTTCCCCCAAAAATGGCCACTTCTGCCCTATTCGAGGGTGAGTAATGCCAAACACCCATAAAAGAAAACTTCAAAATTCAAAGCAAGCACAAAGGAAAGACATTTGAAAGAAACATGTTTTAAATCCCTCCCAACATATTCAACACACACACATACATACATAAACAATGAAATTGATACATGAAGCACAACATGCAACCAAAAAGAGGTGCAGTATTCCTACCTTCAAGAAATCAGGTTATGGCAAATGAATAAGTTTGAGATGAGCTAGCTTTCCTCTCCTTCTCTTCCAATTATGAAAATCCCTCTAAAACTAGAGGTTGGGTGAACTACCCAAACTTTCTCAAAAATGCCTCTAAATAAGATCCTAAACTCAACCGCCTCTCCAAGCAATAACTCCCCCCAACTTGCCTAAAGTTCTAGAGGTTTCTAACTCAACTAAACCTAAGGCTAACCTCAAGGTGGAGTTAAGGTCATCCAATCCATGATGAAATCAATCTATTTTCGCCACCAAGAAAAAATTGGATTTTTGAGTGACCATAAAAGTCAACAAAAGAGGTTGGGGGGTGGAAAATGCCCCCAACCCATACCC
Organism: Cupressus sempervirens; assembly: GCA_028749045.1. NCBI lineage: Eukaryota > Viridiplantae > Streptophyta > Pinopsida > Cupressales > Cupressaceae > Cupressus > Cupressus sempervirens. Next base: position 824,950,120 of record CM053785.1, read on the forward strand.
ATACCTCTTGGGTATTAAGATTTCTTGATTTTAGGCCTTAGGGATAAATTTGGGAACTCACAAAATCTAGGAATTTTAGAACAATCTAACAACCTTCAAAAAGTAGATTAATTACTAATTTGAATTTGGGGTAATTAATCTTGATTAAGATGATTAGCAAAAAGGGCACTAACTTAGTCCGACTTAGGTCTAAAGGTTGCTTGGTTAACCCTAACTGGCATGCTGGAATGCATAAACAATTCATGAGTGTCAAGGGACATCATCAAAACACTATAATGAAACATTAACATTTACTGAATATAGAATGATACATTCATACATCTCACAATATAATTAAAATACAAACAATGGAGTTTTCCACAAATGGCACATAGGGTTTAGTTTCGTTTCTCCATTAGGTTTCTCGGCTAAAATATCTTGCACACTCATTGCACACATCAGTAGCTCCATAAATCACATACTAATATTCTCAATCATTAAAATTTCATAATCAAGGTGTTAATTTTGCATTCACTTACTTTAGTACACATGTTCATAAATCTTTAAATGATGAAACCAAATATCTAAAAGTAAAACTTCACACAACATGAATTAATATAATATGTTCGGTGTATTCGATAGTGTCTCGACATATCGAGTCATGAGTACCAAAAAAAATGTATCACTATGCTACAATAGGTCAGGGCGAGGTCTCACAATAATGTATATTTAAAGTTTTCTTTACATTATTGAGGCACATGAAAGTATATATCTATATAAATCTGTATTATATTATAATATAATGTTTCATATATATATATATATATATATATATATAAGCCAATTTTTATAAGTGCAAAGGACCCGTAAATAAAGGAGGCAAGTACAAAGAAAGACTTGTATCTAAATAGGAACATGTTATCAAGGCTAGTCATGCTCAAGGTGCATGGAAGACAGGACCCCACACATAATACAAGGTAAATTAAGGGTATGTATATTTATGGTTTCCTTTGCATTATTGAGGCACATGAAAGTATATATATCTATATAAATCTCTATTTATATTATAATATAATGTTTCATATATTTATTTATTTATTTATTTATTTATTTATTTATAGAATGAAACATTATATTATATGTGTGTGTGTGTGTGTGTATTTATATGTCTATATACGTGTTGGAAATTACAATTGAAACAATTGTTATGTTGACATTGATGTCAACCCTTATTGCTATGATGGATTACTATATAAGGAGAGTTCCATATCTAGATGATTGATGAAGAGGATTTCATAAGTTGGTCATAAAAAAAGCACCTAGAAGAAAGGTTGAGTTATGAGAATAAACTAAAAGTGGGTACTTGATTAGATAGACTTCAACACGATAAATTGATTGTTTAATTCATGTTACAAGTGAAGAAGATAGTTGTGTTGAAGCCTTGAAGAAGTGAACAAAGATTGACGGATGCATAGGCTTGATTGAGAAATAGAGAAGAATATTAAGGAACTTGCAATGTATTTTAAGTGATGCTAGTGTCAACAGAGTACCATTATTTTACTAAGCAGAAGTAGTGTTGATCATGCATCAATATTGACCGAGTGTTAGTATATATGTTGAACAGAAAAGGTAGTAACAACCGAGTAACCCAGTGATGACTGAGTGAAAGAACATAATTTTCGTTGAGGGACAGCATTCTAATAGTTTATGAGAAATTATGATTTCCTCATGTAGGGAGATCGAAGGAAACTAGGGCCAAAGGCACACCCAGCTACCAAAGCCACTTGCAAGAGTAAACACGATGGAAACACAACACAGGGAACATAAACCAAAGGAGAAAGAAGAGAAAAACACTTATTGATTCATTAGATTGTCAACTTACATGCTCAGTTGTGAGGCCTTCAAGGTTATGGCAGAAAATACAATTCAAAAGTTGATATGAAAGGATGATCCTTGCATTCTAATCCTCCTCCTTACTTTTTCTCCAATGATAATAATCATCCCTAAGACTCTACCCAAGACCCCTTTAAATATGTGCATGGTCACGAGTCGGCTTGTTACAAATTACCAACTAAATAAACCCTTACATTAAATGCATAACCAAGGCAGAATTCAGCTCTCAACAAATATTAAATACTAATCACAAAATTAAATATATGCAATGTTGGGCCAAACTAGAACTAAACATAGACAACTTGGTCAACGAAGGACCAAGGAAAAAAATGGCACTTGACAATGCTTGGTGCATAGACGAGCTTGGCACCAACAGAACTTGACACATACTAAGAACTCAAAAATAACTATGAACTCAGTAGCAACAAGGAACTCTACAACAATAGACAACTCGTTAGGAATAAGGAACTCGAAAATGCTAGGTAGTGCAACTCAGCAGCAATAGAGAAACATGAAAACATAAAGGATAATAATGCAACCCAAGATGCTCTTGCATTAGACAACCAGAGTTGAAAGAAATGATTCTCCTGAATCATGCAAGTGTCACAACCTGAGTTGAATCTAACTTAGATTGAGAAATCCATGTAGCATCTTAAACTGGTCTATTCTTCCACTTCACCAAATACTCATAGCAATATTTTCCTCTTGTGATTTAACCAACTCTTTGACCCAATATCTATTCAACCTCTTCAATCTGCTTCATAGGATAATCATCTGATATAGAAACTTCATCATTTGACTCATGGTACTTATACAAATCAGCAACATTAAATATAGGAGATATATCCATGTCATCAGATAACTCAACTTCATAATAATTACCACTATCAAACTTCTTCAAGATCTTACAAAGTCCAAACTTTTTCATCTTCATCTTACGGTATGTTCTACTAGGAAATCTACCTTTCTTCAAATGAATCATCACCTCATCACCAACTTCAAAATCATGATGTCTTCTAGACTTATCCACATTATCCTTATACTTTTATTTACTTTGTTCAAACCTGAAATTCACTTCATAATGCAAAGAATCCATAAAATCAGCAAATTCTTCCCCTATAGTACTTTTCTTTTCTTCACCAATAACATCCCTCAAATATGATATTCCTATCAGCTGCATTCTAATAACAATCTCAAAAGGTGTTTTCCCTGTACTCCTATTCACAAAATTATTATATGCAAACTCGTCTTCTATGAATACCAACTCCCAATTATATGGTTTATTTCCAACTAAACATCTCAAAAGATTACCCAAGCTTCTATTCACCATCCACTAGTAAATTTAAACTCAATTTTTGATGATTTTGGTTGAAATTTCAACATAGGTTGGTTGAAATTTTGACCAAGCAATTTGTGGTAATTTTTCTCGTTGAAATTTTGATCAACCTGCATGTTGGTTAAAATTTTGACCAATACATTCATCAAAAAAAATTAATTTTTGCTAGCTCTGATTTGTCATTGTTGGTCAAAATTTCAACCAATGTTTGGTCGAATTTTTTTTAGAATTGGTGGAAATTTCAACCAATTCTTGGTAGAAAACTATCAAGAATTGGTCAAAATTTCCACCCATGTTTGGTCAAAAAAAATTATAATTGGTGGAAATTTTGACCAAGTCTTGGTAGAAAATTATCAAGAATTGGTCAAAATTTCCACAAATGTTTGATCAAAAAAAATTATAATTGGTGGAAATTTTGACCAATTCTTGGTAAAAAACTATCAAGAATTGGTCAAAATTTCCACCAATGTTTGGTAGAAAAAAAATTATGTTGTATCAAGCAATTGTTTCTTATCCAAGCTCTACTTTACAATCAAAGGACACCTTTGAAAAGAAAAATTCACCTACTCCAACTTTATCTTTGCAGAGATTTAAAAGGTCACAAATTAAATGTCTTACATAAGAAACAATTGCTCGATATAGCATGGAACAAAGAAGAACATAAACATATAGCATGGACATGTATTCTTTGAAATGAAAGCATCCAAGAATGTAAGCAAAAGCAGAACTATTGAATTGTAACATTTCTCTTTATGCACTCTTGATAATGCCAATGTTGACAAAAAAATTTCAACTATGAATAATGATATATTATATAATCAAAATAACAAAGAAAATTCATATTCATGACAGTCAATTTTCAAAGTACAGTACAGTACAGTACATAAGTTGAAGAAGAAAAGTATCCTAAACTGAATGCCACTATATGAAAATTATACATTTTATCCCACAAGAACTTTAGCACTAGAACAACTACTTTTGAAGTTTACTTTTGCAGTCATTTTGCTCTTTTTTAGAATTTAATGACTGGAGAGTGCACTTGTCCAATGTATCATTTGTCTGCTCCTTAAGAAATGCTCTCCATGAACTCCTTTATATCAAACATAGAAGTTGGATCCTTCTTTGTAATGATGCCTTATTTTACACAACACATTTTAAATATTATATGCCAAAACATATATCATGGTTGCACTTGTACAATGTATGAAATGAAGAAAACCAAGTTTGAGATCAAATTGTTTTTTTTTTTGAAATGATAGTTTATTCACAAAAGAGTAGATATGACAATGCACCTTTTTAGTTATAATGGTTGAGATAAGATTTGCAGGGGTAATATCAAAAGCAGGGTTCCAAACAGAAATCCCAGATGGAGCTACTTGTTGAACTTGGCCACCAAGAGCATGAGTTAGTTCTTTTGGTGACCTCACTTTAATTATTATATACTTACCAGAGAAAATTGAGAGATCCACTGAGTTCAGAGGAGTAGCTACATAAAATGGGATATGATGTTGGAAAGCTGAGAGTGCCAGATTATATGTCCCTATTTTACTTGTTGTGTCACCTACGAAAATATATAATACCAACTTAGCAAGCCTTAACATACAAGAACAAATGTTATTGGCAAAATTTTTTTGGCCAATCATCTAAAGAGATTTAATTTGATGAACATCAATTTCAAATATCATAGCAAAGAAATTGCAAAATATTAATAGTAATTCTACATACCATTTGCTACAAGTCTATATGCTCCTACAAATATAGCATCTACACGACCTAACTTCTACAATACTGTTGCTATAGAATCTGCTATAAGGACTAGAGGTACGTGATCATGGACCAATTCATATGTGGTGAGATTTGATCCCTAAAAGAAATGCAACAAATATTCAAGTCAATATAAATCTTGATATTGAAATCATATACAATAAATTTGTTAAGATATGGAATTTCAATAAAATGCAGAGTTGGATCAAAATGTTCATCACTTTTCATATTTCATCAACTTTGAGGAATACAAGAGGGAATTTTCTTGGGAAAATTCTAATCAAAAGCTTATGTTTCTTTCGTAAACCAAAAATACTAGCACAAGCAGAACTAGCTAAAATAAAATATTGTGAAAATTTCTGCCTAATCTCTTCAATAATCAGTAAGCCTATTAAATTGTCAACCATCAATACACTCTCTATGTTTAGAGAGGACCCTTGATCAAATAATAACCAGAACAATCTCTTGACATAAAAAAAGCAATCAACTGGTAGGTGGAAATCACTATATATGCTAAAGTAGATGACTTTTTAAATTGAAATAATCTATGATAACTATTTGAGTCAAAATTGTTTATGATAAATTTTTCATGTTACATTGATTATTAGAATTTAGATACAAACAACATTGAACAATTTTCTTGAAAATTTTTGACATGAAGTGAATTCTTATGGACTAAAATATAGATTTCGGTCACAAAAATTAACAAAGAACATCCACAGTACCTAGTTGAATGATCTCGCCTCTATGCAAAAAGCAATCTCTAATAGTCCCTTAGAATGAAGTGCATGAATCACACCAAGAGTAGTACCATATCCAGCAATTGCAAGACTGGCCAAACACATCACTAAGTTATGTTAGAATCATGTAGAGTTCACAAATAAGCGGATACATCAAACATATTATTGAATTTTTGTCACAAATTCTAGTGTTACAATGAGTCAAAACATTAAGGTTCTGAGTTTTGTTGGTCTGGCATAGAATAAATTCAGCCCCATGTAAACCAATTGCTTTGTTAGAATTGAAATCATCTATCAGCATTCCTTCAACAACTTCAATATAAGCATGTACTCAAGAAAATTTAAAATTCCATTAGAAATTTAGAAGTATATATATACAAAATAATTTGACCTAAGTATACATAGATGATTAGACCTCGGCAATACTTCATATTCCCCACCAAGTCCTCTACTGATCTATCACAGCCATTAGTTTCTACATTAAAAATAAAATAGTTACTAGTTCCCTCTTTGATCAACAAAGATGGATTTTATACCAACAAATTATACAGATTCATGTGAGGAAATGATCCCTACTAGCCATCAATAAACAAAATCAAGAAAACAAGACTAACAGATGTAGTTAAAGTACTAGATATAAAAAAAAGTGAAACAGAAGATAAAACCTAAATCATTTGATAAAAGAAGAAGAATTTTAAAAAATAATTTGATAACTATTCACAAATGAAGAATACAAAAGATGTCCTAGCATTAAAAAGGATCTTCTCTCCATTGAAGTTTGATGTGCTAAGTGCAGATATCTATAAGGTTGTGTGTGTGTCTATAAAGAGAGATAACATCAACAACACACTCTTCTCTTGTGTTCTCAAGAATACCTTTGTGAAAATCTAAAAAAACTCATATAAAATATCATACACATTCAGGCGGGGATAAATATACAGTATACCCTAGTGCTAAGAGATTTTGTATAGATTAAACATGTATCTATGATATTGGAACCATCTTATGGAGAATTTGACATTTGCAAGGATATGGATGTATTTTGGGAAAATGAATACTCGGACACTTCAATATTCCACAATCCATAATGTTACAAAGAAATCACAATAACTGATGACAAAAGAATCAAAATACAAAACCATATTTTCTGGTCCATTAGTAGGACCGGACTTTGAGATAACCATGGTGTATTATATCTATATTCAAATTTCATTCACATTCATTTGAAGTTTTTATTAGCAATTTTCCTAAGATATATTGTTTGGTCCTTTGAAGAATTGATTAAGAGGAAATAAAAGGGCATTTCAACCACTACAAATTGCTCCCTAGCTGTAGTCTTATTAGCAAAATATTTACTTTCAAATGCACAATGATAAAAGTGCAGCAATAAAACAAAGTCATGGTGATTGAAAGAGAACCCAAAGATAGCATCTTTGACCAGCTTGAGATCCAATGACAATGTCATAGCCTAAACCTATTATGGTCCAGGCATCAGCTACTCTAACTAAATAAGTTGTAAAAGCTATTACAAAAAAGTTGGGAAAGGAAATGTGAAGCTAAACAGTTAACCTAGAATTAGGAATGAGAAACCTAATTAACCATTAAAATGACTTGAATATCTATGAGCATACAGTAACTATAATTCTAATTCATCTTATATCTCTAATCTTTTAAACAAAAAAAAATGCCAATCATAAAGAACATGTCTGGCTTTTTTCAACTTCGTTCAACAACATTCTCCAATCCAACCAAGGTTACCATGAGATCTAAGATGTTATTTGGAACACTTTTAGCATGTCTAAACTGATGGTAAGAATGGATTCATACTCGATTTCATAGTTTCTTCACAAATAGGGCTACTAGAAGAGCTCCAATTTGGCCTCCTTCCAAATTTGTAAGGCTTACAACTCCTTCCCCTCAAAGATTCAACTCACCTGCTCTAAAGAAAATTTGCTACATTAGACCCATTCTCAAGGATTTTTGAGGTCTCAAGTCTTCAAATGACTGTACAGCAAAGTTGTTAAAAATGAGGGTTTTTAAGGGTTTGGGCAGCCTCCCTGTTGTCCCCACTTTTTCACCACCTTCTAAAGCTTTTTAAAACTCCTCCTTCACAAAATAGCATCTATTTGCACTCCCCTTGAATCCCTCAAAAGGGAAAGTCATGAAATTGCTTCTTTTGCTCTTGAGACCACTTTACTTACAACAACAAAAAATCATCCCAGCCTGATAATGATTTCACAGTTTTAAGATCAAACAACATCCATTTCATGGGTAGATTTGTTAAATAATGCACACAAAAGCTCATCATACAAGTTTAGCTGAGGAAGGTCTAGATGATCTTTGTCATCATTATGTCTATGATGTCAATATTGATTATGAGGAGTATCATTAGAAATGCTACCAACAGCATATGAACATGGGTGTTGGCTATTACAAGTTAAGGTTACAAGGGGCACACATTCAATAGAAATATTAAGATTTCTAAAAAAAAAGGGAATTTTGAAAGGTTCCCCAGCCTTAACTTTGGGTTTTAAATTGGTACCCAAAATCTTCCATAAGAGCAGGGTCACCCCCAAAGTTTAACTAGTTCATCTATGTGAACCTCCTTCCCACCTCAATATAAAAGAGCCCACCTCTTTAGGAATAGAAAAGGAAGGGATGGGAAGAAGGGGGCATATCAAACTTCCAACCCTTACTCCAGCAATTGCAGCAAGAAGACCACTTACAAGCATCCTCTTGCGTAGAGCAAGTCTCCACCTCCATTGGGAAAATGTTGTCCTATAATTGTTTCTTAAATTTATGATATTTTAGTGTTACAAGTTGTTAAGGTGTATGCTAAGGCAGTCAAAAGAAATCCTCGATCTAATTAAAAAGTCATGTAACAAACATTCATTATATTCTATCACCATTTTCCACATGATGTTTGCTCTACAATCCTAACCTTTGGCACTATAATTAGACAACCATAAATTAAATGTACGGGTTAGAACAATGTAGGCCTAAATATATGCTTAGTTGTCTCAATTTACAATAATCTTGGTGATGCCATTATGTTTCACATGTGATTTTTCCAACAACTCAGTTTCCATAACTGAAATCATATATAATAAATAATAAACAAAAATAATACTTCTTATCATAAAGAATATAATGATGTAACAACATTTTTAAATTGGGACATATAACCCAAATGCAAATGTACTGAGTCTTTCAATTAAAAAGAAACTTTGGAATTTATAGCAAACCATACATATGTTGTTCTCATATGTGTATGTATTTCACATAGGAATATATGATGTCAATATTGTCATTAACCTTTCTAGTTACATCCCCCAGTTCAAATAGAAGCCAACTGTAACATTGGGGTTGCACGTCAAATGTTTAGGATTTACTATTGAAGAACTTTATCCCTGCAAAAATGTAGACACTGCAATTTTCTATGCTTTATACATTGCTGCAAGAATCTATGTTGGCTTGGATGTTAAATTGGTCTAGGCAACAAAATAGTAAAAGTAGTTGTCATTAGTTATGCATGAAATGAACTGACAATAAAAGGCCTATTTAATCATATATGTGTGGTTGTATAAGATTCCTATCTAGAATTGAACCAAAATATACACAACTTCTTGCAAGGATATTTTGTCAAAAACTTAAGCTATTGCAGTAGTCTGCGAGAACCTCTCTAAAAATGCTCAAGCAACAAACCAAACGCTCAACACAATAAATTGTACTCTTCTCAAGCCCAAAGGCCTCGATACAATTTTATGGAAGATATGTTATTTGTAAACACACCAATCTCAATTAAAGCATTTTCTCATACAATTGTCAGGAATGATCTGGTTTATTTTTTATTTGATATCACTAAAGTAATAATGAAAAACACTTAGCAGACTATCCCTCCTACTCCAAGTTATAGGACAAGTCATCTAGAACCAATATTAAGAAAATCTTTAAGAGTCAAAGATCCCTTGAATTGTAACATTACAGAAGTAACTATGTTGTCATGAATTTTTTATGCATACAGTGAAAAGGAATGTGCATTAAGAGTTTATAATAGAATGTTGGCCCCTAACACTACACTTGTCATGTCTCCTTCCATTATCTAAGCCAAGGACGACACTTAGCCTATTTTACACCCCGAAAGGCTTAAGTTAGTATGCAAAGGATGCCATGAGGGTGGAAATATTAATAGAGTTCATATGATGTTGATTACATTGGTTGCCTGCATTAAAATCTTCAATTTGGCATTGGTAGAACTAATAATGAAATAAAGAACTATTGGAACTCACATTTGAGCAAGAAACTCCATCACAATTCCATCCTTCACATAACCCACAAGACACATTCTTGTGTGTCACCCATCACAAAGATAAACACCTTAAAGCCCTTTAATGGACTATTAGAATGTGGTAAAATGGGGGACTATGTGGTGGAAAATACACAGTGGGAAAACTCATCTCCTTGTGTAGGAAAGTTCACAAATACTAATGTATTCAATGAAGGTAGCAATACTATGGATTCTATAATCAATCAATAGTTTTCACATGAAAGAAATTTTCTAAACAGAATTGGAGACACAATAAACTACTAGACAGTTGGTAATACAAATGATATAACTTGGGTTCTTCATTCTGTAGTAGATGAAAGCATTGCATACTCTTCACAATGCCAAATTGAAGATTTTAATGCAGGCAACCAATGTACTCAACTCTATAATGCACATGAAATAGAAGCTTCATGTGTTGGACCTATGATGTAATGTCCCCATTTTAGCAGTTGACCAAGTGTGTGTGCATTAGCCTTGTTCTACATGGTCCCAAGGGCTAACAAAGGGTTTAATGGGATCCTGGAGTGTTTTGGCCTAGTCATTTCCAGTTTGGGCCAAAATGAAGTTGATTTACTCAGTTTCAGGCATACTTACTATTTTTAGTAAGTCGGCAGGACACAGTGCAGGTCAATTTTGGTGATTGGATTTGATACTCCTCGGTGAGAGCTTTTCGATGAGCTATCACTCGCATTATTCGGAGTCCGATTGCTAATACATTTTAATGTCTGAAGTTTTATTAAAGTAACATCTAATTTAATTGTAAAATATCAAAGTGTTACTTTAATATTTATTTTATGGAGATGTGTACCCAAGGGAGACATAAGGGGTATTTTAACATATGTTTTATATACTACACATCTTTTATCCCACATTGTCCATATGAGTTGAGTGGACCCTTGGAAATAGAATAAAAGGAAGCATTTGTGGCTTCATTAGGGAGGTTGAATATGAGAAGAAATTGTTGTGTGAGTTGCAGCTCCGTTCTTGGCATTTGAGGATGTTTATCCTCTCTTGTAACATTCTAGATGTCATTCCCTTGGGGTTTGGCCTTTGGAATTCTTTGTTATCGGCTTCATTATCAGGCAGTTTAGTTGCATTTTTGGCTACAGGCAGATTTGGTTTTTTGCTCATATTTTCTTCACTACTTATCCAATGCTTATGCCGCTTTGAGGGAATGATATTACCAAGGTAGTGGACTGATTGAAGGACAAAGTACTGTAGCAGCAAGTTTGAAAGCATGGGCTGGAGTATTATGTCAATAATGCTGAAGTAATTAGTGAGTTGATAAATCTGCCATGTATTTGATTTTATGAATTCTGAAAATAACATTTTATTGGCAGCAGTTCATTTCCACTTTGCATATTATAGTAGTTTCTTTCTTGTTTATGTTGTATGATACCAATTCCATGCACAAAACACAACAAACAAATAAACATTTGATTTCTGGAGTTATAAGGGGTTTAAAACATTAAACGGAGAAATAAGAGGTTGAATGCAAACTGTTTGACATAATTCCTTTCAGCAATTTGGTTTAGTTTTTGGGACATTCAGGGGTGCCCATTACAAATGATCAATTAATATCACAATAAATTGATTAGAGAAGAGAAGCTTGAATCACATTCTATGGTCTACCATCACAATGATGATTCAAATAATTTTGAAATGAAAAATGATATCATATTCAACCCACATTATTCAATATCACATTCATAGTATATTGGTGGTAGCATTTATGATGATATTTCTCATAATCAACAACGGCATCATAGTCATAATGATGACAAAGATCATCTGGATCTTCCTCAACTCAACTTATATGATGAGCTTCTATTTGCATTATTTAACAAATCTATCCATGAAACGGATGTTGTTTGATCTTAAAAGTGTGAAATCATTATCAGGCTGGGACAATTTTTATTTTTTTGTCACAAAAGATGCAATGGAAATCTAGCCAATATAGAGATTATACCAATGGGAGACATCCATATGGCTAGATTTCCATAGGCTATAGGAGGAAAAATGCTTGAATTCGTTGTTGCTAATCGCAACTCTGTTAAAGTGAACATCATGGGAGACATCCCAAAACCCTCCTCCTCCTTCACAGGCACCTTCTTCTAACACTTCCATGGATAAAATCCCTACCAACAATAGAGAAAAGACAAGAGTTCCTACCAAAGGAAGTAAAATTAGAAGGCACATGACATATTTATGGCTTCTTCCTCGCTTAGTTTCAGCCTTGTCTTGTAACTCAGAAGAAGAAGTAAGAATTAAAGCTTGGGTAAAACTCGAGAGTGCCAAAGCTAGATCTGAATCAAGCAAACTTGAGTTAAAATTGTGCATTCTTTTTTAATTCATTTATTTTTCATGGTTGGCATAGTTTTATGCATATGTGTCCACTTCCATGAACATAATGACTACCTATTCCCATGTGCATCGACGACATAGTAGATGGAATCAAGAATAAAAGCATCATATTATATTATGTTCTCGTTGTAGATGTATTAGATTTCTCAATACAAAGATTCACAGTAACTTCCATTTTTCACTTGAACAAGAGTTCATTCACAACCATTTGCAAATGGGTGTTACACCATTTTAAACCCTAATCCTTTACAAGTCCTAATTTTTGGTGTGTGGCAGGTGAAAATGGAAAAGATGAGATCAAGTTTAGAAGAGAAATTAATGAAGAAAATGTTGACAGCCCACAAAAGAGTATAAGAATGGAGATCAACAACAAAAGCGCAACATGCATAGGAACTCCTAAGAGAATGAAGAGGGAAGGAACATTTTCCTTGTATTACTAGAAGTTCATAAGAAACAAATCAAAATCACAAAGGAAAAATGCAAAAATCAACCGGTTTATAGCATTTGAGTCCCAGTCCAGTCTACACACCCCTTTATCCCATGCCTTCAAAAAATCAATTGCTATATTGCATTTGAATTCCAATCCAATCTGCATTGCCCTTCATCCCATGCCTTGACCATGCAATGTTAAGTGTCTCTCAATTGTCCCAACCAATCCATGCAGGTTTCAATTCATTACAAACTCATTAAAGGCCTTAAATCATATTTCCCTCATAATCTTGAACTAATCATTAGATTTCTAAAATCTGAATTCCTAACTCTTATTTAATTGTTTTTACAAGCATTCTAAAAAACCAAACTTTGGACTATGATTGGTATTGGATATGTCTATCATATCAAATGATTTATAAGCCTATAATAATCCTTAGGCCCTATTTAGATCAAGCCACTTCCAACACTTGAAATATATGAATTAAATGGATCGTGAATTAAAAAAGGAATCATTGAAATATAGTCTGTTAATGAGACTAGAAAAAAGCATGCAAAATATGTCTTAATATATTATCATTCACAATTCAAAAATCAATATGTCAGAATGTACAAGGTTATGTACATTCACTATTCAACAACCATCTTGATATATGTTCAAGGCCAATCATAAGGTGTACCATCCTAGGTATATGCTTATATAGGTCAAAATTTATTGAGTGAAAAATCACATGGATAGATGGCACATTAACAACCCTAAGCATGATTACCTATGACAGGTTTATGAAAAAATGTTTCTATTATTAAAGCCAAAAATAAAAACACAATGAGATTTAGCTTTCTAGAAATTTGAGTTACCTCATTTATTCTCCAATAATTTTCAAAAAAAAAAAAATCCCTTTTTAAAATGATGGAAGTGTTTACATTTTTCTCAACCAATCCTCTTGCAAAAGTTATGGTGATTATTTTTATTGCAATGTAGCAATCAGCTTATGGATGCATAATCAAGTGAAAAAATGTCATCTTCTATGGTAGCAGAGGAAAAGATATTTTTCCTACTCAGCATTGCTACGTAAATGTCCTCAATCTAGAAATACAACTTTTGGTTTAATTATGAAACTTCTCCCCAACCACCATTTTTGGTTCAAAATATGGTTTATAACCATTGGGGAGGCTATATAATTCAAATGCACACCTTGGAGAGAGGAGGTGGAAGTTGTATGCAAGTTTTGTGCACTAAAATCAATAAAAAAAATTGTGATTTTTCCTGTAATTTCATGGTTGAAGTCATTTTTCCATACTTTGAGTACACCAAAAGGTCATAAAACTAATAAAATATAACAGGGATTTGAGATAGATTTCCAATGCTTCAAGTTTGAGGTCTTAACTCGCCCAGAGGAGGGAGAAATCTGAATTTTTCTGAAGGTGACTTGTTTGAACGCTTTTACTAAGGGTTTGACAAAGAAAAGGCTTTATCTTGCTGATCCACCATTGGAATTTCATGGCCTTTGGGGTGAAGAAAGGGAAACCAATGTACATTAATATTTTTATGTCCATTTACAAGGAAATTGTAAGAAATACTGAGGGTTTGATGATCTAAGGTGGACAATTCCATGTGGCCACCAAGTCTAAAAATTGTTGCATTCTCCATATTTGAAGATAGGGTTGTAACCAAGGTCTGTGACTTGGTGATATGTGTTTTTTCCATGCCCAATCCATGTTCCAATCAATAATTTTCCAATACAGCAAGTATTTGACCCACTTCCTTTGTTAAAGTGACTTACTGGGGCAATTAGGCCAACTCTGTAAATTGGAGTTTTTGACCTTTAGGAGTAAAACCTATTCAAAACCTTTTGACATGTTTAGTGCCTCATTTGAAGGAGTCAAAATACACAATTTTTTGTAGGGGTTATTTGAATTAATAAGAAGAAAACTTGTAATTTTAGTCTAACAGGGCTACTAGGCTTAATAGGCCTAATTACAGTAGCAACACTTTGCCTTCACAATTACTCACATCTAACAGCTAGAATGGGTCATTTATGTCTAGAAAACCATATTTAAATATGTAAGAAGCCATCATTACCTTGGGAAGGTGTGTCAAACCTCTTTGGGTAGTGTGCCCATGTGAATGTTGAGTGGTCTTAGGAAACATTGTAGAATTGGACATTGCCTAAGTTGTCCAAAATGAAGAGGGATATGGAACTCATCTAAATGAATCTAAGTCCCCCTTTTGATTCTTTTTCAAGTTGCTAGAGCCCTTTTTGGTAACCTTGGTTGAAGGATCCAGTCTGAGTGGTCACAAGGGCTCTGCATCAAAAAATATGTGAGAAGACATCATGCACCTAAGAAAATCATTGGAGATAAAGAATACAGTGTTATGATAAAAAAGAGACTCATAAGTGATACATTCTTACTTTGTGAGTTTGAGCCCGACTCGGTAAAAGATGCTTTGGAAAATGAGGACTAGATTCAAGAAATGAATGAATAAATTGAGCAGATAGAGAAAAAAAAAACATGGACACTAGTACCTAGACCTAAAGACAAAGATATTATTGGATTAAAGTGGGTATTCAAGAACAAGCTAAATGAAAAAGATGAAGTTACAAGGAACAAGGAAAGATTGGTATGCAAAGGATATGCACAAGAAGAAGGAATTGACTATGGGGAAACATTTTCTACTATTGCAAGACTAGAAAGAGTTAGAACACTACTTGCATATTCTACCTATAAAGGATTTAAGGTATACCATATGGATGTCAAATCTCCATTTCTGAATGAAATACTTGAAGAAGTTTACATTGAGCAGCCTAAAGGATTTGTTGACCCCAGCAAGAGAAGCATGGTATGTAAGCTACACAAGGCTCTATATAGTTTGAAACAAGCCCCTAGAGAATGGTATGAAAGACTACACAATTATTTGGTGAAGATTGGTTTTGATACAACTAATGAGAACAAAAATATATACTTGAAAACTAGTAATAACAATGAGGTATTGTTATTTGAAATTTTTGTTCGTGATATCAAATTTGAAGGAAAGGAAGTATTATGGAAGTTATTTGCAGATGAAATGAAGGAGGAATTTGAAATATCTATGTTTGGTGAAATCAAATTCTTTATTGGTTTACAAGTCTAGCGAATGAAGCAAGGTATTTTTATTATTCAGACAAAGCACATCAAGGAGATTTAGAAAAATTTTGAAATGGAAGATTCAAGACAAATTAGTACATAAATGGCCACTAGAAACAAGTTATCTAATAATGATGATTCTACTTATGTGAACCAAACATTGTATATAGATCAATGATTAGAAAACTACAATATGTTGTTCACAGCAAACTTGATATTGCATTAGAAATTGGAATAGTTTCAATATTTTCTACAAGTCCTGAGGAGAATCACATCATGGCTAAAAAGCATACTAAGATATTTGAAAGGAACAGAAGACTATAGATTGTATTACAAGAAGAATGATAAGTTTGAACTACATGTGTTCACTAATTCAGATTGGCAGGAAATGTTGATGATAGAAAAAGCACAACTAGAGGAGCATTATTTCTAGGAAAGAGACTAGTTACATGGACAAGAAAGAAGAAAAACTAGATTTCTCAATCAATAGCTGAAGCTAAGTATGTGGCAGGAGTAGTGAATTATTTAAATATCATATGGATCAAGCAATTGTTGAAAGCAATGAAGGAGGAAACCATTGATATAGTTGTTATATATTGTAATAACACTAGTGTTAACATATCAAATAATCTTGTGATGCACACAAAGACTAAAAATATTTCTATAAAGTATTATTACTTGAGAGAGCTATTTCAAGGCAAAGAATTGAGATTGGAGTATGTGAATACTAAAGATTAAATAGTTGATTTATTCACTAAAGCCTTACTTAAGGATGCTCATGAATATCTAAGAGGTAAATTAGGTGTAATTCCCCTACACAAGGATACTTAAGTCTAGATGCTTCTGTGGATCAAAGGTGTTGATGAGCATATCTTACAAGTCGATGCAGACAATCCTACTTTAGGAGTTTCCTAGAGTAGCAGTGGAGGAGGAAGGATATACAAATGATAAATGATGAATTCAATACTAACATGAAGATATCTACATGATCAAGATTTATGAGATAGATAAAGTATCTTTGGCATTGTCATCAAAGAGGAAGAAGATGTAATCTAATTACCAATGAAGTGACCAGCAAGAGGGAGAGACTAAATAAGCAAGAAGGAGTTCATAGAACTAGCCAAATTTCCAACAACACAAAAGAATCTAATTGATTTCATGATTTGATATGATAGAGAGAGCTTATGTGTTGCATATCAGAGTTGCATGGATGAGAACCAAAATGAAACTAAGGATATTAGTCAAGATATGTTGCTATACACAAAGGAAGTTTTCTCGATGCAGTACATGTTTTAGATTACATGGTAACTAGAGGTATTGCCACAATGCCAAAGAGGGAGATTGTTGGAAACTACAATTGAGACACTTGTTACATTATCATTGACATCAAACCTCATTGGTAAGATAGATTCATATCTTAAGAGACTGTCATATCTAGATGATAGATGAATAGGATTTGTGAAGTTGGTCATAACAAAAGAACCTAGAGAAAAGGTTGAGGTATAAGAAGAAACTACAAGTGGGCATTTGATTAGTTAGAATTTGACAAGATAAAGTGATTGTTTAAATTATGTTACAAGTGAAGAAGACAAATGTGTTGCAGCCTTGAAGAAGTGAACAAAGATTGACCAAATTTATAGGCTTTACCTAGGAATAGGGCAGAAGATTAAGGAACTTACAATGTATGTTGAGTGATGCTATTGTTGACAAAGTGCCTATATATGCCAAGCAGAAGTAGTGTGGACCATGTATTAGTATTGATTGAGTGTCAGTATATCTACCAAAGAGAAAAGGTGGTAGTGATTAAGTAACCCATTGATGATCGGGTGATAGAACAAAGTGTTGGATAAGGGGCACCATTTTAACAGTTTATGAGAAATCGTGATTTCTAGCTGATACAATTAATTTCTTAGATTATGTAAAGTGTGTAGAAGATAAGGATGGATGATGTGGAATATTTAATACAAGGAAAGGATTAGGTAAGTGATCAATGGATTAATTTGAAATATAAGTTTCTAGAAAAGAAGAGGATGAATAAGAAGGTGGATAGATTCATTGTTTGTGTGGAATCTAATCATAACCCTAAGATATGTGGTGATGTTTAAGTAGCAAAAGAACAAAATTACCTATTTTAGGAGGTAAAGGGGCTAAATAAGGGGTTAGAACAGTTGTTGATTCTACTAATTTATGAACTTAAGTAGAAGGTTGCAAAGAGTTAACAAGAGGTGAAGAGTGATTTCTTAAAGGGTTTCTAAGTGAATCAAAGACTAATATGACAATGAAGGCCTATCAGTGGATTAACATTTGAGCCAAACTATGATTTATAGTTGCAAAGTGAGTTGTATTTTTTAAATCAAAATGCGTTGTTACTTTCTAACCATTGTATCATGTATTGAAATCCTTTAATCAAGGTTGACCTAACAATCATATGTAAACCCTTTAATCAAGGTGGCATTCTAATAGAATGTTCTTAAGTCTTCTAACAAGGCCACTCCAAATAGGGTGATTAAATCCTTTATCAAGGTCACATTTAATATTGTCTTTTGTAACCTTTAATGGGGTTGGCTCCTAATACAACACACTTCAAAAGAGTAAAAATTGGTGATATCTTACTAGTGGTTTTTCCCAAATTGTGTTTCCATGTTAAAGCCTAGTGTCAAACTTGTGTGGATGAATATTTGTGATAATTTACAGTTAAACATTTATATCATGTAATTTTACTAGATTTAGGATAATAGATTGCTAGTTTATGTTACTAAAATTTTACTATAGAGGGCAAGTTAATGGATGTTTAGATCTTACATAGTTTGAGTGTTTGTTTGTTCAATTGATACATCTAGACCTTTGATAACTGATTCACCCCCCATCCTCCTACCTCTCATTTATTCTAAATATTTTGTGTCTGTGTGTGTCTGTGTGTGTGTCTATGTGTCTGTTTGTCTGTGTGTTTGTGTCTGTGTGTGTCTGTGTGTTGAAGGTATTGATAAGCCATTTATGTTTGAACCTTAGAAACTTCAATTAATGATGTTGTGCAAAGATCAATATTTTTCTTACAATATGAGCAAGTTCTCATATTGTTCTATAGGAATGATGCTCAACTATATATAAATGGCTAAGTATCAAAGTAGAGATTGGGATCATCTTTACATAAATGGATAAGATTGTATTAATTAAACCTCATAGTGCCAATATAGGAGGATAGTAAAATCTTCATATATGTGGTTATCATTCGTATATATGGCTATTATACTAGTGCAAGAGGTTAGCATAACCCTCATATAAATTTCTTATCATGTAAATACAAGAGTTCAATACAACCATTGTATAAATGGTTAGATGAGAACATGGCCATAATATTTTGATGATGTTAATATATGCATATGTACTTGGCCTTGGATAGAGGGTTTCCCATCCAAGAAGAACCTTAAGTGCTGCACTCTAAGAAGATGATAGAATAACTAAGGATTAAAAAACCTACTCTAAAGATATCTTTAAGATTGGTATTAAATTAGAGGGTAGATTAGTATATTTAAACTTATTATCATTGAATTGTGACATCTATTTTGTAGGTATTACTTGTCCCAAGCTAATCCTAATAGTGGAGATATTATAGTATTCTTTATTTTCTATGAAGAGAATAGGAACATCACCATCCTCAATTTTAGGATACTTTGATGCCTCGTTTACTGATGGTGCCTTAATAGAAAGATTCTATGGTGATGAAACTAACTTTTTTTATTCCCACTAATATAATTATAAAAAATATTTGGAAGAGGATTTATTTGGACATCTTCGTGAGGAATAAAGAACATGCCTTGAGATATTTCCTTTTTTGAGGGAAAGGATCTCATTTTCTAACGTCTGCACCAAAAGATTTGTCTTTTTTATGGAATAAGATAAATCAAAAGAATAAGAATTTTCTTAAAATCAACTTGGTTCTATTCTATTTTCTCAACAAGAATAACATCATCTTACATTTCAATTTCTAATGTTTACATAGATACAAAAGTAGATGGGTATGCTCTTCTAAATAGGAAAATGACTTTGGGAATTTGAGCATTGATAAAGAATACTTCAAATTTGTAGTTCTAGGTGGATAAATAACTAGAATGATTTGTGTAAATTTGTTGAAATAAGAAACAAATTATTGCATAGGAATATGAGTTTCCTTCTTTGGAGTCTTGAATATTTCTTCAAACTTGGCTATGAGAGTTTCCTTATTTTTTATAGTGTGTGGTGGAGAATGGTAAAACCAATCAATAGCCACACCTTGGACATTTTCTATTAACAAATCCTTCAGATGTCTTCTTATGTTTAACATCACGAACATCATATGCAATAAAAACCCATTAATATATTCATCAAGATATTATTTTCCATGATAAAATGAAATAGGAAAATTCTCTTCTACACCATCAAAAAGAGCATGTAGAGGCATAGCTAGATTCAGTAGACCAAAGGTATTTCCTCAAGGACCTTTGGAAGTCATTTACCTATCCTTGGTAAAATATTTCAAAAAAATAAATAAATTGCAATAAATAGGATGCAAGTATGCATCAAACAAAAGTGTGAGGCTTTTGAATGTCTATGATGTCCTCAACGAAAGCACCAAAATATTGTTGGCTAAAATATTTGTAGGTCGCTATGACCACAACTTACAAAATTTTGACTTTAGGCAATGTCTCATGAGATTTTTAATTTTTATTTTAGGCAAAAGTGGCAAGCCACTATAATATTTATTAATCTAATTCAAAAAGGTCAACTGGGAAAGAATCAGTGAAGAAAACCCAGCATCGTCCCTAATGATTACATAAATTTGTATATTTTGAGAAAATAATTACATAAGGTTATCACCCATCAGAATGCCAAAATCTGATGATAACCCACTCTAAACTTCTGCAAAATACAAATACAAAAATTTTGGCATAAAGTACCTAGACATGGAGTTGCAAAAAAACAACATAGCCTTTCAATTATGCTCAGACAAAAATACAAGCACGAATAGAGGATCTAAAACCCAAATCAACGAGAGAAATTTTGTAGCCAAGTTACACTGTTAAACTATCTACAAGCCAATCTAGGTCAGAGTTGACCGCCCCAATTGAATCCCAAAAACTCTGTTCAATTGCTTGCAGATTTACTATTAGTGTATTCGACTATACAGAATTTAAAATATTAGGATTCTTTTGCAATCCAATCATGACCAGGCCTACTGACATAATTCTATCCACCATATTCACACCCATTAAGCATGGATCAGGAGGCAGAGCATGTTTAAGATAAATGATACTGCAAGTATCTATGGCTTTCTTCATCGCCTCAAAAATAGCATAATATTCATGTTTTTGCAAAAGTTGAAAATGTGAGAATAGACCCCCTACTAAAGCCATACCATTCCATAGATCATACTTCTTCATAGTCATATCCAATTTATTGTCCACAAGGAAATGTGGCAGAATTACCTTACGAGCTAAAACTTGAACATATACGGAGATTGCAAAAGATCCATGGCATTGGATAGGAAAATAGAAATGACTTGAGAGGGATAAAGAAAAAAAAGTGCCGAAGGACAAAGAAGCTCTTCACCAATTATGTGCCGAATAGCTATTCTGACCGAGTGAGAATGTATTATAAACATTTGGTTTATCACCTCATCCGTAATGTGCCTAGGTAACACAGCTTCATCTGACACCGGCATCAACCAAATATGAAAGTTTTTTGGCATAACAAGATGATGTTGTTGATGACACATTTTGCAAGCCAAATATATATCCCACCCAAAATTCATCTTGAGACACAATCACAGCTCCTCAGACTCATTTTTCCTAATTAAAAATTTGTAGGATGTTTGTGAAAATGTGTGAGGAATTTAAATAAATAATCATAACACAACATGTCATTTTCCATGTAGATTCTCACCAATTTCATCCTTATCCAACCTGGAAAAGGGACTAACAACATAACTCCTTAGTGGCTCAGATTTGTTTGCATGAGGGAATCCAGCAACATGACATCAAAGTTGGGTAACGTCAGGGAATAAAAAAGATTTGGATCATGCTAATTGTACTTTAGAAATTGAGACATTATAAATGCTCTAAAGAAAAGCATGTAGCATTAAATACACTTTCATACGACACCAACTGTAAATACAGGATAACTCGACACCTGACAGCCTCCTCTACATAACTCGGCACCTGACCCATCTAACTAATAACTCGGCATCAATTACCTTTATGCCAACTCGGCACCTAAAAAATTCCTATTCACTCGTCAGTTCTAAAAAACTCAGCACCTATTGCTAGAGAAACTTGGAAACTGCATTCTAAGAAATTTGGCACCAAAACTCGGCATCTGTTTCCTGAAGAACTTGGCCTACTAAACACTAGCTCATCACCTGAAGGATAACACAGAAAGACTCATCAGATGAAACCTAAATAGCTCGGCACTTACAATAGGCTCAGCTCGACACCTATTGCTTGATGGCTCAACTCGACATCTATTGCCTCAAGAACTCGGCCTAACACTAGCTCGGCACCTGAAGGATAACACTAGGAAACTTGACAGTTGAAACCTAAACAGCCCGGCACTTACGGCTGTCTCAGCTTGGCACCTATTGTTTGAAGAAGTCAGCCTGAAAACCTCGGCATCAAGACAATTTTACTCGGCATCTTAACAACTATTTCAACTCGGCACTTGAAATTTACCTAATAAACACTAGCTCAACACCTGAACGATAACACTGAGAAACTCAGCAATTGAAACCTGAACAACTTGGCACTTGAAGCATATCTACTCAACATCTTAGCTTAATTCACTCACCTCAAACATGACAACTATTAGATGCTTCCATGTCATCATGAATAAGAGTTTTTAAAACCTTATGTTGCTTAATAAAAGGCAGAGAGTGAAAAGTAGAAACATTAACCCCATCACAACCCAAATTTGATAAATAGTCTGCAACTTTATTCCCTTCTCGATAAATATGTGAAAAGAAAACATCTAAACATTCATCAAGGAGTCTCCAAATTTGATTAAGAACATATTTAAGTTTCCAAGAAATGATGTGCCTATGAAAACAAGCATCAATAATAACTGATGAATCCCCTTATATATGTAGCCTATTAAAATAGCCTTGTTTAGCCAATAAAAGTCTAGCCAACAATGCATGAGCCTCAGCAATGTTATTTGTGCCAATAGGCAAAGGAGACACTATGATTGCTACTACCTCTCCAAAATAATTTCTAATACATACCCCAAAACCCGAAGGACCTAGATTTCCTCTAGATGCACGATCAAAATTCAGCTTCCAAAAACAAAATGATGGGGGTCTCCAAGTGTTCTTCCTGAGTAAAATATGAGCTGGTGATGGACTTATTTTCCACCCATTGGGAATAAATAATAGTTTCCATTCTTGGACAACTTGGGAGTCCCAATGAGTCACAATCAGATTAAACTTAATCATTTTCAAGCTGGAATTAGTCACTTCCGAAATAGATCTTTCAATACCCTTCAAAACAATTTCTAATGGAAGGGATTTCTTTCTGAAAATGCACTTATTTCTTTCCCACCAAATAGCCCAAACTACCAGGGCTGGAATACATTTCCAGAGATTTGCAAACAATGCTTTTTGATAAATAAGTGGCCAGGCTTGAAAAAGATCCTAGAGATTGTTTGGCAAGGGAGTACAATACTTAAGCTTGCTCAAAATAAAACAGCAGCATTGATAAGAAACTGAACATGTAACAAACAAATGATCTACAGTTTCATCCTGTTCCACACAGAAAACACATTTAAATGGCTTCACAATTTGTAATCTATGTAATCTGTCACTAGTTAAAATCTTGTGTTTTTGAGAAACAACTTGCTTTAGGAAGAACAACCAGATTCCAACAAAAAGAAAAAGCTCTAGATGTAGGTTTATTAAAATCATTCTGTATTAAAATTTTGTACCCCTCTTTCACTGAATAGTTATCGTCCTTAGTTGGAGCCCAAAAAAACTGATCTTGGACGTCAAAGAAGTAGACTGTTCTGGAGCTTAGAATAGATTGAAATTGATTAATTTCTTGAAATGAAAGGGGCAAAAATTTTGGGTCTTTCAAAATAATTTTCTTTGAAAATTCATAAACAAATTCGACATATTGATTCAACTAGGTCCCCCAATGGGTTTTAGCAACTTGAATAATGTTCAAAGAAATCCCACTTTTAGAAAGGGGAATTTGACCATTCCAGGAATCATTCCAAAAATTAATACTTAGTCCATTATTGACTTCCCAGGAAATATAATCAACTATGATTTTGCGTGAAGCTATCATGAAGTCCCAAACAATGGAACCTTTTGGGGGGTTAGAAATTGTTAAGACTCTAGCGGGATCATTGTTATCCAAGTATTTTTGCTACATAATCTTGCACCACATGGATTGAAACTTAGAATACATGTGCCAAATCAATTTCCCACCAAATGCCTCATTTCTGAATGAAAGGTTGTGGATTCCTGACTCTCCAACATTAGGAGTGTGTGACATATCTTGCAAAGAAATAAGAGGAATCTTTCGAGAATCATCCATGTTACCCGACCAGAGGAAATCATTGATCAATTTTTGAATTGTAACTAGTACTTTAGGTGGGATCTTAAGGATAGCAATAAAATAGTTAGGGATAGCAACTAAAACTGATTTAATCAACAAAATTCTTCCCGCCAGTGACAACCATCTAACATTCCAAGATGCAATTCAACTCTGAATATGCTAAATAACTTAAGACCAATACAAAGATTTATTTGAGCCCATGAAAAAAGAAATGCCCAAATAGACTGAGGGTAAGAAATCTTCTGAAAAACTCAAGACCTATTTAACTTTATCAGAAACCAATTTGATAGTATTGAAAAAGTAGATCTTGGATTTCTGAGCATTAACAATCTGACCAAACACTGTTGAATAAAGATCAAGTGTATATAGAATATGGCGAGCTTCCTATACATTTGACAAACCAAACAAAAGAGTATCATCTACAAAAAGAGAATGTGTGATGGATATGTTTGTACCTGAAATGAGAGTTCCTTTCCATTTATTAAGCAAGTGTTGACATGAGATGGCCCTACTAAAAGCTTCAGCCATAATGATAAACAATATTGGAGATAAAGGATCCCCTTGTCGAATCCCTTGTGTAGAAGGAAAAAAACCCTCAGGCTTCCCATTAATGATCAATGAAAACCAAGCCCCTGAAATACAAGCCTTAATCCATTTGCACCAACTTTTTGAAAAACCCATTTTGTCAAGTACTTTTAGTAAGAATTTCAAACAAACTCTATCATATGCTTTCATCATGTCTAGTTTGATGACAAAATTCGAAGTCTTGTTTGAATTAATAGAATGGAGAACTTCATGAGCCACAAGAGCCCCTTCCATGGTTTCCCTGCCTGGGACAAATCCACCTTGCTCTGGGGAAATAATACGAGGAATAAGATGTTGAATCCTAAGATATATGGCTTTGGTAATAATCTTATAGGATAAATTGCATAAAGATATTGGTCAAAAACTGCAAAAGTTTGGGGATCCCTCAATTTTGGAATGATAGAAATATTTGTAGTGTTAAAATATTTCAGCATGGATTTAGACCTTCTAGATTCTTCCATAGCCTCCCATAAATACCAACCAATTATATTCCAGCAACTTTGATAAAACAAAGCAGAAAAACCATCTGGCCCAACTTTACAAATTTTTTGAATAGTAAATGGAGCCAACAGAATATCATTATCCTGTTATGTAACCAATCTACTCTCAACAAAAAGGAAGACTCCCTTCTTACTATAGGTTTCTTCAACAACAACTTAACTAAAATTACAAAAAGGTGGTTCTCTTAAGGATATGTGTAGGATTATGGTATACAAAGATATGGCCTTCAGTGACAATAAAAAATTACAAAATTATGGTAAGTCAAGTTGACGAAGAAAGTTGAACATATTATCAACCTTATCTCAAAAACTAGTAAGAAGAGAATCTATAGGAAATTGAAAGTAGTTTCTAAACTACTAGTCAATTTCTAAAAAGAAAAATGTAATAGTTAAAAATTTTATATTTGAATACAGTAGTATGTGAATTTGAAGAAAAAATATAAAAAGTATGTTTATGTCTAACCATTGCAATAACAATCAAATAATGATATTTTAAACACAAGATTCTAGATGTAAGTAGTAGACTCATGTCTAGATGTGATGCATATTTTTTATTATTTTTTCCCAAACTAAATAATTAATTATAAATTCTCTACCACACATTTTTTAGAATGAAAAAACCTAATTACCATAACTAATTAAAAACTTGACAAAATTGTTTTTTATATGGTAGGAAAAGCATAGAATGTGATGTATATTGCAAATTTCAAAAAGGTTAAGCCATTCAAAATTTATTGTTGTTTTTCAATCAATCTATCAATTGAGATTTTAGAGGAAACTCATTTAATAAAGAAGTAAAAATTGCTTATTGTACTAAAAAAAGTATTGGCATTATATTGATGGAAAGGTGGCAATTTATTTGAGAGAGAAAAATTGTTCAACAATTTGAGTGAAAAAAATGTCATCAGCTACATGGTCAAAATTTGGAGATTAGATGAATAATGTTAGACAAGTTTTATGGGTTGACTTTTCATGTTTCTCATTTCAAAGCCAAAATCCAAGACAAATATCATGCTTATTGGGGTAATTAGATATTAGATAGTATCAAATATGTGATATTTTTGGATATCCAATATTATATTGGATATCTAATTTTTCTCAATAAATTTGAATATTCAAAAAAAAAAAAAATTGTTTTTATCATTAGTTTAATAATTTGTCTCTAGTTTTCTAATTTTATTTATCATCAATAAGTATCATTATTATCTATATTACAATTGTATGCTAATATAATATTAGTATTATATTATATTAATATTAGTATGATATTACATTAATAATAGTATGATACTTCATAATATTAGTATAAATATATTATTATTATTTATGTTATACTATATAAATTAGTAGGATGTGAGAGAGAGAGAGAGAGAGAGAGAGAGAGAGAGAGAGAGAGAGAGAAGGGGTGGGTGAGAGAGTATATGAGATAGATAGAAGGGGGAAGAGAGGAGAGAGGAGGGAGAGAGTAGGAGAGAGAGAAGGGCAGGGGTAGAGAGAGAGAGAGAGAGAGAGCTCAATAGAATATTATATAAATAACAATAATATATTATTATTATATATATAATATAATTTAAATAATATTACTCGATTATTAATACTAATATAATATAATACATATATTTTATATCAAAATATAATATAATATATTTATGAACTATTAATACAATAATATATCTATTGAACTTAATATATGATTAGTATTTCAAACAAACTTTATATAAACCTAAATTATTCAAATGAAATACTTGGTGGGAATATTGAATAGCTGATAGTATTACATATCTGACAGTGTTAGTGACAACAACACAAAAAATCTTTGGGTCCCTCAATCAAAGAACTAAAACAATTTTAGACATTTCATGAGATTGTAGCAGTGGGAGACAAAAAACACCCCTTTTCTACCATTTTTTGAGCTATAGTTTATTATTCAAGCTTTTCTATCACCGTTTTAGTCTCAACATAGGGGTAGCAGTCATTGAAAGCATAAGAGAAAGAGGAATCAGGCAAATGAAGAGATTGAAGTGTATAGAGAAAGAGATAGGGTGGGACTTTTGAATAAGAAACAAGGTATGTTCAATATCAACACCATTGGCCCATGCGTAAATGTGTTTTCAAGTGAAAAAGAACATACTTTTGAAATGATATATGATAATAAAATTGAAAATGAGAATGTGTGGATTAAAAATGTGAATGTAGGGTTCAAAAATGAACACGTAGATGTGGACAATGGAATTGTAGGAATTTATAATGATAGTCTAGTAATTAAAAATAAAGGAATTGATAATGATATCAGTGCACAAGAATGAAATGAATGTTACACATCTCCATGTTATATGAGAAATAGAGTCCCTTGCGAGGAAGAAAGAAAACTTTAAAATTGAGGCCTTCAAAAAAACAAAAATGTTTCGTTGAAATTGACAAGAAAATAATGAACATTTTAAATGGAAAGAGATTATAAAGAACCATTCAGTTATGGTCTTCAAGACTTTTTGATCAATTTTTTAGACACGTGACATTGGTTGAGAGATGTCAAATGCTTGTGCAAATCTTAAAGATGTAGAAGATGAGACCTATACTAGTCAAATTGAAGGTTTGTGTGAATGATAAAATGATGAGGAATGCTACTATTGTGTGAAAACAAAATTAGTGCTTTCAATTCCATCGAGAAGACTACCATATTAAAAGACAAGACAATCATTTGAGGGGTAATTAAAACCTCCCTAGTAAGTCATCATTTGAGGAAGGATCATTTGATGAGAAAAACTTGTGTTGACTCAACCTAAATTGTAAAACATTGGATAGAGCACTTGAAATAACATAAATACTTGATGATCATCTCCAAAATGATACATGGGCTTATAGTGGTAGACTTCCACATTCTGATAAGAAACTTACCAATATTGTGAATGATCAAACATATTTATTTTAGCAATATAACTCAAGTGTGCCACCAAATGTGAAAGATATCTTGAAGTTCGAAATTGGCATTTGAGATTGTACCCAACATCCTATACATTATTTCTGGGGTGAGTCAAACAATGTTGTTCAAAACAAATTGTGAGACACAACCAAAATTGCAAATATCACAAATGGGTTTTGAAACCTTCAAGACATTTTTTTTGGTACCTCTTAAGATTCAAAATTTCTTTGTTTGCAAATCACATGTTGAGATTTTAATGCACCATGAAGTTTTACTCATCATTCATTGTACTTTGCATAATAAAAAAATGTTGGAGTGACCAGCAAGTGCTCTTCCAAAGTCATCAAGACATTTGCTAGATCAATTTTATGTCTTAGAGACAATGGTTCTTTCTTTTGTAGAAATAAATTCTTAATTGACAAGTTCTCTAACTATGGTGGGTTAGTGAACTTTGTTTCATAATTTCATAAGGGTTGTGAAGAAAATTTTAGAAAGTCAATTTTACAAAAAAAAAAGTATCTAAAAAAGTTAAATATACATTGAAAAGTGGAGGTGAAGGCTCTACATGTGAATTGGTTACAAAAGAATGCAATAGATAATTTTATTCCAGATTTCAAAAAGAATATTTTTTACAAGTATGCAAAGTATTATCACAGGTCTCAATTGTTAGATCAACAATTCAAGATGTGTAACTAAACCTTCCTGATTGGTACTAGTATATTGGCTGTTAGATATCAGAGAGGAAGAGGAAGAGGATAAGGATCATAAAGAGGAGGCTTTCATGGAACATATTTTTACTATGGAGAAGGACATAGGGAATTTGAATGTCCTTGACATCAAGGAAGGAAAGATAGGAGAATTAATGTCCAAGAAAGAGTTGCATATGTAGATGAAGATGTCAAATCATCACATTATGAAGATGCTGAAAAATGAAAAATCATAGTTAACAGAAGAGTCTTGCTAAGTGGTGTGAATTAACAAGATCAAAGGAGGAGTTTGTTTCACACCAAACACAAGTGTATACATAAGTGTTGTGGTATGATTATCAATGGTGGAAGCACTGACAATGTGGTGTAAGAAGAGATGGTCATGACGTTAAAGATCAAGAGGAATAAATATCTACATCCATATTGCATTGCTTGGGTGCAGCATGATCACAAGGTCATAATAAATGAATAGTGTCTAGTAAAGTTCAAGATTGTGGACTACCATGATGAGATATTATGTAATACCATACCCATGCATGCATGTCATATGTTGCCTGGTAGGTCGTAGTAATTTGGTAGACATGTTGTACATGATGGTCATGTAGACACCTATTCTCTAACAAAGGATGGAGTGAAACATAAGTTGAATCCACTGAAGAACATAGAAGAAAAGGTATGTAGTACTTCCAAAATACAGTATGTTGATGGAAGTAAATTCCTAGAAGGTATGTGGCATGAGAATGTGTGTTTTAATATAATTTTGAAAGAGGGTAAGGAAGAAGTAGAAGATGTACTTGTGGAAGTTTAATATTTTTTGGATGAGTTTTGGGATATTGTATATGATAATATTCCTGATGGATTAGCACTAGTAAGGAAGATCAATCACCAAGTAGACTAGATTTTAGGATCTATTTTTCAAAACAAGGCAGTAGAAGATAGTGAAGAGTTGAGAAAATAATTATAGGAGTTATTGTAGAAAGGGTTCATTCAAGAGAGTTTGAGTCCATGTTTGGTACTAGAAATATTAGCACCAAAGAAGAATGAAGAATGGAGGTTGTGTAAATATTTTTGGGCTATCAATAAGATCATAATCAAGTACAAATTTCCCTTGTCATGGATGGATTCTATTATGGATTGTTTAAGTCTTGTTGTATATTTCATAAAGATAGATCTAAAGAGTGGATATCATCATATTCAAATCAGAGGAGATGATTGGAATATTTCTATCAACACAGAGGAAGGATTAAATAAGTGGTTAATCATGCCTTTTGGGCTAACCAATGTAACAAGTACATTCATGAGGCTCATAAATGAGGTACTGAGAGAATATATCAATAAGTTTGGCATTATTTTTCCTAGATGATATTTTGATCTGTAATAAGACATTGGAGGATCATATAATGCATATGTGTAGGGTTTTTGAGAAGTTGAGGGAAGAAAAGTTGTTGATTAATTTGAAGAAGTGTAGTTTTGTGAAGGATTTCATGTATCTAGAATTTTTATTTTCAGTAGAAAGTCTAAGAATGGACCCTAAGAAAGTAAAGGTTAACCTTGAATGGTCTACTCCAAGGAGTGATACTAAAGCAAGATCTTTCCATGGACTAGCTAGTTTTTACAAAATGTTTATAATATTTTTAGCAATATTTTTCAACTCTTGACTAAAACAATGGCAGGGAATAGAAAAGATTTTAGTTGGACTACAAGAGCATATTAGAGTTATAATTTTTTGAAACAAAAAGTTAAAGAACAACCTATTTTGACTCCTCCAAATTTTAATAAGGTGTTTCAAGTCGATTGTCATACTAAAGGCACTAAAATAAGTGTTATTTTGAGCCAAGAAGGTAGACTTGTTGCCTCTTTTAGTGAAAACTTATATGATGCAAAAAGGAAATATTTTGTCCATGATCAGGAATTTTATGCTATAATTTAGGCATTGAAGAAGTGAAAATGTTATCTTCTTCCTAAGGAGTTTGTTTTGTATATTGATCATCGTGCTTTGAAATATTTTAATACTCAGGAAAGTTGAACCGAAGCCATTTGAAATGGGTTGATTTTTTCCAAAGTTACACATTTATTAAAACATGGGAGTGGAAAGTCTAATAGGGTTATTAATTCTCTTAGTTGGAGATAATTTTTGTTAAATGGGATGTAGATTGAGGTAGTTGGGTTTAAGGAACTCATGAGTTTATATCTAGTTTTTTATTAAGGAAAACAAGATTTGAAAGGGCCCTGAAACCCCATTACATAGTAACAATAGACCAAAGGAGAAACAAGTCACCAACCAAAAAGGTGACCGAGGTGGCTACAAAGATAACTCAATACAGCTCAGCCACTACACTAAGTTTTGACCGGGCACCTAGAACCCCATGGTTAAAAATGATTAGCATTAAGACCCTAACCATGAACCATAACAATAGACAACAGGCCAAAAAACCAGGAGAGCCAAAGCAGGGCAGGGACTCAAGATTTCCCTTTCAGTCCCACCTTTTGAGAGCGTAATGCCATGTCAAAAGCTAGGTTGGAGAACTTGACCTTTTTCTTCTTGACAGTTGTCCATCCGTCCTCCACCAAACCGGCAGCCTTCTACTAAGAAAAGTCATCATCTACGCAGCCATCCCCCACAACCCTTCTAGCCCGAGGACACTGGAACAAGGCAGGAACATCCATAGCAAAAGGAACCGCTAGAGAGGAGCCCTTAACCGAGGCGGGGACAAAAGGAGGGGACTCCACCACTGGAGGATTAGGAATAAAAGATGACACCATCGAAGGGGCATCAACAATACCAGACGAGACCGCAACCAGGGCACCAACGTCACCAGTTGAGTCAACCACCAAAGAAATCGGAGGAGAGCTAACAACCCCAATAGGTGAGGCCTTATGAACTGTGTAGTGATCCTAGTTTATATCTAGTTGATCCTAACTTTGGTGACACTTTAAAAGCTTTTATAGAACCTATTACACTTGATAGGACAAAGTGATTGGATTTTGTCATTTGGGATGGTGTCCTATTCAAAGGAAGTCAACTTTGTATTTCAAGGAGTTTTATGAAGGATAATATCATCAAGGAGAAGCATAGTGGAGGACTGTCTAGACATTTTGGTAGAGATAAAACCATTACTCTAGTTAGAATTATTACAGGCAATAGTTGTACCAATATTTCAAGAATTTTGTCCAGAGATATAGAGTATGTTAGATGGAAAAAGCAGAAAAACAAAATATAGGGTTATATCAAACATTACCTGTACTACAGAAGTCATGGAAGGATGTCAGCATGGACTTTATCCTTGGATTAACAAGGACTCAACAAGGGCATGGTTCAGTTTTTGTAGTAGTTCATAGGTTTCAAAGATGGTGCATTTTATTCTTTGCAAGAAGACTAGTGGCATTTCTCATGTGGCATAGTCATTTTTGACAGAAGTGGTGAGACTACATAGTGTACTAAAGAGCATGGTTTCAAATCAAGATATTAAGTTTGTTGGATATTTTTAGCACACATTGTGGAAGAAGTTGAAGATAGATTTGAAGTTCATCTCATCATATAATCCATGGAAAGACAGAGGTGGTGAATAGGATTTTCAAGAATTTACTGAGGTGTTTGATTAGAGATAAGCCAATGGGATGAATTTTATTTTACCACTAGTGGAACTTTCATACAATAATCATGTTAAGGGAAGTACTCATGCTTTTGAATTGAGAAATTTGGATAAAAGCTAGATAAGTAGTGCTTAAGCCGAGGAATTTGTAGAACACTTGAAGAACATTCATGAGGGGGTAAGGAAACACATCACAAAGATGAATACATAGTACAAGGATTAAAAAAATGAGAAAAAGATGCATAAGAAATTTTAGGTTGAAAATAAATTCATGGTTAATTTGATGGAGGGATTTCCAGTAGGTACATATAACAAGTTGACGATAAAGAAACTTGGACCATGCAAGATACTGAAGAAACGTGATTGAGGGAATGCTTATGAAGTTAAGTTTCCTACTAGGTTGAATATTTCACCAATATTTAACATTTTATATTTGATAGAGTATCATGAAGGAGGCAATGAAGATGAGGTCACATAACCACAGTGGAGTATTCAAGCAACTACTTCATCTACAAGGGAGATTGAAGAGATACTAGACAGTCATATTGGCAAAAGTACAAGGAATAGAATATGAAGAATATTTGGTCAAATAGAAGGGGAGACATGCAAAAGATTCATCATGGATAACAAGGGAGGAGGTTAACCATCTTCTCTTTCATTTGAACATCTGAGATTTGACAGGGTTACTTCTCATGCTAGAGAATCCTTGCAAGTGTCAGGGGAATCTTGCATCACCCTGAAAAAAATTGGTATAAGGGCTATTTCAATACAAGATTACTATTTGTGGAAACTGAACTATTTTTAGTAAGTAGGACATATGAGCTCGAGGTTCATCTTAGTCACATCATCTTGCTAGTAAAGCTTCATTGTCATACCATATGTATTGCAAAAATTATTGCGATTTTTGCGTACAAAATATTTGAGCTCAATTTTGAAGGTCTAAACGGCTCCAATATAAGGTTGAATCTTGCCTAACAATGCTTATGTAGTCAAGTCATTGTAGATCAGGAACTAATGTTTTTGAAAATTACTTATAATAACCAATTAGAGTTGATTTACAAAAGTTATGACCTCAAGAAGTTGGGCTACATAGAAGTACAACTTGTAATTATTTTGAGTTGACCTTATGTTATAAATATGAAGATAATATTTGTTTGGGGTTGATCGA
This sequence comes from Cupressus sempervirens, assembly GCA_028749045.1. Taxonomy (NCBI): domain Eukaryota; kingdom Viridiplantae; phylum Streptophyta; class Pinopsida; order Cupressales; family Cupressaceae; genus Cupressus; species Cupressus sempervirens. The sequence goes on from CM053785.1 coordinate 824,984,136, forward strand.
CCTTAAGGGTTAGGGCTAAATGCCTAGAGCCTTCCCAAGCGATGAAACATTATCTATATAAGGTAGTCTTGTAGTGTTGTCTACGTAGGTTGGGGGTCGCACTTCATGGCTCTATCTTGAAAAATATTATAAAGAAACTACATGTGTAGCTTTGTATATTATTTTTTTGAAAAATATGTGATTTCATGCCATTGGAGATAATAAAAAACCCATTTTCTATTCTTACAAAAATTATAGTTTTTCTCTATTCTTGTTGTTTGTTTGTGGTATTAAGGGGAGAACCATTCATCATATTGCTACCAAAATTAATGCAAACCCCACATGGTGAGTATTCATTAATTTTGTATAAATGGGGAATGTTATTATAAAGGAGATTCCTTATGTGGATAAAATTCATCACATTTATAAGAAAAGAAAATTATTGGACAAAGTGCACAATGGTTCCACATGCCCTACCATTTCTAGCTTAACTAAAGTTGTTTCCAAGTAAAACCCAAAGTCCTAGATTTACCCTCTATCGTTATTCCATTCTGGAGCCCTTTTATTTAGTGTTGGATAAATTATGACATTGACTAAAATTATTTACATAATTAGGTTTATCTATTCTTGATAAACTTTTCATTCTTTTTTATTGCATTAGGCTAATAATAGCTTAAGTTGTCTCATTCACTATAATTGTGACAATTTGAGTTAGCTAATTTAATCTTGATTTAAGGTTTGGCATAGGATTTCATTTTGTCTTTCATAAAGCATTTATTTATTTATTTATAACATTACTCTTTTATGCATCAACATTAATTATTAGCTTTTTGAGAAAATTATCTTTTTAAATCTTGATTTGAGGTGATTGGTGTGCTCACAAATGATCCATGGACTCAAGGGGATGAATCTTCAACTTCTACTAAGGTCCTACCATATTTTTTAAGGATCTAACATTGATAATATTTTTTGTTTGCTTTCAAATAAAATGAAGGTTTTTGTCATGTTGCAAGATCCTAAAACCTATACATTGGTTGTCATTTCATAAAAACCTTAATAGCTAAAGTTTTCAAGTGATTTCTTCTAAGCAATGAAAACCAAGAAAAGATAGAATAGATGATAAAAACTTCGAGAAATTTGAGATGAATTTGATCTCACTATTAAAACATAAAAATCCAAACCTTTAATTTCTTATAGGACTAAGAGTGAGGATGGATTGGGTTTGAAAGTGAAGGGTTATTTCCCTATTTCTAAACCGATTTTGATCACTTAAGACGAGGTATGGTGAAACCTATTAAGTTTGCCTCCTCTATTAAGAATATTCTCTGTTCCAAATCAAGAATTATTACATTCTCTCATACAAACTCCAGCATCCTGTAGGTGGATATTTGACAATTTGTCTTCTCTCTCTCTCTTGAAACTCATTGTATATTTCTTTGCAACTATATTACAACAATAGGTGTATGCATTCTCTTATGAATTTTTGATTTATTATTTCCATGAACCTCAAATGGCCATGCATTTCAATGAAACCCAAATTACCTGTAACGCCCCGCCAAGGGATCCAAAAGAATTAACCTAAAGTTTCACTAAGTTTGCTAAACATTTTTTTTTTTAAAGTAAGAATGTATAACATACACCTCAAACATATAGTAGCGGAAGCAATAACATGTAATCAACAACAAACATACATCACAAGTTACATTCCTTAAGGATCCCAAGACGTTGAGTCACATTTAAATTTAATTAATTCTAAGTCTAACAACTACCACATACATATCAAAGAATAATCAGAAAGTCCAATGTCCATAATATACATTTACTTCGAATGCCTCTTGGCAAATTAATTCGGAATGCCCAATCATCCACTGTACATGTCACAGGGTATGAAAGGCTTAAAAGAATATACATATGTAAAAATAGAAATACATCATCCTCAAATCCATGATACAAAGTACAGTAAAATAAATGAAACCATATACCATACTTGATACGTCCATCCATCATAAAAGATATAAACATCCAACATGAAATACAACTATCCATCCATCATAAAACACAACTAATCTAAGTGTGTGGTTCCTCCCAACCATCAATAACATCATTAGACCATCATGGGCCCTAGCCATCCCCCACGCGTAACATCCCAAGTCACCGAAGAAATCATCGGTAGTATAGTAATAGGGACATCACTCCTAAAACATACTACCTTATATGCATAAAAAAATCTAACATGCTACCACATACGCATAAAGAATTCTAACATGCAAGAATAAAGCATAAGATGATCCTCCAAAGTAGAACACATCATGTAAACATTATGAACAAGCATCCCAAGAAGCTCCAGCCATGGTAGCACCAGACGGATCTCAAATGGTAAGAGTAAAAGCACTACCACCCGACCGCGTGGAACCTAAATGGTCCACTCCCACTGCGCTGAGGAGATAGTCTCAAGTCCCAAACAAGGTATCAAACACAAAACACAAGTACTCTCTAAGTCTGGGAAATCCTAAAAGTATACTAACTCAAAGGTTCAACATAGATAGACATCTAGACCCAGAGGCACCACAAAGACACGTAGGAAACCTGCTATGCAAGCGGGAAAGTGTCATCGCAAAAGTCACGTAGAAGTTACCCAAGCAATCCCTTAGGAATCCCGGGTCCCTAGTGATCCCTGCGGCCACTAGTATCCTCTCGTACTGACGAGGCATACTGCGGAATGCAAGGTCGTAACCAAGCGTTCTCTCTACCCCATCCTAGCCTGTACTAGCACTCAAGGTATGGGAGAGAACATACAATTATCTTATTAGGTTCATTTAAGTCAGTATTTAGGTGAGATGTTTTCACTTGTTAAAACAACTTACAATGGGTTACTCCAAGCAGCCTCTTAGGGCCCCGATCCCCATTGCAAGCCACTTCCCGACACTGCACATAGATAACCTACCCTAGGCTCATGAAATCACGAATTAAACAATCATAATAAAATCACCTCAGTCCTATACAAGCGACTGAAAAACATCATAAAAGATAAGCCACAAAAATTACATCAGTTCTTCATGAGCAACAGATAAGCAACAAATAATAATCATATGATCACAACAGTTCTGTATCAGCAACTGGAGGCATCAATGATAAATCACAAAATCCAATGGTTCTCCAATGAGCAACCAGAAAATATTCCAATAATAAAACACAATACTGATCAAAGACTCCAAAATGGTCAAGTCAACACATGACATCATCAAGAACATAACAAACACTTCAGTCCTCTCAAGCGACTAAAAAGCAATCCAAGAATAACTGATTGAGACTCAAAAATGGTTATCAAATATAACTGATCGAGACTCAAAAATGGTATCAAATATAACTAATCGAGACTAAAAAATGGTTATCCAATATAATTGATCGATGACTCAAAAATGGTTAAGTCAGGTATCTTATATACATACACTTCAGCTTCATGCCAGGAAACTAGAAAGCAATAACAAACAATAATCGCAAACATGTCATAGAGCACTCCATCACATTACCATGGTCGGGTTAAGAATATCGAGACCAAATCATCATAACATCACAATTGCATAACACCCAAGCCTCTGGTAACAACCTAAACTGGCCAACACTCTAGGACCACCCAAACCCCAGACATAACCAGTACATAGAAAACATCATGGTTTCACAGTAGGTTTGATTTGAAGTTAAATAATAAGGTTTCAATTTCCAGTGTTTGTGTTCAAGTAAATAGTCTCATAGTTCAATTTGATTGATAATATATTGATGAGTTAACGTGATGTTTCCATTTCCAGTTGAACGTATGTTTTCAAGTTTATAAGGTTCTCAGTTAACTCCACCCAATAACTCATTCATTTATTTAGTTATTTAAAATAACGATTTATTGATTTTAAATAACTATAAGTTTATTAAAATCAAAAAAATTGTTAATTATTAACACTAACAAATAAATAAATTTTAAACTTCAATAAATTAATCCTAAACTATTAATTAAACTTAATTAATTTATATTTAACTAAATTAATTAATAATTCATATAAAAGAAAATAATCATATTAAAGTTACTTAATTATTATTTATTAAAATAATAAATATTAAATAAATTTATATGAAATTAATATATAATAATTTAATATTATAAACTTTTAATATATTAATATTTTTTAATTTATTTATTATTAAACAAACTGTTACCAAACCTTATAACAAAATTACAATTTAATAACATATAATATAACCTTTTTTCACATAACACAATACTAATAAAAAAAGAAACGCATGCTACGCGATTTATAATCACTGCAGGCCGGTATACGGCTGCTGTCGCAGTCATCCTGCGACCACAGTCGTAAGTACGGCTGCGAACAGCAGCTTTAGCCGCCTGCAAAAAAGGTAAGAAAAAGTGGGGGGGGTGGGTAAATCCCCCACCCCATATATATAGTTTTTTAAAAAAAATTATTTATTTAGGATTTTTTTTTTAAAAACCTTAAAACAACTCTTTCCCCAATGCATACAAATATGTGTAATGTTTTTAAAATTCGAAGTTAAATATATTTCTTTTAATATAATTTTACAAAAAAATATTCTTTTCCAATAATATATATATATATATATATAATAACAATTGTAAATATATTCTGATAGAGAAAGTAATTCCAACCCTACGAATTTTCCTTTTAATTTCAGATCCCACCCAATTGAATACAATAATACTTTAATCTAGAAACGAGGGTTTCTCCATTTTTCTTTTCCAATCCTTATGTATAGAGTAGTTAATTGACAAGCATCTAAAAATTCACAATATTTGAAATGCTTAAACTTCCATCACAGAGAATTCGGATTTACAATCCACAGACACGAAGAAGACAAGGAATAGAGAAATTGCGTAAATAATCAGTAATCAAAACACAAGACCCTACCTGATCCTGATGCTAATACAAAACCCTCGAAAAACTAGGAAAAATTTGCTCCCCTTCAATAACTTTCCTCTGAAAAACTTTCTTAGAATTCTCCTTCTGAAATTCCCTGTCCAAAAGATGTCTTCCAAAATTCTTGTCTCCAAAATTCTTTCCCAAATTCGTTCTCCCTCCAAAAATGAACCCCAAAGTTGTGATAAGGGGTTTTCTCCTCAAATCGGGGTAATAATTGTGCGTTCACCTGAGAGGACTCTTTGCTCAGCTCGGTTAACTCTCAAATTAACTTTTATTAATCTTTGCTTTAGCTTTTTAATGCACAATAAATGAATTATTAAATAACCTTATTTAATATTCCACTTGACTTCTATTTTAATCTTTATTACTTTTAAACCCATGCGCACTTTATGAAATTAAAATAACATTATTATTTTCTCTTATTTTATCTTTTAATTTATTTCTTTATTTACAACACATGCTCGCATCATGCAATCTTACAACTCTTAATAATTAATATATTTTCACTTTTTACTTTATTTTAGAAACTTTAATTGATAAAATATTTAATTAACTTAAATAACAATAATATTTAGCATTTATTTAAAAATGAACTCTAAATATATTATTATTAAATTAAATAAATATTATAATGTTCTAAATTATCCTTAAACTTGTATCTCCAAATTTAATTCCTTTCTATTTAATTAATTTCTCAATTAATTAAATATAATCAAATATTAAAATATCATAATAATCTTCTATTAAATTAAATCATTAATTAATCCTTTTAATTAAACTTAATTAATAGAAAATACATCAAGGACTCATAAAGCAACATACGAAAATCCATCATAGAAAAATACATACTAAATCAAACAAAAGGGTTATAATCACGAAATAACATCATTTGATGCATTCGGAGGGTACTTAACTCAGATACTTGCCCTAATTATCAATTAGGACAATTGGCTAAAGGGTTTAGGAATTGGACTTAAGAGTTTATCTCCCCTCTCTTACCATTGAGATAATGCGATAGGGTACGCTCATCCTGGCAATTCAGGGAAGTCGATACCCGGTACCTACAACCTGCATAAAATCCACGCATGTACAGACACAATATTCTAAGCTAAACAGACAATGGCAGGAAGTGGTGCATCATGTAGATCCCGACTAGTAGGTGACTACAACTCCCTTCCTTAACCACATCAGAAACACCATACATAAATAAAACAAACACGCACACCATACACATGCAGTATAGGGTAAGTATCCATAAGAAAGCACACGTGATAATAAACCATCTAACTAATCATCATCGATAATTCAAAACATTGAATAATCATCATACATGCATGAAATATAGAGTACCAAGTCATCTCATCATATAATAAATTGAGTGTAAAACAACATCTGATAATCTGAAAGTAATGCTACTAAACATCAAGTATAAAACTGGCCTAAAAGAGTTTGGCAATTAAAACAAAATGTGAATATTACCTCGTATATTCATCTACATATTCATTTATCTGTCTATTGTAACTGATGGAGCACATAATTTGAATAACATAGTGACTAAACTAGTCTTATGGCAATTGAGAAAATAAGGAGATCAGGATGATGATGTTCTATTCGTTTGAAGGGAGTATCTAGCACACAAATTTCTTGCGAATTTACTTTCAATACAACAACCATGGACTAAATCATATCAAACCCAAAGGAGATATCATACATTTACAATTTGAAATCTTGCATAATTGAACATCCTCATTTTATCCTGTCTTTGATATACATTCATATGACGAAATAAATATGAAAACTCCAAGAGAAGCAAAATTTACTCAATCACTTATTTCATTAACAACCTAATTCAAGGGCTCAGCCGGGAAAGAACCAGGAAGAAAACCTGGCTTCGTTGCCATTTACAATAAGGTTTAAAATACAATTTACAATAGGATCTCAATCCCAAAATTTCAACAATTAAATCAAATTTTTCCTCATGATCAAAATCACGAAATTTGTAATGTTTTTCTGAATCTCTTTTCAAGAACCATGGAGGAAACCAATAACTGATCGGGTGACAACCAAGCAGAACCAAAAGAAAATCAAACATGCATAATTCATACATGATTTACACAATAGGATTCACAATGAATAAAGACTAGGGAAAGGTGGATTCTTCCAACAGGAGAAGTCAAGCACAACACCAATTTAGATGCCCAATCGGGGCTAATAACCAAGAACTTCCGTTCTTCCATTTAAACATGCCATACTCATACCAGGTTTGTGCTGACAGGTAGGGGCCCATAACACCCTACCCTTTATCCCTCTTCTCATCCTGAGAAGAGACTCTACACTGGTTGGAGTCCAACTAAACAGACCTTTCCCAAAATTGGTCACTTCTGCCCTCTCCAAGGGTGAGTAATACCAAAACCCATGCAAGGAAAACTCAAAATTTCAAATATAAACAAGAAAGGAAAAACAACCAAAATAACATGGTTATCAAATCTTCCCAACATATCCACATCCATACAAACAATGAAACATCAACAAGGTAACATGAACATGAAACAAAACATAAAAACTGAATAAGGGAGATGAGAATTTCCTACCTTCACAAAGAGGTAATGGCAATGAACAAATTTGAGTAGAGTATCCCTTTCCTTCCTTCAACCTTCAAGCATTCCTCTCTAAATGTAGAGATTGGGTAACAACCTCCACTAGTCCAATGAAGGCCTCTAAATAAGCCTCCAACTCAACCACCCAAAAGGAGCAATAACTACTCCCACCCACTTACAATTCTAGAACTCCTAACTCAACCTACACTATGGTGAAACCCTAAATGGAGGTGAGGTGAGGTAACTCATGATGACAAAAAGCAATTTTCACACAAAGGCAAAAAGGGACTTTTTGAGTGGCCTCCAAAGTCAACAAAAGGGGCTTATGGGTTGGAGAAGACCCCCAACCCATACCCATACCCCTTGGGTATAATAATAACACGTTTTGAAGTCTTAGGAATAGTTTTAGAGTCATCCAAAAGCTAAGAATAAAATTAGGACCAACTAACAACTCTAAAAAGCAGATTAAGCACTAATTCGGATTAGGGATGACTAAACTCAATTAACAACTCAATTAGCAAACTGACACTAACTTAAACCGACTTAGGTCCATGGGTTACACAACTAACCCTAAACAGCATACAGAAGAACATAACCAATCTACGAGTGTCAAGCGACACTAAAAGAACACAGTTACGAATACTAACATTCACTGAACACAGAAAGATACATACATACATCTCACAGCACAATACATGAATTACGAACAACAAGGTTTCCAAAATTAGCACATAGGGATCAGTTATGTTCCTCCGTCGGTTTCCTCGACCAAAATATCTGCACACTCATTGCACACATCAGTAGCCCCGAAAATCACATGTACATATATACGTATCAGTAATTCTCATAAATTGAAACATACATTAATAAGGGTTTCTTCATCCTACTTAATCCTTAACCATTTAAAAACTCTTAAATCAAAGCATCAATCCTACATTTACTGATTTCATCAACGTACATATACCTAACACCTTAAATGACGAACATCAAATATCTAGAAGTAACATCACATAACATGAAATAATATAATAAGTTCAAGTATCTGATAATGTCTCAACATCTCGAGTCGTGAGTAACAAAAAGATAAAGTAACAACTAAGGCTACGAAGGGTCGGGGCGAGGCCTCACATTAATGCTAAATCTTTTGTTTCTATTGTAGGGATTTTGGATCCCAACAAAACCTATTTTTTCTCATGAAACGTAAAAAAAGTATTAAGTTGATTTTTTTAGTTTCATATAATTTTATAAATTATACTACTATTCATAGTATATTATTCAAACCTACATAGTTAAAACCTATAATCCCTTTTCTAGAGGTTAATTTTCATAGGTTTGACAAAATTTATAATATAAAATAAAAGTGAAATATTGGTGGGCATGTGTTTTTTTGTCTAAAAATCATATTTTCTTACATAAACATAGTACATGGTTGCACATGTGGCTGCTAGATCAATGCTTTTCAAAGTGTAATTGAATCACTAAATATTGTAATAGCATATTCTACCTAAAAAAAGATTCATTCCCTAAAAGTTTCTACAATTCACTAAATTCTTCCTATGCAAGGGTTTTTTTAGAAAAATTGGAATATTATATAAATATTTTACATATTCCCCCATAGAACCCTCATGCTTCCCTCTTCTTCCAAATTTTTGGCCATAAGTTGATCGTAAATGTTAAAAATGTACAAACATGATATCATCAAAAAGGTAGTTTTAACCTCAACCCAATGGTGCTATATTTTTTCTTATTTTTCTCTTGGTGACTATTAAAATTCCTTTAAACAAAAATATAATTTCTAAGTAGTAGAAATATATCCATAGCAAGTCAAAATTGTGATAATATTATCATTACTCAATCAATTGTGTAGTTTTTCATGTCAAATTCATTAATCCATTTGTCATGAGTAGTAGTTCATAAAAACCTGTCTATCATGAAAATTAATGGAACACTTAGCACCTGATGCATTTAAGTGATGCTTACAGATGTGACACACTGGGACTTCTTGGGATGTCAAGCATCTTAGTACTACTCTAGCTCAAGCACACTTAACTAGGGAGTTCAATAACAAAAATATTATATATGCATGGGTAAATGGATGAATTTAAAATATAAGGTATCTAAGCTTATTGTAAAATATTATTGATCAAATGTGAAGAGTGAGGAATAAATTAAAGGAAGTGCAAAAGTCCAAATTGTCATATCTAACAAAAGGGCTAAAGAAGTCAGTCATCAGATTCAACATTTTCATCATTTTCTTTGTCTCTACTACAATAGATTATTCTCTCTATGGAAATTTTTCAAGATATACATTTGTTAGGCAAGTTCTCCTTGGAATAGTTCCTTGTTAGTATGCCTAACACTATAGGGAGAATGAGTTCCTTGGCTCTTCGCCTAAAAAATTGTAATTGTTTATTTCATATACTGAGCAAGATTCTCCCTGTAGTGTTTCCCACATTAGGTTTTCCACATAAATCTAGTGTTTGTGTGAATGTACCTTTATTTTTTGTTTTGTTGATGATTAGTCAAATCAATAATAAGTGTATGAGAGTTGTGAAAGAACTATTATTTTTTTCTTTATGGTGATTTTTCCCCTCATCTTACTATCTGAAGGTGTTGAACATGTATATTAGCATAGTTATGTATATTCTGTAGACTTTGGTGCATATTCATAGGTATTTATGTGTAATGGTGACTATATCTGTGGAATGTATGCATATTATGATGACTATGATGAAAATATGTACTAAGCATTGAATTATGTGTATTCTTATGAAACTCATGTGTATGTGTACCAATGACTATATGTTTGAAATGTAAAAATATAATGATGATCAAGTTACTATTTGAAAGAGATAAGACCAAGCTAGTAGTATTCACTATAATTTCACATTGATATATCTAATCTATTGGTTTTCTCCAATTCTATTTCAAATGACAAATACAATATTATGAAAAAATATACCATGAAACACAATATAAGATTGCACTCTTAGATTTTTACACTGCTTTAAAATTACACTATGAGTTCATTCTATAGCATTCCCTAGAATTTACATGTCTACCTTCACATGTGGCAATCAACTTTTCTCCACTATCATGAAACAAAAAGAAAAGCTTCTTTTCATTTTTAATTTTCTCTCTTTTGGTAGAATTCTCGAAAGACATCTGATGTTGGTGTTGGCACTCAAAATTGAAGCCTTGATTTTGAGTACCATTATAAATTTTGAGTTTAATTGAGCCCCTATGAGTTCTTTTAATACATGTGAACTCAACCATCATTTTGATGCTTGTGAAGAATTTAATGTTTCTAACACTTTGCATTCAGTATATGCATTCATTTGGTAATGACAATTTGTCATTCTGAATCATTTTGTGAAGTTTCGTTTTGAGCATTGTTCAAATCTGCATTTTTGCCTACGTGTCAAATAGCGACAGGAAGCCTAGTTTGTAATTGAATATCTTGCACCCAGTAGAGTTTCATGACTCACCGCTTCATGAGTATTTAGTAGGCATACTAGAGAACCTATGTTTCAAATTTCAAGTCGTTTCGATATGGTTTGACTAGGTTTTGAATCACTCAAAGTTTGTTGTTTATCATTGTCGTGCTGATGTAAATTGTTCAGAATTTTGGGAGGCCCTATTTGACCAGTTATAACTTTGACCCAGTTGATCAAAATGAATAATTTTCTTTTGCATTGCATTCTAGGGGTTAGATAGATGATATGTTTTAAATTTGAGCCTATGACGAATCTGTTTGACTATTTTTCAAATGCGATTCAAAATGCAATTTATGAAGTTTTACTGGTTGCTAAAAGTGCAAATTGATTGGAACCCCTATTTGGGATGTCATAACTCTAAAATTGTGATAGTTGAGACCAAATAGATTCTACAACAATGTTCTACTCTAAAAATTCTTTAAGTGTTCCAATTTTCAAGTCCTAACGAATTCGTCTACACACTTTCACAGGTCCATTCCATTTGTAAAAATTGTATTTATGCTAGTGTTCCTAGTTCTACAATTATAAGCACCCCACTTTGACCTCTTGCCAAATTCTCCCAATTATTCGACAGGAGCCCAAATCACAAATCTATACTCTCCTCGTGACAATGAACTAATGCCCCAATTTTCGTACCCCCAAGTGCCCATTTAACCTATTTTCAAAGCCAAAACCAAACACACTTTATTATTTTCTAACATGTTTGTTTCCAGGCAGTTTCAAGTGAGCAACTTTGACGATCAATATCTTATGACCCAGATGTCGTCATGCCATGAAATCTGACACGGCACAAGAATGTGGAATAAGTAATCAATATGCTTGGTTTCAAAGTCAAATTGTTTGATTTAGTCAATTTTTAAAGCTGGCTCATAGGCCTTTCTATTAGAAAATCACAGTTTGCCAAAAGAAGTATAATGAGTTTTCAAATTATGCAATAGTGATTGATTATGAATCCAATCAGTGCCAAGTTATTAATTCATCATTTTAAAGGATTGGGTATTTCAGTTCAAAAAAATATTTAACCGACCTCACTTTGGGGCTCGACTAATCTCATCAAGACAATAAGACATTGTGGGGATTGAATATATCTTAATAAGTTAGAACAATTATGATTGATTGCATATTTCTAGTGTGTATATATGATCATTTTGAGGTCAAGTGGGTATGGTTAGGATTATGTTTGTAATGACTGAAACGGGTTTGATTAGTAAATATGAAGCATGGTAGGTATGGATGACCATGGATTCAATCCAAGTTTTTACTCATTGGGAAGCCTTATTCATTTTCATTTGAGACACTTCCATTTTCCAAATTAAAAAGGGGAAGAAGAATGTTAAGAGTCACAATATTCAGAATTCCAATTTATAAGGTAGAGTTATTTTAAAGGATAATATGGGCATGAAAAGACACCATTCAAATGGAGATTGAAGAATTATTTTGAAGTGATATTGCCTTTTTTACAAGAGGACTAAATGCACTGTTTTAGAATGTGCTATGCTCGTATATTTCAGGAATGATGTCCAACTTGTTTTTCGCCAAATAAGAGTGTTTAAGACATCACATTTTCATGTGATGACTTTCAGTATAGATCAGTCGAGCAAGCATTTTCCAATGAACATTTGGTCACCATTTGCTCCATATAGGCTTTATTTTAAAGTCAACAAGGAGTCTGAGTCCCTTTGCAAAAAGAAGTTGACGAGTGAGGATTTGGTGAAGTTTAGAGAAGCTGTTAAGATTGATTAACTTTTTCATATGTATTGTGATGATCTAGCAATTTGGGACTTCACAGGGAAGTTTGACAAGAACATGAAGCCTAATCAAAAGGGGCCTAAATATATACTTTACACACATGTCCATTTTGAAATCCTATATAACAGAGAAGGTGTCATTGAAATCAATGTGTGCACTGATCCAAGATTCAGTGTTGATATCAATAATGATGAGGAGTTTGAAGTTGAATACATGTACTATGTTAAGTGGACAGAAACTGAGGTTCCCTTTGAGAAACAGGTGGAGAAATATTCAAAGTCTTCATCTTCGCCCCAGCATTTAGAAATCCACTAGTCTTCCATCATCAATTCTTGTGTGACAGTACTACTCTAATAGGATTTCTAGCAACAATTCTAATGCATGTTATGAAGAATGATTTTGTCAAATATTCCCATAATAAAGAAATAGTTGATGATCAAGAGGAGACATGATGGGAATATATCCATGGACATGTTTTTAGATACCCTACACGAAAGTCTTTATTTTGTGTTGTTTTGGGCTTTCGCGCACAGCTATTGGCACTGATACACAACGGCTCCCTTCTATTGCAAACTTGAAGGAAAAAATTGGTTACTTCATTTTCATGGAATGAAACTGAGCTAAACATGGTTGATACCCTAGGTCATATAGATTTTGGAGGTGAGGTAGAGAGAGTGGTTGGCATGGTGGAGGGAGCAATTTTAATCGTAGATGTTGGTGAAGGTCCACTTGCACAAATAAAATTTGTTATTGCAAAAGCTTTAAAACATGGGATTCATCCAATTCTTCTATTAAACAAAGTGGATTGACCTTTATTGTCTAAAGAAAAGTGTGGAGAGGTAGAAAGCTTGATGTTTGATTTATTTGCAAATCTTGGTGTTTCACAAGAACAATTGGAGTTTCCAATCTTGTATGCATCCGCCAAAGAATGATGGGCATCACAAACCTTCACAAAACAACCAGCTGCGAACCAGAGAAATATGTCTACCTTGCTCAATTCAATTTTGATATATATACCTCCACCACAAGGAGATCAAGAAGCACCATTCCGAATGTTGGTCTCATTGTTGGAGCATGATGTCTTTCTAGGTTGAATATTAACTGTTCGTGTCACTTCAGGCACTATTCGTGTTGGAGATAAAGTGCATGGGCTATGTGAGATAGATTCGAGATCACAAAAAATTGATTAGGGAAGGATTGTCAAAGTTATGAAAAAAAAGGGGACAAGTATAGGTATGAATGATTATGTTGGCGATGGTGATATTATTTCCATTGTTGGCTTAGCAAATCCTTCCCTTGGTCACACAATATCCAACGTCGAGGTGACAACTACATTGCCAAGAGTAGAATTGGACCCTCCTACAATATCCTTGCCTTTTAGTGTGAATGACTCCTCACTTGTTAGTCATGATGGGAACCAGCTAACTAGTGCCAAAATCAGAGAGAGATTGAAAGCAAAAATAGAGTGCAACCTTGCTATAAATGTTCTAGCGGTTCCAGGCACAGACTCCTTCAAAGTTCAAGATAGGGGAGAAATGCAACTCGGTACACTTATTGAAAATATGCATCGTGAAGGTTTTGAACTCTTTGTCTCCTCCACAAGTGATGTACAAAATTTAGAATGGGGAAAGGCTTGAACCTTTGGAGGAAGTCACTGTTGAGGTAGATGAAGAACATGTTGGAATTGTTATGAACTTTTATCCGACATGCGGTTAGAGTAAAAACTTAGTCATTTTTATGTGCAAGCAAGTAGTAAAGAAGTGTCTTAAAAGTGAGCACATATACACACAAGGAGACACGCATGCATTGGGCCAATGGATAACTAGATCGCACAGAGGATAAATTTTGAATGGAAATGTTGGTGACAAGATGATGATGTGGATCCGAGCAATGAATCAGAAGTAGATACGTGGCGACACGAGAAAGAATAGCAGAGCAACACATGGTAGATGTTTCCACCCCTGGTGCGCTTTCTAAGGTGATGAGTTGGCAAAATGGGACATGTGTCATGACATTGCTATGTTGCAATGATGTGGCGATCGAATGAGGTGTCATGGGACAAAGCGACACGTCGCCACGTGGCAAGTGGGCTAAGGTGTTAGTTTCCAGACAGACACAAGATTTCACCACGTGGCACAGGAACGACAGTTGTCGCTATGTCACTTTTTGAAGTTGTGCAAAGAATAACCAAAGCAACATAGTGACGTGTTGATACGTAGTAGTGGGCCCACTTGGCAGTGTTATAGATCCACTAATCAAATCACACCATTTGGCAGTGATGTACCAACGCATCAGATGATAAGTGGCGATTAGTTGACCATTAAGAGGGTGCCATGTGGTGCCCAGGTAGCAATAAAAAAGCAGAGATGGACCAATCCCATGGCAACAGATCGAAAAGTCCGATCAAACAAGTTTGACCTTGATGCATGACTAGAGGGAAAATTCAAACTGCATAAATTTTAAATTTTAATTGTTTAACTTTGGAAGTACGTGTAGGGTCATTTTAAATAAACTTAAGGTAATATAATAAAGTTCTAACCTTAAGGAACATGTTAATTTTTTGCAAATTTGAAAGGCCTGTCATACTAGTCATGGACCTGAAATTCTTTTGATCATCTTGGGCATGTCCTAAAAGCTAGTATATGACTATCATATACCGACAGCAAGTTCTCAAAATGAACTTTCCAGATTTGCAATTTATTTTTGTGCAAGAAGCAAACTATGTGAGCTATTCAAGGTTTTGTTCATGGTGCTTATTTTTCAATTGTATTCTGGTATGGCAGTTCAAACTTGGTTTTTGGTGAAATGATGAACTGGGTGTGCACCAAAGTTAGTGGAGCTGTATGTGATTTTTTTCACCTCCAAATCAGTTTAGTGAAGGATTTATCAAATTTTTAAATGCATACCCGATTGTTTTATCAGAATGAGGTTTTCTCATCACTTGGAGAAGATTTTGAGTTTGTTAAAACACAATAATGAGATTCCATTCAAATTTTGGTTGTAGAGAGAAGGGAAATGTTTTACAGCAGCAGGGGATGGAGATTCAAGTGGACATGTCCCTCTTCCAGATAAAAAATGGGATTTCTTTGCTCTCCTATCTCTTTCTTCTTTCTTTCTATCTCTAGGGTTGGTTCCCAAGTTTTTTGAGCAAGCTCTCAGTTGAGTTTCTACCATTCTTCAACATTCTCTCTTGTATGAACAATAATAAGCTAGTTATGGTCTATCGAGCTGTTTCTTAAATATTTACATGCATCTTAAGTGTGTTGTTTCAAAGAAATGAATACAAGGAACAACAAATTTCTTAGTTTCATTTTGAGTGTTATGGTCTATGAAACTATTTCTTAGATATTTACATGCATCTTAACTGTGTTGTTTTGAAGAAATGAAAACAAGGAACAACAAATTTCTTAGTTTCATTTTGATTCCTGTTTCCTATCTCTGTTATTTGCAATGTTTTGTGGTTTAAAAACAAAGAACTTAAACCCGTTTGCAGCTCCTTAAGGTTCTATATCTTGTTAGGTTTTCTACTAGAACAAAGATCCAAATAATTGCTTACTTATTTTGATAGGGTTGTTGGTTACATGAGAAGGATATTTCATGAGTATGAAGTTTTTATAAACTCTAATGTATGATATCTTGATGCATGGGATATGTCATTGGTATCATGGATGTATGTTTGTGATCTATGGAATTTCTCAATAGATAAGGCGCTAATCAGTTACAAGATCAACATGTTCATGTTTTTGTATTTGGGTTTTGTTGATATCAAACTTTAGTCAATTATCCATTTCCCTTTCCGTTTAAGAGTTGAAAGGATGCCCTCACTCAATTTGTGGATTTCATAGGTTTTTGAAATTTGCTATTGCATGCCTTTGTCATTGCATAATTATAGGAGAAATAAAGGTTTTATCTACTATTTCTAGATTTAGTTGTATGCTTTGAAACTGGTACCATAGGAACGAATCTGAGGTTAACCTACCTAGGCTTTGTAGGGCCTGAAGAAGGAGTATAGCCTTATAATTGGCCCCGAAGTCTCAATGGGTATATTGAAGATGGGAATTAGCTGGCCCTAGATGTATTTACTCCTATCATTGGATTATTCAAAAGTTGTTAGTTCAGGATCCAATGGTTGGCATGGTCAAACAATGTTGAGTTCTCCCGAATGAAACATATATAGGTCCAGATGAAACATTTCCATATGTCATGAACTCTAAAAACTACTCCATCATATTTTCGTTTTCTTTCGCTCTTAGGCCTCTTAAAAGACTACCTCAAAATAGTGCACTCTAGCATTATTGGGTGAGTTGGGAAATAAATAACATTCTTCCCTAGCATATACTATTTCCACCTGGAAATATTAACCCATAGTTGATTTTGTTAGAGCATGCATTAAGAAAATATGTGTAGGAGTTGATGAAACAACCATAAGAGCAGGGAATCACTTGCAACAAAATAATGTGTATCGCACAAAAGAGATCTGACAAATATAATGTATTCTATAACCCTAGAAATTTGTACTACTTGTGCAATAAATAATATTTGAATGATAACAATCAACGCATGACTTTATTTATAGAAAACTAATCCTAAATTTATGAGAACTACAGCAACTCAACTACGACAAAAAAGCAGAAATTTTTTAGTTGAATAAAAGGAACTCGTGTTCATCTTAAAT